>JAMXBD010000606.1:600000-796909 GCA_024138025.1 Combretum micranthum
ATACACTTTGATTGCCTAAATATTAGTATAGATTAATATCAATCTAGTAGTTAATTTAGTCTCTCTGGGAACGATACTCTACTCATTCTATATTACTTGATCAAGACCCAGTACACTTGCTAGTAGTATCTGAAATTATATATATGCACATCCCATTCAGATCAGTCTCCTCAATCAAAAGCAACCCAAATTTGCATTAATAACAAGAACTCTTAAAAATAATAGAAGATTCTTGTTATTCTATATCTAGAATTACAAACAAATCTCTTCAATTGCACAGATCAATTCATAAAAGCAATCTTTCAATTAGCTCAAATGGAAATCATACATAAGCTTGCATTCCGGATATATAAACTTAAGAAACGGTTAACAAACATGCAATTGAACAAAAGAACTTCAATCTTTCATTAAGAACAAAGCCTCAATGCATGATAAACATGGAATTCAACAAAACCCAGATCCACAAATTCACTCTTCCATAGTGACTAATGATAATACATGAAATTCAAAATAGAAAATTGAAATCATGATACTACCTGAAAAGATTAAAGCTCAAAAATTTCGGATCTTCTATCCGAGATAATCTTGACTTGTTGTTGGAATCTCCAGAACTTTCTTCTCTTGGAAAACTCTCGTCTTCAAAATTTTCGTCTCTGTTCTTTCTCTCCCCCACAATCTCCTTTTTTATAATCATCTTCAATTAAATGGAATTGATTATTCATGATGAGGAGAAATGAAAAGTTTCAGAAGTTATGAGTCTCTTGGCTTTTCAAGTAACACTCCTTCAATGCCCGAAATAAACGTTTCTTTACTAAATAAGAGGTTACTGTAGTTAAAAAGCCGTTTACACATTGAATGACTCTTTGTTAAATCGACAGGGCTGGCGACAGGTCGTGTCAGAGAAATATCCCTTGCAAGTTGAATTTCCAGATTGACACGGTTTGGGACAGGTCGTGTCTCATAAATGTCTTCCAAAAGCTTGATATTTAGCCCTTAATTTTGCTTCTTTCTTGTAATGGATGAAAGACATGGCTTGTTCTTGTCATGTTGAGATCTTCTTGATCCAAACTTTACATTTTGACCCGTCTTCGCTTTTTTTGAAAAATATCTCCTTTAAAGACCTAAAGCTTAACTCCTTAATTCAAGTGCTAAATTCCCAAAAAAATGACCATCAAACGTATGTTTTAGCACTCATAAAATAGAAATAATTTTGGTTCATCAATTTTCCAAAGAAATTAACTAAGAAAAATAACACTCTCTTTTCAAGATAAATAACCTAAGGCTTAGTATTAATAATTTGTGATATGCAAGTTTTTAAAAAAGCTCAAGATTGGAATCTTTTCAACTTCATAATAAAAACTAAGAAGTAAACTAGTTTTCAAAGTTAAGATAAAATCAAATTACTAATTTAAAACTCACTTAGAAAAATAAATATTGCTAAGTTTTTAAATGATATACATGTTTTCAAAGAAATAAAAGGAATATAAACTGGATAAATTTCAAAGACGATAAATATTATCAACAACTTAAGGAAATAATGAAACATGATTTTTCCTTCCAAGAAAAATTGGTAAAAGACTTAAAAGACTAAGTTTTAGAAACAAAATTTATTTTTTCAAAAGGAGTTAGGAAATGAAAATATAAGAGGAAAAATATTTTTTAATAAAACCATTTTCTTTTAAAAGGATAAATCTATACAACTCAAATTATTAAAGGTTATCAACAACTTAAGAACAATTTTTGAAAAATTCATTTCTTATCACTAGAAGTAAAATTTTGTAGAAAATAAAAGTTAAGAAAAATTAACTTATCTTAGAGAATAAATTGGAAAAAAAATGAGAATATACTCATTCATAATGACCCGGAAGTTTATAAAGTTCTTTCAAAAGATTTAGAAAAGAAATTGTTAAAATTCAAGACTTCAACACCATAAGATAAATTGTTTTACGAAAAATAATCGTTAAGACAATACCATTGAATTTTGCATATAATATGAGCCTATATAAATGTATTCAAAGGATTTTTCAACCCTATAAGTATTTATACTTTTGCTAAATGATTTTTAGAATCTTGAAAAGTTTGAAAACAATGTTTTGAGTGTTGAGATTTTCACGATAATTCTGTACCAACCTTTTTCATGACCCATAAGACTTTTTATGATAAAAATGATCTTAGAAATAGATAGATCTTTTTGTGTAAATAGATAATGATATATTATATGCGAAATTCCGAGTTAAAATGAGTAAGTTATGGGCATTTTAAGTTGGAATTTTCCTCTATACGATTTTTGACGAACTTAATAAAATAGAATTACAAGTTTAAGTAAAACTTTCAAGAAATACTTATTTTGGATATTTGTCTTGTTTAGGTGGCATGGAGACCGAGTTCCTGTATCCTGAGGATTATCTTCACTAGAAGTATCAATGCAAACGGTCGAGTGAGTTTGTTTTTACATTTATGCACTTATGATTTTGCTTGTAAAATTAGTGGTATTAGAAATTAGGTAAAGATAAAATAAAAAGATGCATGTGCTTTACTTACTTGGTTAAAATTATGACTAAGTATATCAAGGCAGAAATTGCTCATAATGAATGTTTGATGTAGTGTAAAAATGATTGTCTGCAAATTCTATGATTACTTGTAAAATATTTAATCATGCCATGAGTACTTAATTGAATTGAATTCATGCATATTAGGGTGAGTGCATTGCATTTATTACTATACCTTTGGTGGGGCAAAGGCTTAGTAAGGAGAATCATAGAGTTTCTAAATTCTATAAAGCGGTGATGGGTCGTCTAAAATTAAATGGTGGTGAGAAAACACCTGAGAAAAACATATATTGCAGCCATGTAGTGGCTTGGAAATAAATTACAAATAAGTTGGATTATATTTTTGACAGTAGGAAGTGGCTTAAACAAAAACCACCATGGAATTATGTTAGTAATAACGGCCTATACAGTTTGAAACACCTAACCCCGAATGGAGGGATAAATCCATTCAACATATGATTCCCAAAAAATCATATATATTATTTGCCCATGTACTTGTGCATCTCATATGGTTGCTTAAATAAACTTGTTTTGATTATTGGATGTCAAGTGTTTAATTGTGGAAATAAATCTCACTAAGCATGTAGCTTATACCCTCTTAGATATCTTTTGCAGTTTTCGTACCTTTGGTTAGAACCGAGAGGTTATTTCATCTAAGTAATGCTTCCAAGCTAAGATCTTTTGGATAGAAATAGAGGTGGAATCCCAAGAGAAGTTTTGAAAGTGTAAATCATTTCAAGATAGACTTTATTAGACTTAGCTATCTTTGATAGGGAAATGCCCCTTAATGCTATAAAGACTCCTTATAAGTTTTATGAAGCCTTGCTTATATTGTTATGGTTTATTTTCTTAATTGCTATTACACATAACTGCTTGAACAACATGATCCAAAGTTTGGTCTGCAACTACCGTGAAAGTACGCCTTACACCCGATATTGAGACTTTTGGGATGACTAAGGTTGTCATACATATTGAGTGTGGTGGACTATCTCATTTAGGATACCCTTTAGGGTGTGACAAGCATTCTTTAATTATATTCGGCCTTAATATTAGTGAATTGGGCATGTATTGCATTCGTCAAGTCACATGTTGAAGGTTGTTACTATTGCGCAAGGAATGGGAAGGGTTAATGTAATATAAAGACAAATAAATTATAAAGAAAGACAAGTTTGTTATTTGATATAAAACAAGAGGGTTTTATGGTCAACCCTAAAGTATATAAAAGGATTATTAAGAAGGGTCAAAGAGTCAAAGGATATTAAATAAGAAGGTTTTATGGTCAAAGTTGAAATATAATTGTATTGTGTTCACATGGTAAAGTCTTGATTAAGAATGGATTTTGGCAGAAGGCTGCTTAAATTGGATATGAACCTAGCGTTTTTCCTAAGCTAAGTTAGCATATATATAGATGCCTTAGCCTAGTTTTCTATTCCTTTGTCTGAGCTTTCAGAAACTTTACGCAGAGCAAGAGAAAAACGTCTTGGTAAGTGTTTTCTCTCCCAATCTTTTCACAATATAAAATCGATTAAATTTCTAAGATCTATCTATCTATTTGTAACAAAAACACTGTGGAGAATTCTTTGGAGAAACCCTGCAATTCTTTTGAAGATCCGGTTTTCGAAAATCAAGAGGTTTTGATTATCAAACCTAGGAGATTCAAGATCTATAAGAGTTTGGAGAAACCTTAAGGTTGGATTTGAAGATTTGTATAGTTTCAATTCGAAAAAAATGTAAGATCTTTCTTAGTGTTTTGTGATTTTTAGGATATGATGATTATAAGAATATGATAATTTGGAAGTTATAGTAATTAGGAATAAATTGATTGTGATCAGGAGATCGAGTGATTTAGGGTTTTTGTTTCAAATCAAGATCTACAAGTTCTAGGTAAGTAAAGATCCATCCAATCTTATCATTAAATGAAATTTATTTATTGTTGTAAATCTAATTGTTAAATGGAGATTTTATATATGTATGTTGTGAAGGATTGTGGAGATCAAGGAAGATTTGAGGAGAAATTGATGTTAGGGTTTCTGTGAAGTAAAAACAAAATTAACAGGTGAGTTAAGATTTTGGTTAGGGTTATGGTATTAGGGTTAGGGTTTGACATCATGATTACAATTGAGTTTTTAATTGCGACATCTATTGATACAGGAGCATTGTGAGATTAGGGTTCCATTTCAGTTAAAGTTTTTGTTGAGTAGATTTGGATTGGAAGCAAATCCAGGTACGTCCTTACCTTGTGCTTGTGCGTGATAGGTTTAGAATTTATAACCTGATTAACGAATATACGACCTTAATTGAAATTGAGTGTTGGTTATGAGTGGTTTCGACTAGAGTAGAACTCACGGCAAGGCCATGGTGGAGGGTAATCTCTAATGAGACAACTTGATGATCCTTGTGTGAGGTTGTCCCGAGTGGACTCGTGCTTGGAGATGATTCTGGTAGATTAGGAGTCGTGCTTTCGAGCTTTGGCTGGGCATGCAAATTGTATATATGTATATATTATAATATGTGTTTCGGGATCTGAGTTATTCGGGGTTTGGGTTTTCCTAAATTGTGTTGGTTACAGGCTACTGAAAAGATAAATTAATTTATGCTTGTTGCATTAGAAATTATAAGTTGTATGTGATATTGTGTTATGATCATGTGCATGTGCTTGTGGTTTGGATGTACTGGGTCTTTATGCTCAATCCTTTATTTTTTACAGGTGCAGGTGATAATCCTATTATATATGATTTGTCGGGATATGATGTATATATTGATGACGAGGAGTACGATAATACAGATGACCATCCAGCTGATCATTAGGGATTTGGATAGAGACGTTTATGAGTACTTTTATTTTAGTAGAGACTTTATTTTGATGGATTAGTTTCATTGGAAGTTTTATTTGTAAAGACTTTTTATGTTCTTATGTTTTTAGATATCTTTAGTTATCGGATTATGTAGTGGAACAACTATTATGAAATTGAAGATGTTTATTTTAAAGAGTTTTGATGATGTTCTATCTATTGTGGTTTAGTAATAGCCTTCGCGTGTGCCTTTGAAGAGAGGACACGTGGCGGGTTGTAGACGCCTTTGATTTAGGGCATTACAGCTAAGATGGCTCAGCTAATTCTGAGGAGAATTAAGTCGTACCGGGAACATGACTCCAAGGATGAGCTGCACCAATCGATTGCTATGAGCAAGTACTCGAGAACTAGCAATGAAGATCACAAAGACCTTCAAATCCAATTCCCTAACCCATGGCACAAAGGGCATAAATCTATTCTATGTATGGTTTCTGGTTACCCATACATGCTTATATCATGTGATTATTACATGAGATGCATAACATATGCTTGAAATTAATAAACCTATTTGGTTATGAATGTACTATATGGATAAAGGGATTATCTCACTAAGCATGTTGTAAATGAACATCCCCATAGGTCTTTGTTAGAACAGCAATACTTGAGGCTTTACTCAATGGACATGACTTCAAGGATATCACCCGTAGACTATGGAGCTTCAAAGGAAAGATTTAAGATGATAGAATAAACATTCTCTTGGAAGCACTTTATGTTGGATATGTGATATATTATAATTTTGGAGACTATTATGAATGTCTGTTATACCATAATCATTTGAGGATATTAGTAGCGGTATGTCTCTAAGAAATGTAATCGACTTTGTTTATGTTTAATGATATATAGTTTTCTTGCTTTACAATTTAATTGCTGCCATAATAAATTGTACTAATCCAATGTGTTTCCTTCGTTGTGAAGTATATCATTCTCAGGTTTCGATATTGTATATAGCGGATTGTCAAGTTTATGGTATCCTTCAGGAGGTGTCAAATACTATTTTATATTTAAAACTGAATATTTTATAGTCTTCAAGCGAATTGAGATAACGAGGAAAACTAATCTCACTGTAGCTTTCATAAAATAAAATCAAACTTAAATATTGTCATTATCCAAAGTAAATACACATCCCGCCAAACGTAAAACCCCAATTATCAAACGCACGCTCCATCTTTCATTATTTATCTATCTTATTTTATACTTTTTCCCAAATACGACGACGACCTAGACTATAAAAGTCCTCGCAGTACTTCTTCCGCTCACCGACAAATAAAAGATTGAAAGATCCATGACGCTTCGTCGGGTCCCCCCTCCCAAGACTTCACTCGTCGAAATGATCAACCATTCAACGTGTGTATATTCATTTATATCGATCCTGTTGGATTTAGACACATTATATCAGCACTAACAAGACAACCAAGGAATTGGTGTAGCTAATTAACTCAATAATTGAATGGGCTCGTTTAATTAATTCAATGAAATAGCTATATACATTGACATAATTAAATATTCTTTTTTTTTACTAAAGGAAAGCTTAGTTAGATTGTGGACGTGAATAAAACGAAGACTTTTATATAACTGTGGTAAAAAAAGTACATATATCATCTTGTGTATGATGTTATCATTATGCTTTAAGTTCAAATTGAATATTATTCATAATTTATAGAACACATATGCTTATGCAAAAATAATTGAAGTATATCTTTTGGAAGAAATATATATATACACACACATATATAGATGAAGGATCCATTGCCCCCGATATTTCCAATAAAAGCCTGCAAATCTTATCAGTGTTTTATAGTTTTTTTTTTTTTTAAAAAAAAAAGGCAAAACGAGAAGCATAACAGGAACCATCAAATAGGAAATCACATCAAGATGAGCCTTCAACATAAACGTATTATATATCATATATTTTCAGCATTGTTCCAAAACTGTATGGATGCTAAAATTATTAAAAATCTTATAATATACATTCGAAGTTAAACTATTTGTGCCAATCCACTTAAATATCAGAGGGACACGCCCGTGACATTAAAAAACAGGAAAAAAACAAAAAAAAAAAAAAAAAGGAAACACCATCAGTTAGATTTGTGACTTTTGTATCATGAAAAGCTGTGGTCTCAAATAAGATGTTTTGGTTGGGCCAAAAAAAAAAAAAAAAAAAGCAAAGATGTTTTGTATTTGTAAGATAGATAAATAAAAAATGTCGACTATTGTATACTTCAGATTAGGTAGGGCCAGCCAACAATTGATCTAAGTTGATAGGGCTGGGACTAATAATTGGCTGAATATGCATTATTAACTGATCATATCAATGATCAATCGCACAGAAACTGGCCATGGTTGAGGTAGGAACAAAATATAGGCCAGTCCTTATGAAATCCTGGAGATTCAGGAAAATATAATTGATAAAATTCCTCTGATGAAGAATTCATGCAACCATTGAGATTACACGATGTGTCGGCTGAAAACGGTTCGGTCCAGAAATTCCCAGGAAATTCTCTTTCTATGTCAATTGATACAACGTCGGACTCCAAATTTGAGCATTGGACCATGCCGGTCTCATAGGAAATTGAAGAAAGTGGCGATGCAGTGGGAGTTTGCATGATTAGCTTTGGAGTTGCAGCTGGGTTTGACTCGGGGTATGTAGGGGTATTATGTGAGAATGTTTGGTTGGAAACCTGTTGGCGTTTTCTGAGAGTCGTGTGCCAGTAATTCTTGATGTCGTTGTCGCTTCGACCTGGCAACTTGGATGCAATAGCTGACCATCTGGCGATGATTAATCATTTCGTTATTATCCGTTTTGATCTCATTAAACATCGTGAAATAAGCGAGTTATTAATTTTCACAAGAGAAGTGTCGGTAAATCTTGATGACTGCAATATATGTGAAATACCCTAAATTAAATTAAATCATGTGCAAGAGCAGGAATTTAAATTAATATTAGCAAATGGGGTAAAATGGTCTATGGACATCAAACTTCATAGAATACATTGGTTCACCAACGTATAAAGTATTAGATGAATTCTTAACCCCTCTCAAAAACTTTTTTCTCCCTTATCTAGTCCTTATGGAAAATTCCTTTCATTTTTATCGACGTTCACCAATCTTGAAGTTTTGTTCGAAACAATGATGATGATAAATTAATTCTCTCCTCTACTCCTTACCGCAACCACCAAGATAACATTATGAATAGTCAATTCTTGAGATTTTGAGTTGATAACAATCCCTTATAATGAAGGTACAGGGTTTTGAGACAGAGATTTCAAAAAAAATCATTAAATAACAAAAACTAAAGTTTTAGAAGGATGGAACTATGATACTAGGAAGGTAATATCGACAAACTAATCATACACTAGAAACGACAAACTATGAGGGAATATTAGAAGAATTACGAGAAGAAAGGGTTGTCATGGGATTAAGCATTGGGAATTTGTAAGGAATACGGAAGGAAATCGAAAGGTAATAAAATTTTCATTGGTTTGTTTTTGTTTGTAAGTGTTGGATATGTTCGAAAGAGTACCATGATGTTAAAAAAGGTTTTGGGGTTGAGAATGTGTTCAAGGAGATATAAAGTGATGTTAAGTTTGGAAACATGGAAATTTTCTCGAAAAGAGGATTTGCAAAAGTATACGGCTTGATACACGGTCATGCACTAAGTTATGAACCTATCAGATGGTGAAAAACAGTGTTTTCCAGAAGTACACGACTGGAACACGACTTCGTGTACCTCTCTATGTTAAAATATTGTTTAACCATACAAACACGATCAATTCACAAGGTCATGTATCAAGTTGTCTTTCTCTCTTTGTTTCAACGAAAAGAGAACTTAAAAAGAAAACGATATAAACATGATTTGTGTTCCTAATCGTATACCTCTTGATGATTTGAAAAAAAAAAAAAAGGAAATTACCTGGAAAAGAGAACAAGGAGAAACACGATACCATGTATGCCTCGTATACTCTCCATGATTTACCCATGTACCTTCCCGTGGACCTTCTTATGACATTTTCTTCGCTTAAGTGATAGCTAACCTTAGATCCACTTATATACTAGTTTGTGCATATTATAACACCTTCAAATTCACCCTTTTCATATTATGTGGTAGGTTGTAATTAACTATGTTTAGGGCGTTACAATATTTGAGGATGCTTATTTAGAGAAACATAATAGGCCACTCTTTGTTTTATCCTAGATAAGGTGAAATGGAGGAAGTTGTTATGAATAAGTTGATATGATTATTGGTAGTACTATAGCAAAGAACTTGTTAATGCATGTACTTAAATACTTGTTAAGGAATTAATAAAATTGTTATCTCTACTATTGATTATGCATCTTATGGAAAAAAAAATGTGTTCTTGTAGTAGAAACCCTTAAAGTATTATTTGATGTTTTCCTTATGCTAAAGTTCTATATTTCAATCTTCAATTAGAGAAGAACTCATGAATTTCCTGATATATATATATGTGTAATCAACATACAAGAAAGCATTAGCAATTTGTATTACACGTAATATCATAAGTCAAATAATTTAATTTTTACCAAGATTTCCATCAACCTAATTCAAGCAAGTATTTTTTTTTCAAAATTTTCACGTAAATAGAAAGAAAAAGAAAAAAGCTGACACCATTAAGATATGTTTTTTCCATGCTTGGAGCACCCATATCATACCATGTAGGCATAGTTGTCAAAATCATGTGAGTATATAACGTAACGATTTTATGACATATTTCTTAGATAAAATTCATATAAAATCCTTTTTGTATAAAAATGCAATAATTTAAAAGCATTATAATCAATTGAATCATGATTTCATGCTTAATTTACCATTCTACATATTGTAAAATTTTGTATCTACATATTCTACGTCTTAGTTAAGCTACTTATTTTTATTAATGATGAAGACCTCTCATCCTATGATGAATGGATAGTTGAGGAAATGAATATATTTAATTCACCAAACAATCTGATAAAGGAAGTTGGTGCAAATATAAGTTTAAAGTACCATGAAATCAAGATGATTTAGAAATTTATGACATTGATGCTACTTAAAAAAAAACATTTTAAATGGATACTTTAAGAATCAATTTGGATTGTTAGATTTTTATTTGCATCATCTATCTAATTTGTATCTATAACTTATCGGTATCATACTTGTATTATATCTATTTTGTTAATTTATGAGTAAAACTTTCAGTTTTTCATCGATATATGTTTCTTGACAAATATTTATTTGAAAACGATAAAAATATGATGTCAAAATACTAGAATATGATGAAACAAACAGACTCTTAAGCTTGAAGTTAGAAAATATGGATGTCATCATGGTATCAATGATGCAGTTGGTAATGATGATAATATGGACAAACATGATGGTAGTAGTGATAGGATGGATAATGGTGATTATGATGATAAGTTTGCTTTAGTATTATATTTTTATTGTAGTGACGTGTGGTAATCTTTTATATGGTTGTACTATTTATAGTGTGACATTAAAGGTTTGTGTGATAATTTATGTTTGATATTTACATAAAACATACATTTCAACTGAACCTATCCAATCCAAATGGTGACCCTACTTAATCGAGCAAGTTGGTTGAAAGAACGACCCGATGGGTTTGTTAGGGTCCTGTACCAAACCTTTGAAAAGAAAAAAAAAAAAAAAGGAAAACCAAAGTTAAAAAAAAAAAATTAAAGACATTCATATTTTAAATTATTTTAATGCGAATTGCTAAAAATTATCTACCAGGCATACACAGCGTTAAAGTGTTGCCACTAACACTGCAAAAATTAAATGCACTTTTAAAGTCATATATGTAGACTTCTAATAAATATGAAATCTTATTCCTTAATGACGAAACACAAATTTTTGCTTATTGATTTTCATGTAAGCCCAATATTTTTTATTATCTACATTATTAATATTACAACTGAAGATGAATTTGTTTTAGGATAAATTACGCTAGAAGATATTAATGTTTCGCAGTAAGTTTATTTAAGATATCAACATTTTAAGTGATTAAAAAAATGAACATTTAGCAAAGTGAATCAAATGAGATATTAATGTTTTTTTAAATTCATTTAAGATATCAATGTTTGAATTAATTTTCAATCAAGCTTCCTTAGTTTTCATTAATGATTAAATATTAATACCTTATTTGACTCACTTTGTAAAATATTGATACATCTTTTTAATCAATTGAAATGTCGATATCTTAAATAAATTAATCTTCAAATATTGATTCATTTTTTTAACCACTTGAAACGTTGATACTTTTTTATGTAATTTACCTTTTGATCTTATATAAATGAATACACATTTTTTACAACTTTTTTAAGAGATAGGTTAAAAACTATAGAAGTTTTAGGTCTAGCTTTTTTTTTTTTTCTAGCTTAAATTGTAGTTTATTTAAAATTTTTCATGATTCAAAATTTTATTTTAAGTTTTGAATTAAACTTAAAAAAAATTGTTGGATTATGGGTAATTGATTCCATGTTCCCATATCCAGTGGCGGGTCCAAGTTAGAGTGGGTGGGACTCATGGCGCGGTTTAATTTTGATTAGAATTTCTGAAGAATACATTTTTTTAATTTTATTTTCATCATATATCTTAATTTTTTATTTAATATTGTAAGTATATTGGCAGTTTTTTAAAAATGAATTTACATAGGCTATTAAATCTTTCCGTTCTATGATTTTATTTTACATTCTAAATTTACAGAATATTTGAGGATTCTAAGCAAAATTGACAACCAGGTATATGGGAGTATAAAAACCAAAAAATAAAAAAAAATTTTGAATTAGAATTCAACACAACCGAGCTTGGCACAAGCTTACTGCTCATATATGAGGTTAAAATTTCCAACTTGAGTTTGGTTATTTGTAGTTTCACTAAATAAGTTCTAGATTAATTTCATTAAGCACTAATTTCAGTTGAATATGTAAGTGCATATACATATAATAATGTCTTTCATTTGGTTAAATTAATTTCTAAGTTGAACTTAGGTGGATAGGATCCAATATGATATGTACTTAACATTAGCCCAAATACGAGATTCTCCATTACAGTCGGAGTTGAACTTTGAGCATTAAGCTAGCTAGTATATGGGACTTCATTTAGTCATTTAACCTCATTTTTCAATTTTTACAAGGACGTGAATTTCTTTGTTACTATTCCTAGTGGTTCAAAAAAAAAAAATTGAAAAAAAAAGATTTCATGTCACAATCTAGGAAACTTCCTACCAGCTGTATAAAATAACCGAGAGCCAAACATATAGAAAGATCATAGTGATTTCAGTATTGATCAATCCAAAAGTATTAAATTGAGTGGAAAGAATAATCAATTTTATATTTTCATAAATATTGTAATAAAAAAAGACCTATATAATATAAACACACACACACACATATATTTAAAATTCTGATGTAGATAAAAGAAGAATTCTTCGTAAGAGGATATAGCGCATAGTGGTATATATAAAATTTTAAATCTATAAAAATCCCTCTTGGAGGTAGTGCTATAAATTGAAAGGTAATGGACTCCCCCAAACATCTAGATAGAGGACATCATTTACTTATATATTGTTTCCATGTGGTGTTTTTATAAGGTTTTAGTATGTAAAAAAATATTGATATCATAAAATATTTAAGAAATCAAGTAACTTTTATGATGAATTTATAATTAAAAGAAATTAAGATGAGAAAAAAAATTAAAAGGTTCCAAGTTACATTTCTAGAAGGATTATCCTAATTCCTGGAGTGAGACAGGGGAATCCTTTGAAATGCAGGTGAGACGATTCCAGAGGAAGAAATGTGGAAAGTTCATCAATATGGATGCAAATGAAGGGCATGTTTTGCTAGCTTTTTTGGGTAAATACAAATATTTTTTTTAATTTTTTTCTAACAAATTATTTGTAAAAAATAGATACAAGTAAAAAAAAAAAAATTAACAGTTCTTATGAAAAGATCAAATAAATTAAATATAGATAAAATATAAATATAAATTGGACATATTTATATATATCATTTTGATATAAATAAAAAAAAAAAAAAAAAACAGACCATTCAAATAGAGCCGAAGTTATGAAATAGGAGACGAGCAGGATTACTATAATGAAATTCATCAACATGAAGAAGCTGGCTGAAAAATATATATTACGTATGGTAATGAATGGATGCCAGATAAAACACAAAACGTAATAGCATCAAGCATGAAAAATTATTAAATCTAGGAATGAAAGTAAAGTTGGGCTAGTGGAAAATGGTCCGGTAAAGAGGTGTCCTTTTCCAATAATTTGCTGATCCATGACCTCAAATTAGAGAGACAGAATCTAAGAGGGAGGATGAATTCCATACGATGATGCTATTCTTTTAATCACTGAATTTATATTTTGATACTAAAATCACTGAGATTTTTTTTTTTCTCCCCTCAAAGTATCATTATACCGCTCGGATGGCTTTCTAATCATATGGCAACCAAAAAAATCCCTATCATATTGAGTGGAAAGACAAGTTAGAAATGCCATGTGTGATTTCTGGCTATCATATCATGTGATCGGAAAGTTATCAAAACGGTATAATTGATTTTTTTTTTATTTGAACTGTTTTAGCGTTCAAAATAGAAGTTTAATGATCAGTATGATGTTTTTTCAAAATATAATGTTATCCTATGAATATTACTCCAATCTATGATATTTTCATTTGCTTAATTAACTTTAAGAGAATTTATGTAAGTTCTATTAATAGAATCCTTCAATGCATCATTTAACTGTTAAAATAATTATAAGAGTTAGTATAAGATATTTCACTTGTTTAATTGCAGAGTTATGTCTAAATTTGAGTCCTTTAACAATTAAGAGACCTGCCTCATAAAAAATTAGCAAAACTATAAAATTTCATAGTTACAAAAGTCAATTTAACATACGCTTCCTGCACAATTATAAATTTTATTATCATCATGCTACACGTCCTATATTGAATCAGGGTCGAATTTATCATTCTAAAATACCAGTACTCCGTGAACAAGGGATTTGATGAATTTGAAAGAACCATCTTATAAGCAATTAAATCCTTCCGTGCTAAAAATAGATAGGAAGATACTTGTCAAAGAATTAAAAGGGAAAGTATAAAAGCAGTTAGAGAGATCTCCAAGAACTAAGGAAATGGATTTTTTTTTTTTTTTAGTTTTATTTCTCCTATTTCTCAATATGCTATGATGTATAATCAGTAGCTGAGATAATAGGAAAAATGACCACGTTAGAAGAAAATCGTAAAATATTTTAAAAATCTAAATAACTTTAACTATTGATTTATAAATTGATCCGATTTTGAGACCTACAAGATAATAAAGAAAAGCTATATATTGCTGAGAGATTAGAGCAAGAAATACTACTACTCAAGCATATATATATATATATTTATATATATACGCGCACTATATTTGACAAAATAATCAATATAATTATAATGGCATCACCTATTTCCAAGTTCTGCATGCATGCTGATAATAATATCCTCTTCTTCTTTAGTGTAATTTCCTCTCTTGATGTCCGGCCTCAGGTAATTCATCCATCGCAGTCTGCAACTCTTACCACACCTTAACAACCCTATTACCAATACACATTACAAAAAAATAAAAATAAAAATAAAAAATAAGAAAAGCAGTAAATTATAAAACAAAAAAAAAAAGGAAACAAAAAAAAAAAAAGAAAAAAAATTTTTTTTTTTTGGCCTTTATGACTAAATAATAATAATATAATCATCACCAGCATTTTTGGGAAGTTGCCGCCAATTGGAACAGCCATATTTTGATACATAATTCAATAGCTTCCTATCTTCCTCAGGAGACCACATCCCCTTCCTCCTCCCACTGTTATCAAACCCTCGAGTTCTTGCCATCTCTCTCTATTTCTCTCTCTCTTTTTCTCTTCGTGACCTTTGTGTGTCTTATTTCTACATATTTCGTCGGCGTTGTAGTGAAAATTATACAGAGCGGAAAAATAAATGTTATTTATAAGGAAATTTCGTACCAGACAACACAGCTATGTTAACACGACATGCATGAAGACCAAAACGTGGACTATAACATATATGGTTAAGGCATATAGTAATTGGAAGTATTTTTAATTTATCTAGAGTCGCTATTAAGAAGAGTCGTAGGTTATTGTGAGCTTTCCTTTGTGTAACGATTTTCTTAGCTTTTATTTCACTGACGACTTCGACCATTTGAAAAATTACTGAAACAATTATAGTCAACGCGGCCCACACACCAAGTCCCTCTCCAGTCTCCATGCTAACGTGTCCCAGTCCTAGACGGAAGCATTATATATGAAATGGTCCCGTGTTATAGAAATTAACCCGATCGAAGAGACTCGTGTTTACCACGAATTCAAGATTATTATTAGCATTTACACTTAGAAGAAGAGTGAGCAATAAATATAACCAAACAAATCCGATTACACAATTTCATAGGAATACATAGTTTTTTGGAAATTTAAAACCCTACTTGTTTCAGAAAAAAAAAAAAATATATATATATATATATATTGTTTTGGAAAATACTTTTCATATTTTCATTTTAAATACTAAACATTTTGCCGGGGAAGATATTTTCCTTTTATGAATTTTGAAAAAAAAAATAGCTTATACTGTATAAATAAAAAGTTGTTTTTGGAATACTCCCTATAATAAATAATATTTTATTTATATACTATACTATGTTTTGTATGTAATCCACGTTGTACAATGAAAGGTCTTTGTACAACCAAACAAATAAAAAAAAACGTCAGTTTCAAGAAAATTTTTTAATTATAAAAATTCCTATTGATAAATGGTTTTTCATGTTGGAAATATGATTTTAGATGTGCAAAAATAGCTTTACTTGAGGAGAGTTTTACCCAGATTAGACGTCATCACGGTTCAATTCGAATCCACAATCGGACCCAAACCGTCGATTCCCAATTTTAGAATTGGTAGAATCGAAACTAGACCCTAGGAGCCGGTCTGATTATCGATTCTTAAGAACCATCGGTTTTCACTGTTCCGGTTCCTATGAAATCAGGAACCGTAAAATTAAAAAGTTGAAAAATTAATTAAATAATTTTACTTAATTTAAGTAAGGAAAAAATGTAAAATAAACATTTTAACTTGAAACACCATTTAGCCTAATGTTTATAACCCATTAGTTAAAAAAAAAAATTACAGTTGTGCATTTATTTATATACAATCAGTTGCACTTTCAGCTGCTATGTTAGTAACGTGGGATTATAAAATATTCAAGATACAATAAATTTTCATAAATTAAAAACAAATCCACTTTGTTAAAAAAGAAAAGTTTAGTTAGGTTAGAAGTCTATATAAACTCAATAACAAATAATTTTAAGTATATTTATTATTTGTAATGCTAATAATAATACAATAAATATTGTAAATGGGAAATAAATTTTTAATTTTCACATAAAAATAGTTTAGATATTTGTTTTTTAATTATAGTTATTTTTTAATTTTCTTTCCTTCTTTTTTTCCTTTTTTATTTCCATTTTGGTGGTGTGGAATTGCCAGTTCTTGAACTGATAGTTCCCAAACCATTGGTTCAAGCGGTTTTAGAGGGTGAGACCACCAAGATCTGCTATAATTGGCGAGTCCTTAGCCAATTCAGACTCACCTTTCACGGTCGATTCCCGGTTCAGGAACCGTCAGTGACGGGTCGGCCACTTTTTGGTTCAGATCGACCCATGATGATGTCTAACCGTGACACTATGTTTACAAGAAGGGATCTGAATAGATCTCTCTTGTAAAATTAAATTTATTGAAGCTTTTCGTTCATATATTCCATTGTAAATGAATGCCGCAGTATGAAACATGATTAAGTTGTCTTGCCACACCTCATTTAAGCCAAGCATGCTTTACTCGAAACATGGTCAAGGTAATTTTTTGATATAATTAAACTATCATTTGGTTCATAAATATAATACAACTAGAATGAGATACCAATTCTTTGTTATATGATTAGAAGTATTACTAGGGGAAAAAAAATTTTGTCATGAGGATTAGTTTTCTTTTTTTTTTTTGAAAGGAATGGAATAGAAATTTTTTATCTATTTATGTTTATGAAATATATTTTTTATGGTAGAAATTTTTACAAACAAAATAAGATAATAGCTATTTTGTGGTAATAGAGGTAAAATATCATTTTTGATCCGGTCAATCAAACGCAACATTAATACGCAACACATAGTTCCAATTTACCTATCAACAGATGCTTTAGAAAATAAATAAATAATTAACTTTTTTTTCCAATCTGGTTTTGCATTATGATGAAAATCCACCTGCTGGGTTGCTAAATAGAAATCCTACATTACAAGTACTCAAATCTCGTATATTAGGCATTGTTTATCGAGTTTTAAAGAATGAAACGAGACTACTTGCTTAAACCTTGATTCGTTAAGTCTAATCCGATGAAACCACAGACACTATCAAATTCAACTTCAGCTGAGTACAATTTCCGCGGTTTTACCCGGTCCATGGATAAATCCTAATTAAGACTGTACCCGAAAAACCATTGCTATACAGCCGTATTATTTCTATATCCATATAAATAGAATCCATCAAAATTTGACTTTCAACACATGCTTGATCCATTAAAACATGGCATTGGTCTCATGTTTAATAAGGGTTTGTTTGGATTGTAGGGTTTGTTTGGATTGTAGGGTTTTGATCTATATCAGTCTGTATCTGATTTTATTTATAACTTATCTGTATCATATTAATTTATGAATAAGTTTTTATCGGTATCTATTTCTTGATAAATATCTGCTTGAAAATAATAAAAATATGATATCAAAATGATTAGAATATGATGAAACAAACAGTTGTTATCTCTTAGATCTTGAAACTAATAATGTGCCAAAAAAATGTAGAGCATCCATTATTATTGACTTTATAACTTTCATCTCACCTTGTTCTTCCATCATTTTTATTTGTACATTGTAATAGATCTTAACCCAAACGTTGGATTTGACGATTATTGAGCTTTAGTTGTTTCTCGGTAAATTCATGATACATGATATTTGAAGAATTTGGTCATAAGGTGATTAAAAAAGGGTAACAAGGAGTATATCTTTAAACCCAAAAATTTGGATATGCGTTAATTTTAATCGCAGCAGAAATATATTGGTTTCTGCGGAGTTTCAGTAATCCGAGTTTTGCAATTCCAATTTTTCCTAAAACATATCTCATCTCAAGCATTCGTTCCATTCTTAAGACACAATAGGAAAAAGCTAGGATGAAGATATAGTCAAGATGGAAATTTTAAATTGTTTCAGAAAGAAAATCAAATGTTTTTTGTTTTTTTGAAATAAATTTCCTATAGCATAAATTATAACTCGACTGGTCTTAATCTCGATTGGATATCTTTATAAAAATGCTATTAAACATTATTCAAAATGTCAATGCCTATATTTTGCTATGGATCAAGGAAATGTACTTGATACTACAAAATCAGATTTATTGTAATCGAATTTTTTTTCCTTTCATAAAAGACAAATTTTATTCAATATAGAGAAATTACATCGATCAAATGGATCGATATGAAATGATTAAATGACAAAGAGATCGGAATGCAAAGACCCATTAAATAATTAAATGGGTACATCTTCTCAAATATCAAAATGTCTCTCCTAGGAGGTATAATTTCTTCTAGAAGAATAAAACCTACCATACTAGCGAGTAAAACAAATTTATAAAGGAATAACATGAACCCACATAAGAGATAAAAAAATAATAATAATAAATCAAATACATACTTGTTCTAACATACCTACTAATAAACAATACCTCCACAATCTTCAATTAAACCATATCTATTGAGAAGAAGACTTATAGCAATGAAATCCTTATATGAATGTTTGATGATGGTAGAAAAAGAAAATGAAATTAAGATTAAAAGTAGTAGCTTTGAAAACACTAAGATTAGGTTTGATAGATTTGTAAATTTAGGATGGTGAAGGAAATCAAAATGTTTAGAAATAAAACATTGGATAGCTTAGTGGCCGCATAAAAGTAGGAACTCCAAATATATATATATATATATTATATATCTTTAAGCCAAAATATTTTGTAATTTAGTGGCATGCACATCTGTAACATCTTAATGTGAAGGCATCAACCCGCGATGTATCCTCACTTGATATGGATATGCAAAGGCTATTATTCTACTAATCTACAAATTAAATATAATATCATCAACATTTTTATAGGGAAACTTTTAAATATCATGTAATAACAAAAAACTTCATAACAACCTAGTTGGTATAAACTAAAGGCCAACTCAATTTAAACTAAAACATCTTAAGAAAAATCTTAAAAAACTTTAGATTTACAAAAACATGTAAAACTTCATAAGATCTTAAATTTTATCTATCTCTAAACCAGAACATCTAAACATTAGCAGGAAACTCAGGTCTACTATTGTCCTCCCTGTAGTCCACATAGACGTCATATCCAGCTAGATCAAACACTATATGTTCATTACTTGTTCCTGAAAAATAGAAAGGAATAAGCACAAAGGCTTAGTATGCCATACAAAAAATAAATGGGCATGAACAAGCATAATACCGATTTCACATACAATTAAATATTATATACAACAATCAACAAGTTGTTATCTTTAATTAACCGGAAAATAACACAGTTTATAACTATTAGCTATTAGTCCTAAACCCAGAGTACCTCATGACTCCGTAAAATCAACCAGTATGAAAAATAGGTAATATATACATATGTTGGTGTTGGGAACTCCCACATACCCTGGGCACTATATTTGCACCACTCCTAGACTATAGAAATTATCTCTGGGCACGACTCCAATCGAGATAACGACATACATAGATCATTAGGGCACTATCATAGTAACAATGGTCCTCTCAATCTGTCACGCCTCAAAAGGTATCTTAAACGTAATAATCCGCCACATTCAATGTTAAAACTTAAGTATGACAACCTTAGTCATTCCCAAAAGCTTATATATTAAATGTAAAGCTTGCTCTTACAATTTTCGTGGACCATACTTTGAAATATGAAGCTTAAGAGATACAATAGCAATTAGGAAATGGAAATCATAATATCAATTCATAAATATAAAGTCTTACAAGGATCTTGGGGGCATTCCCCCGCCAAAAGTACACCAACAAAGTTATATCATATACAATAAGTTTTCCCTAGAAGTATACACCTACACTAGTGTTGGACTTCATCCAAAAACTTCTTAACCAAAAAAGGGGGACCTGGGTACATGGCCCACATGGCTTTAGCCAAAGGTAGGGCTACTGTAGCAAATAACTATAAGGGTATAAGCTACTAGCTTAGTGATAATTATTTCCATAGATAAGTATACTTAAATAGTAATAATCAAACAAGTTATTTAATGAACCAAGTGAAATGCAACAACCACATGAGCATACAAAATACATGATTTTCTGGTAATCATATGTTGAATGGATTAACGCCCTCCATTCGAGGTTAGGGGCGGCAATTTATATGCTTCTAACCAAACATCCTAAAGCTTTTAATTAATGTGCTTCTAACCAAACGTCCCGAAGCTTTAATTAAGATCCAACGATCATCACTACCCCTTTTCCCTACAGGGTAGTGATCCCATGCAATGTCACTCACAAGTGATATGCATGATTTTAATTAAGGGCTCATAGCATAATTATTAACAATTTAAAGTGATCATGGAATTTCATAAAAATCAAGTTCTAAACTAAATCAAGCATTAATTATAATAAATTCTCATCTCGATATTCTTATCATTCATTCAAACAATATTACATGCAAACCATTCAATCTTTTCCTTAAATCTAGTGCTTCTAGACTACAAGCACAATCAAGTAAGATAAGTTATGGAAATAAAACTCAATTGGCCATGGGTTCACCGGTTTTCAATCAAAGTAGTCTTCTAGATACAGGAGATGTTCCTCACAATTACCTAAAAGAGAAAATACCCACAATGAGTATTTCTTAATAGTTTTATTGAAATTTGACAAAACTATATCATTTAAGTTCGTCAAAATTCGTATGAAAGATAATTTCAATCTAAAATAGCCATAATTACTCATTTTAACTCGGAATTGCGCATATAATATACCGTTTTCTATC
The DNA here is from genome assembly GCA_024138025.1 of Combretum micranthum. Lineage (NCBI taxonomy): Eukaryota > Viridiplantae > Streptophyta > Magnoliopsida > Myrtales > Combretaceae > Combretum > Combretum micranthum. The sequence continues at coordinate 621,554 of JAMXBD010000606.1, forward strand.
TATTCAAAAAGATCTATCCATTTCTAAGTTATTTCTATCAAAAAAGGTCTATAAGGTTGAAAAACATGGGTGACAAGATTCACCACGAAAATCCAAGCCCAAAAAATAATCATTTCAAACCTCAACTCATTAAAAAAAAATATAAAAAATCCTTTGATAATTACTTAGTCATCAACATAGATTGAAATACCCTTTTTATATATATACAAACTTATATCTCATGCATGATTCAAGTTTTGTTGTCCAAACTATGATTATGAAAAACAATATCTTTTAAAGTGTGAAAAATAAAAAGTTAAAAAACATTTCCTTTTGTAAATCCTTGAGATAAATCCATAACTTTTTAGTTTATTTAAAATGATTATCTTTATGTTCTATTTAGTAGTTTCTTAGATGGTTTTCATAAAAATAAACTTTTAAATTTTTCTTTAGAAAAATCTCTCACTAGTGTTGTTTGCACTTTACTCAAGTATTATTTTGATAATTATTTTGATCTTTTAACTTGACTCAAAGCTTGTTTATTTCTTTGTTAGGGAGTTTCTTTTAAATTTAGTTTTTAATAAAGTTTGTATAACAAAGAATTACGAACATTTAAAATAAATCTAGCAAAAACAAGCCTTCTTATGGTTTTTGAAAAGACTTTTCAAAATAGAATAGTTTTTCTAAATCATGATAAGTTTCTTTGATCTTTAGGAAAGTAAAGTTTGTTGAAACAAAATCCTAAGCTTCATTTGGAAATTATTATAACATAATTTATTTGGAAAAGTTTAGTTTCTATCTTTGTGTTTTTTAGACAACAATTGTAAACCCCTGAAATTTCGGAATCAGTTTAGCATAAAACCCTAACCGAAGTCAAACGGAACCTTAAAGGTCAACAAAACCCTAGTTTACCGTATCAAGCTAAATCTGGCATTGCCGTTTCTTTGGCCCGGAAAAACGAAGTTGGGATAATTAGCTCAAATAGCTCGTAATAACCATTGGTTTCATAAAAGTTTTCGTTTCGCGAATTCGGGAGTCCTTCGAACCTGATCGGACACAGTTCTCGAAAAACGTGTCCGGAAGCCCGGAATAGTAAAAATATTCCGAATACACCGTTAGACTCGTAAAAACATAAGTTTTCCAAAAATATCAGTTTCATAATTTTTCGGTAAGTAAAAAATAACAGATATAGCTATTATACGCGTATTTTCTTACTACCGTACTTTAATTGTCATATCTACTTTACATTACACTATTCATTACTATTCTACACTATTCTTTTATCTCTACTTTTTCTTACACTACTCTTACACTCTACATAACCTATTATCTTAACTTTTTACCTTTCCCATAACTTTATTTCACATCTACCTTACATATTACATCTTTATCTTTCCAAAAAGTCAAAAAAATAAATCAACTCCTCCTCTACACCATATGGCCGGCGCCCCTCTCTCTCTCCTCCTCAAATTGTTTTAAATTTGCATTTATTTTAATCACACAAAAATCACTCCTCAAAATCCTATAAATACCCCCCTTCTCTTTCATTTTTCACACCACTTCTACACTAAAATTACTCTCTCAAAATCTCTCTAGAATTTCTCTCCAAGAAGCTCTTCAAGAAGTTCCTTTAGCTCATCTTCTTTAGGTAAAAGTTCTTCAAGAAGTCTCCATGTTCATCTACTTAGTATGAGCTTAGTGTGTGTTTTCTAAAACCATGAAGGTTAAGAAAGCAACAATAGGTTCATACTTTGTTTTTGTTCATAATCATATTCCTCTATGTTCATGTTTCCTTATATTCATTATGTTCCTCTTATGTTCATTTATGTCTTTTATGTTCATAACTATCTACTATATCTATATAACTATATACATATTCTTTAGAGCATATAAGCTCATAATCTTGCAATTTATTTATCTTTCATGCAATTTATTTACTTCAAGTTGTTTTTAAGACTAGTCTCTAGTCTTAGACTTGTCCTCATCAAGTCAAAACAAGCTTTTCTTCTTTCATTTTATTTCTTTATGGGACTAGTTTATTTCTTAGTCCCGGGAGCCTTGAAAAAGCTAAGACTCCAATACTTGATTTTATTATTTATGCTTTATGTTATTTTGTTTATTATTATTCTCATAATCATGTTCATTTAGATTGTTGTCCAAAAGTTTATTTTCTAAAGATAATGAAATAAAAGAAGACTTTTTGTCACTTAGGAATAAGTTTATGTGAAACATAAAAATATAAGATAACAAAAATAAACTCATTCATTTTCAAGTTACAAAAAGAATTCACTATGAATTTAGAAACTATTTTTACTTAAAAGCTAGTTAAATCTTTGTTACTCTACTTTGCTTGTCAAAAGAAAATATTTTGTTGACAAAAATGGTTGTTTTCATAAAGAAAGAAAATAAGATGGAGAACTAAGGAATTTTTAAAAACCTTTGCAAACGAATAGGCAAAGAAAATTTATGGTTTGTAAAGAATAAAATTTTCACTTTTCAAGTTAGAAGAAAAAGTTAATAAGATTATAGAAATTAGTTTTTCTACAAAAAGTCATTAATTGTTCCACTTTGTTTTCATAAAGAAACCAAATTTTCACACATGGGTAATTATTCTTGAAAATAGGAGACATGAGAAAAAGAATGAGAAATATCAAGTAAAGATTTTTGCCAAAACAAGTAAACAAAGGAATTTACACAAGAAAATAGGGAAAAACATATTTTCTAGAAAAACTTCAAAAATATTATTAGTGTAACTTAGAAAGTAGAAAATTTTATTTTCAAAAGTCACTTAGAAAAAGATAAATAAAACCAACATAAAACGTTTTTAGAAAATAAAGAAAACAAGGTATTCATTTCAAAGAAAACAATTTCCGAAAAGCTTCAACCCGACATTGTTTTACTTAGGAAAAATAATTTGGACAACAAAACACTTGAGCATGCTTAAATATGAGTTATATAGTTATAAAAAGAGAATTTTTCAACTATGTAGATAACTAAGTATTTATCAAACAAATTTTGATTTCTTGAACCAAAGTTGTTTTTACTTGAAAATCCATGGTGAATTTTGCCACCAGTTTTTCGGAGCCTTTGTGGCTTTGTTTGTGGGAAATAATTTTAGAAATAGGTAGATCTTTTCGAGTAGATAGAAATCGGTATATTATATGCGCGATTCCGAGTTAAAATGACCAAGTTATGGCCATTTTAAGTTGGAACATTCTTTCATACGAACTTTGACGTTCTTTGACATTGTTTTGTCAAAATTCAAGAAAATCTTCAAGAAAAACTCATTATGGGTATTTTCTTTGGTTAGGTGATCCCGAGGAAGGATTTCTTCACCCCGAGGACTATTACGATTTAGTGGAGTGTGTGAACGACTCATCCGCTTAAGAGAAATAGACGGCAATGGCATCGTGAGTTATTTCCCCGTTATTTTTCATACTCTTGCTTGTGCTTGTAAAATTAGTTGCACTAGAATCTAAGCAAACTCAAAAGAAGTGTTGATAATATGTTGAAGGAATACTAAGTATATCGAAACTCAATTTGTTTGTAATAAAGTTGTATGTACATTAATATCTTGAAGTGTTTGAAATTGGTTGATCACTTGAAAGAAGCTAAATGTAATTACTAGACTTTAATTAAAGAAATTATTTGCACTTCATATGTTGAGTCACATTGCATTCGCTACTATACAATTGGTGGGACAAGTGTATAATAGTGGTGGTAGACATAACCGGTATATCATGTAAGTGGCGAGTAGGAGCCGGTAAGAACTACTTAAATTGATGGCTAGTAGGAGCCTGTAATAACTACAAGTTTTTCGTGGCTAATAGGAGCCTATAATAACTACAAAATCTTTTTGGTGGCTAGTAGGAGCTTGTAATAACTACAAAATTTTTTGATGGTGTATAGGAGCCGGTAAGACCTATAAAAGTGTTTTTAAAAGTGGTGGCTGTAATTGGCCTGAATACCCAACCCCGAATGAAGGGCGTAAATTCATTCAACATATGATTCCTGGAAAGTCATATGTCTTGTATGCTCACGTGGTTGTTGCATTTCATACGTTTGAATAATAAACTTGATTGATAATCTACTTCGAGTATGAATTTTGGGAAGTACTCACTAAGCTTATTAGCTTATACCCCGATAGCTATCTTTTGCAGTTCCCGTACTTATGGTTAAGGCCACGTGGACCCTGTGGGCAGGTAATCCCCTTTGTATATTAGAATTTTGAATAAAGAGTAGCTTAGCATTAGCATGTTAACATGTGTATAATGGATTAGTAATTTAGGGAGTTGTTCTTAAGTTCGTAAAATTATACCATGGACAAATAGTTATTGTGATTCTTCTTTTCTTAATATGTTTTTATATCTCCTTAAGCTACATAATTCCATATATGGTCCTCTAAAATTGTGAACGTAAGCCTTACACTTAATATAAAAGCTTTTGGAATGACTAAGGTTGCCATACTTAAGCTTTAATATTGAGTGTGGCGGACTGCCACGTTTAGGGTACCCATTGGGGCGTGACAACAATCATGAATATGAGCATGAGCATGAGCATGATGATATTTACAAGAAAAAAATAGAAATTATAACATAATATAAGTTTAAGTATTGGGAGTCTTAGCTTCATCAAGGCTCCCGGGATAAATAATAAATTATGTCCCGATATAAAAAAAAAAAGAAAGAAAAAGTTGTTTTGACTTAATGAGAATAAGTCTAAAACTAGAAAGACTAGTTTTAAAACATGTAAGTAAATAAATTGTAATAACAAGTGAGCTTACATGCTCTAAAAGATATATATAGCTACATAGATATATTAGTTGGATATAAATATGGAAGCATAATAACAACAATAATATGAACAAAATAATAACATAAAAGAATAAACATGGATTCATGAACAAGAACAAAACATGAGCATAGAGTTGCTTCCATAACATATAGTTTAGGAAATACACTTTATAGTCATGTTAAGTTACATGATATGGTAGTAAAAATATGAAAAGAATTTTACTTAAAGATAAGATGAGAGTAATATATATAGATGGGTTTTGTGTATGAAGAAGAAGAGAGCTTGGGAATGTTTTGGGAGAGTAATGGAAGAGTATTTGGGAGGAGAATTTGATAGAGTTTTTGGTAGTAAAATTGTAAGTAGTGAATGTGTGAATGAAGTGAAAGAGGAGGGAGGTATTTATAGGAAAATAATGAGAGAATTTTGAGTGATTTAATTAAACTAAATTAAAATTGAGATAAAATAGAGAAAGAGAGGGGAGTAGGGGCATCGGCCAAAGGAGAGGAGAGAGGGAGAAATTTTATTTTATTTTTGTAATTTTGTGTATTAAAAGTAATAATGTGTAGGATAGATGTGATAAAAGTGTATTGAAAATGAAAAAAAGTAATGGTATAGGTATGGTAGTGTGTAAGAGTGAATAGTGAAAAAATAGAGATAGTATGAATAGTATAGAGTTGTATAATGAATAGTGTATAATATATAAATATACCGGTAGTAAGGAAAATATGCATGGTAAGTCTTCTTTGATTTTTAGGAATTAAAGTTTATTGAAACAAAATCCTAAACTTCATTTGGAAATTCTTATAACATGAAATTATTTTAGAAAAGTTTAGTTTCTATCTTTGTGTTTTTAGACAACAATTATGAATATGAGCATGAGTATGATGATATTTACAAGGAAAAAAATAGAAATTAAACAAAATAATAAAAACATAATATAGTTCAAGTATTGGGAGTCTTGCTTCATCAAGTCTTTCGGAACAAATAATAAATTCTGCCCATATAAAAGAAAAGAAAAGAAAGAAAAATTGTTTTAACTTGATGATAACAAGGCTAAAACTAGAAAGACTAGTCTTAAAACATGAAAGTAAATAAATTGCAATAACAGGTGAGCTTATATGCTCTAAATGATATATATATATATATATATCTACATAGATATATTTAGTTAAATATGAAAGCATAATAACAACAATAGTACAAACAAAATAACAACATGAAAGAATAAATATGGATTTATGAACAAGAACAAAACATGAGCATAGAGTTGCTTCCATAACATATAGTTTAGGAAACACACTTTATGGTCATATTAAGTTACATAACATAGTAGTAAAAATATGAAAAGAATTTTACCTAAAGATAAGATGAGAGTTGTCACACCCCACAGGTACCCTAAACGTGGCAGTCCGTCACATATAATATTAAGACTTAAGAATGACTACCTTAGTCATGCAAAGGTCTCGGTATTACATGTAAGAAGTCTAACACAGTAATAGGAGATACTTTTGAAAAGTGTGGTCTAAGCAAGTAATAATGAACATACAAGAATCTAGAAGTAAAATAGATCATAATAATAACAATTAAAGGTCTATTATATGATTCTTTGGGGCATACTGCTGCTAAAACTCCAAGGATCGAAATAACTAATAGTCTTTTACAATAATCTAAATACTACATCACCAGATTTTAAAGGAATTCTAGTCTAACCCTTCAAGTAGATTTCCTTCAAAAGCTCCCAAAAGAAAGCTTACGCGGATAAGAGGAGACCTCAGGCACAAAAACAAGTGTTCCTGTGAATACAAATATCTATAGAGGTGTAAGCTTACGGACTTAGCGATATAATCCCAATAACCATACTTAAAGCAAAATAACAACCAAGTTTATTAGACAAGCAAATGTAATGCAACAAGCACGTGGGTATACAAAACATATGACTCTTTAGGAATCATATGTTGAATGAATTACGCCTTTTATTCGGGATTAGATATTCCGACCAATTACGGCCATTACTTCTATCAAAAACCATTTTTATAGATCTTACTAGCTCCTATTTGACATAAAAAAACATATAGTTATTATCAGCTACTACTAGCCATCAATTTATGTAGTTTTTACTGACTCCTACCCGCCATATACATAATACACTAGTTATGCTTACCACTACCATCATACACTTGTCCCAATTGCATAATAGCGAATGCAATGTGACTCAACTTATGAAGTGCATGCATCAACTTTGATATAGAGCCTAGCCATTATATTTCAATTTCTTGTAAGTGATCAACCGATTTCAGACACTTTAGTGTCCTAATAAACATATAATTTATTACAAGTATTTCGTGCCTCGATATGCTTAATATTCTTTCAACATGTTATCAATACATACAATTTCAATTTTATCTTTCCGTAAGTCTAGTGCAACTAAATTTACAAGCACAAACATAAGTATGAAAAATAAGGGAAGTAGACTCACTCGACCATTATGATACTTCCTCAGTCAAAGTAGTCATTAGGATAGTATACATCAACCTCCTCGGTTCCTAAACAAAAGAAATACCCAAAATGAGTATTCCATGGAATTTCTAGTCAAAACTTCTAACTCTATTTTCTAGTTGCGGTAAAATTCATATAGGTGGAAATTTCAACTTAAAATGACCATAACTTGCTCATTTTAACTTGGAATTTCGCACATAATATACTGTTCTACCTAATCGAAATGATCTATCCATTTTTAAGGTTATTCTTATCGTAAAATGTCATTTGGGTCTCGAAACCGTAGGGTACAGATTCACTACGAAAATTTTAGTTTTCAAACCTTAATTTTTGCAAACTTTTCTTTATCAAAAAATACCTGTAGCAAAATATAGATATTAACATAGTTGGAAAAACCTTTAGAATATATATATATATATATATATATATATTGACTCATATCATATGCATGAATTTAATGAAGTTGTCTCAATCATGATTTTTTGTAAAAGCAATGTTTTCTAGAAATTTGGAAAACCAACACTTTGAAAATTTCCACTTAGCTTGTTGGAAAATTTCTTAAATTATTTTATGTGAGTATTCCCCTTTTTTTATTCTATTTTCTTAGTCTTTCAAATTTCAAAATAATGATTTTTGTTTTTCTAAGTTTCTTATGGCTTAATTTCTAAAGATTGAGAGGGTAGTTTCTATATACTATTTGAGAGTAGTTAAAATTTATCAAACTTTACATTTTCTTAACCTTTCCTAAAGTTTATTTCATTTATTTAAATTGATTTCCTAAGTTGTTTACTAACTTTATTCCTTAAGATCATTTTATCCGTATAAAAGAAATATTCTTGGGGATTTGTAAAACTAGTCTATTCCCTCATATTCTAGAGTATTGGTAAAACTTTCTTAATGAAGTTTAGTAAAACTTTTGTTAAACAAGAATTTGAAATTTTAATTTTTAAAGAAAACTTTTCCATTTTATGGTTTTGTATGATATATCTACTTTATGTATTATCTAAAATCCCTATGTTCTTTGGTTACTCAAAAACTCATGATAAACTCTGCTAAATTTTTGCAAAGGATTTGCTAAGATAAATTCCTAAGTCTTTATGGGAAAAATCATTTCTTTACGTGATAAAAATTTATTTTAGAAAAGAACTTCTATCTTTTTATTTAAGAAAACATTTTCTTCTTTATCTTGTTGAGACAAAAATCAATATGTTCATTGATGATCATGAATATGAAATCATGAAAATATGAAAATAGAAGAAAGACATAATAAGTAGTATAATAAGCAAGTTAATAGAAATATCAAGAATTGAGAACCTTAGCTTCATCAAGGTGACCTGGTTAAGTATTGGGAGCCTTAGCTTCATCAAGGCATCCCGGACTAAGAATAGACTTGTCCCAAAAAGAATAAAGAAAAGAAAGAAAATGTTGTTTTGACTTGATAAGGATAAGTCTATGACTAGAAGACTAATCTTAAAATATCATGAAATAAATAAATTGCAAAGCATAAAATTAAATAAATAACAAGTGAGCTTATATACTCTAAAGATTATATATAATTACATAAATATATTTAGTTAGATATGAATAAGAAGTTAGCATAATAACAACAATGATATCATTAATAAATGAACATAATAACAACATAATAAAATTTGAATTTCATGTACAAAAACAAAACATGAATACATTGTTGCTTTTACTACTCATATGAGTTTCAAAACAACACCATAGTCATGCTAGTTACATGACATGAATAAATAAAAAAAAGATAGGAGTTTTTACCTAAAGTGTTTATGGTGTAGGAAGAAGGTGGTGGATGTATGGTTATGTGGTTAGTGAGAAATGATAATTGGATTGTATATAGAGAGAAATTTTGTGAGTATTTGGTGGAAGAGAGTTTTGGTAGAGAAAATTTTGTGGAGAGAGTTGTGGAGTGAATTTGAGAGGGTTTTGTTATGTGTAAAAATGGTGTGAAAGAAGTAGAGGGAGAGGGGGTATCGTCACGCCCCATAGGGGTATCCTAAATGTAACAGTCCACTACATGCCATATAAGACTCTCAAATCACTACCCAAGTCTTTCGGGAGTCTTGTATAGATGTAAGGCGTCTCTTTACGATAATAGACTCGACTCAATGGAGTTAAGGAGTTTAACTCAGCATTTGATAGCAATAGATAATAAATCAAAACACATAAGTAATTAGTTACAAAGTCTAAGTTCTCCCGCAAAAAAATATTTAAAGATCCATTATAGTCATCCAGAGTCCCTTGGTTTCCTACGGAAGTTTAATCAAATCTGAATACAACTTCTAGAGGAAACGCCTAGCTCCTGTACCTGAGCTATAGCTGGTCTCAGCCTAAGCCATATGAACTCATGCTACAATAAATAGAAACTATAGGGCATAAGCTACACTAGCTTAGTGAGTGAAAACTTTGATGATCATAATTATAACACATCAATCAAATAAGTGATTAATCAGATAAGTGATATGCATCAAACATGAGTTCAGCAAACATATGACCAGCCGGAAATCATATGTGGATGGACTTGTGCCCTCCATCCTAGGTTAGCAGATTAACGAATGCTGTGGTACGACGCGATTTAGGCTCATGGTCAACTAACTTATAAATTCGTTTTATGGATCACGATTAACCAACTCAGTATTTCGTTTTATGAATCACGATTAACCAACTTTTACACCGTTTAGGATCACGGAAAGCCAACAAATACTAATGCTCTATCCCCATCATGATATGAATGAGTTCATATTTATTCTCAATTCCGAATATTTAGTTATGCCAATTCTTCAGGTAATCAATCAATAATTGTAGACAATCAATCCTAATCCATCTATACAAGCAATGGGTAATCACCCGGCTTCGATATTCTTATATTCGATTTCTCATATCAGCAATAATCATATATAATACCCATTCATCCCCATCATGTATATCTATTTTATCTTTGCCAAGTATCTAGTGCAACTACCATTACAATCACAAACAATAATTGAAATCGAAAGTGGTACTCACTCGGCCATGGTTCACTGGTCTTTTAGTACAAGTAGTCCGGTGGTAAAGATTCGTCGGTTTTGGGATCACCTAAAAAAGAAGAAATACCCTAGTAAGTATTTCATCACTTAACTAATCCAAACTATATATCAAAACTTAACAAATTCGTAATTCTCGTTATTTGCGGAAGTTCCGACTTAAAACGGTCATAACTTGGTCATTTTAACTCGGAATTTCGCAAATTATATATCGATTTCTATCTAATTCAAAAGGTCTATCTAATTCTAATGTTATTTTCAAGTTTTGAAAACATTTGGGTCACGAAATAGAAGGATCAGTTCTGATCAGTAACGGTTTCCGATTCCGAAAAATTGGTTTTATAAATGCTTGTAATGTTTCTACTTGACCAATCAATTATGCATGCAATATTTATGATTTCCTAACATGAATGACATGTGATGAGTTTAATGTATGCATGATCTTGATGATTTTTACAAAAAGAAAATTCTAGAACTCTTTATTTTGTAAGACTTCAACAATAACTACTTTTGAAAAATCTAGTCTTCTAACTTTAACAACTCACTTGTGTTTTGGGATTAATTCTTAGGAATTTCTAGTGATCTTAGTTAAAATTGAGTCTTCATAACATATACTACCTAGGACTTTTATTTTTACATAAAAATTTTCATTTTACATTTTGCAAATATGTTTTCAAATAGGATTTGCTCAAAAATCCAAATTTTTAGAAATATAATTTTTGAATGATTTTTTTGGGAAAAACTTGTTTAATGCATTAAAATTTAAGATTTTACTATACCTACTACTTAAGGACTTCATTTAATACATAAAATTTTTATTTTGAGCTTGGATAATAGGTGTTTTCATGGTCATCATCCAAAGTTATGAATTTCACAAGTTGACTAATAACTCAAAATTTTCTATCTTGTTTCTACTCTTTGTTTTACACATTACTCTCATCAAAACTCATTTCAACTTATAAAATCCTTACTTAATGATATATATTAGCTATACCCTTCATTTTTCATATAAAACATGAGTTTTGGAGTTGATACAAGGGTTTTTAAAATGTAGCTTTGAAGTCATACGAATTTTTCTTTGAATATTTCCAACAAAAGCTTTTCCTTTTTTAAGTTCTTTGTCTTATCCACTTAAAGATCTACTAACTACCACATTTATATATAATACAAAGCCTTTATGAGCATTAATGCATGAAGGCACAAAATATTTATGAGAACATGAATGTCAAGTATAATATGAGTATCTAAATCCTAGATCTACTACTTATAATGTATGAAAAGGAGTTCAAAAGGATGAACATATATTTTATGCAAGATCTCTACTTTTATATGCATGAACATGACAATATCTCAACAAAAACTCATCAAACACAAGATATACTCATGTGATGGCTTAATATTCATGTATTAGCATTTTCTTGTCCCTAGAAAATGCTCATGGGGACTTAAGGTGAAAATACTTATGAATAATCTTGCCATTACAAGATTAAATGGTAGAAAGACTTAAGATTCATCACCTAAAGTTGGATTAAGTGAAGAATGAAGAAGAATGAAGCTTGTTCTGTGTGTATGTGGTGGTGGTGGGAGTCACGGCAAAAGAGAGGAAAATAGAGATGATTTTGTGAGTTTAGAACAAATGAAGTGAAAATGAAAGAGAGAGAAAATTAAAAGATTATTTATAGTAGGTGAATTAGGGTTTGTTTTAATTATAAAAAGGATATAAAAATAAAACAAATTGGAGGCAAATTGGGGGGGAAGGTCATGCGCTGGCCAAGTAAGGGGAAAGAGAGGGAGAGTTGAAATCGTTTAAAATTGGAATTTGTGTAATAAAAAGTATTAAATGTAATAATTTGTTAAGAAACAAAAATTTCTTGGAAAAGAAAATATAATGAGTATTTGTAAGGATGTAAGACTAGGGTATGGGTTGTGTGTGTAGTAGGTTATACTTATGAATAGTAATAAATAGTAGACAAGATATTTACTTTACCGGTAGTAAAGAAAATACGAGAAAAATGCTAAAACTGTAATTTTTATAACCCGAAAAATTACAAAACTTATATTTTTGAGATCCTTATAAAATTTTGGTTTTAAAGAGTATTTTGGAATATTTTTCTGAGTTTCTAGTTCCGGGACTCGCTTTTCCGTAATGGATCTCGGGAAGGCCTGGAATAGAAAATTTTTCGAAGTAAAAAATTTTTATGGTCTGAAACATACTTTAAAACAATATTCCACATTAAATTATTTTGCAAAAATTCTTTTAATAAGAAACTGAAGAAAGCCGGATCCAGGGTTCCTAGGTTTTTCTTACAAGGCTTATACTAATCTGGTTTACGGTTTTGGTTTCTGGTTTCCGATGTTTACTTGATTACTAGGAAGACCGGGGTTTACAGGTATTTATAGTTGAAGATGGAGGGAAATTAGATGTAATAAAATAAATTGAAAAAGAAAAAAAATGGATAGATGAAAGAGGGGAGGGAGGGGGGGGGGGGGGGGGGGGAGGGGGGGGGCGCGACATGAAGAGAGGAGAGATGTAATCTTTTTGTATTTTGTGTATTAAGAGTATTAATATGTAAGATAGATGCGATATAAAGTTATAAGAAAGATAAAAAGTAAGGATAATAGGTGTATAGAGTGGAAGAGTAGGTGTTAGAAAAGTAGAGATAAATGAATAGTATATAATGTAATGAATAGTGTAATATAAAGTAGATGTGACTAATAAAGTACCGGTAGTAAGAAAATATGCGTATAAATGCAATATCTTATTATTTTTAGTCACTGAAAAATTAAGAAACTAATATTTTAAAATCCTTGTATTAAATCAGTCTCTATGGTGTTATCGAAATATTTTTACTATTCCTAGCCTCGGGACATGCTTTTTGAGAGTTGATCCTGTTCAGGTCCCAAGGACACTCAAAATTTGTGAATATAATATTTTACATTTCCTTATATTATTACAAACTATTATCAATAATTATTTCAATTTTGTTTTATAGGACTAAAGAATATGAGAATGCCAGATCTAAATTCTAGGGTTTGTACTAGTCTTTTGTTCACATTTGGGGTTTCCGATTGACTTTTAATTCTAAGATTAAGCTTAAAATTAACCGAAATTTCAAGGGTTTACAAGATAGTATATATAGATGAGTTTTGTGTATGAAGAATAAGAGAGATTGGGACTATTTTGGGAGAGTAATGGGAAGAGTATTTGAGAGGAGAATTTGAGAGAGTTTTTAGTAGTAAATTTGTGGGTAGTAAATGTGTAAATGTAGTGAAAGAGGAGGGGGTATTTATAGGAAAATAAGGAGAGGATTTTGAGTGATTTAATTAAATTAAAATTGAGACAAAATAGAAAAGAGAGTGGGGTAGGGGTGCTGACCAAAGAAGAGGAGAGAGGGAGAGATTTTATTTTTTAATTTTTCTGGTAATTTTGTGTATTAAAAGTAATAATGTGTAAAGGATATGTGATAAAAGTGTATTGGAAATGAAAAACTAGTGGTATAGGTATGGTAGTGTGTAAGAGTGAATAGTGAAAAAGTAAAGATAGTATGGATAGTATAAAATAGTATAGAGTTGTACAATGAATAGTGTACAAGACATAAATATATTGGTAGTAAGAAAAATACAGGTAAAAGTGTCATATCTAATATTTTTAGTTACAAAAAATTATAAAATTGATATTTTTTAAAACCTTATATTTTTATAAGTCTAACGGTGTCAATGGAAAAGTTTTAATACTCCAGACCCCAGGACACGTTTTTCAAAACCAATATCCATTCGGGTCTGAGACGGATCAAATTTTAACTAATATGATATTTTTAAACATCCTTATATAATTACGAATTATTCTACATAGTTCGCTTACATCTATTCTATACAAGTTAGGAGCATGGGATTGCCAACTTAAACTGCTAGGTTTTACAAGGGTTTTGTTAATTGTAGGATTTCCAATTGACTTCTGGTTTCGTGTCATGCCCCGAAGGTACCCTAAACGTGGCAGTCTGCCGTACACAATATTAAAGCCTAGGAATGACCACCTCAGTCATGCAAAGGCTTCCATACTATGTACAAGGCGTCTAACACATAGAGGAGACACATCGGAATGATACATTTTATGTTGATACAATTGAGTAACAATGTAAAGGAAATACAATCCACTATACTTCCGATACAAATCACTATATTCTTAACAAATCACTAAACTTCAAAATATAAATCATTTAACTTCAATTACATTCATCCACCGACTTCCCTACATAAACTATTACAAGACAAATCATAAAACTAGCTGATAACTTCAAACATTCGTATTCTTTGCCGAAATCTCGGAGTCATTCCCGGCTCCAACCAATTCGGTCCCCACTTTGCATTCTTGAGATAACCTGTTCATTTAAACAACTATTGGGGTATAAGCTACACTAGCTTAGTGAGAATTCCCGTAGTTCCATACCATAACAAGCAAGTTATAATCAATCATATGCTATGCATGAACAAACACGTGAGCAAGCAATTATGCATGGGTATCCGGAACCCACACACAAAACGGATTTACGCCCTTCGTATCTTGGGTTAGGAATGGTATTGAAGTCTACACGACCGCATCTAGTCCCCAAGCCCTCGGCTCTTAGCACTCGACTCGGCTAGGCTCATCCAAGGAATGCATCCACATGCGCCTTAGTACCCCTGAATGAACTCTGGCACCGGGCTCGTTATCCAAACAAGTCATCACGGACCATACCGATTGACCTGCGTAGGAGTAGCATGCTACCAATGCAATATGTCCGATGCGATGCATGACCAATTTAATTTTTTCTTAGGTCAAAATATTTATACATTCTTTAGAGTGACCATCCAATATCATACACATAACAGAAAGAATATGAACAATGCAGTTATCCAATCGAATCATGGTTTCGATATGCTTTAGTATTCTTTGGCATACATTCATCACAGTCTCATCATATATCCCATCCCCATTCATATTGATTTTTATCTTGTTCCTATAATTCTAATGTAACTAACTACAAGCACAATCAAGGTAACAAAACAAGGAGAAAACTTACTCGGCCTTGGGTCACCGGTCTCTTAGTAATAATAATTTGGTGGTAGGGAATTGTCGATTTCAGGATCACCTAAAAAGGAAGAAATACTCTAATAAGTATTTCAATTCAAACTAATCCAAACTATCTTATACAAACTATCAAATTCGCAATTTTCGTCCTAAGCGGAGATTCCAACTTAAAACAATCATAACTTGGTCATTTTAACTCAGAATCTCGCAAATTATATATCGATTTCTATCTACTTCGAAAGATCTATCTAATTCTAATATTATATTTAAGTTTTGAAAAATTTGAAGCTTCAAAAAGGTCCGATCAGTTCTGATCAGTAGCTATTTCAACTTCCGAAAAATCATTTTGTAAATGTTTGTAATGTTTCTACTATATAGATTAGCTATACATGCAATATGAATGATTTCCTAACATGAATGACATGAGATGAGCTTAATGTATGCATGATCTTGATGATTTTTTTTGCTAAGAGAAAATTTTATAACTTTTTATTTTGCAAGACCATAATAACAACTACTTATGAAAAGTCTAGTTTTTTAACTTTGATCATTTCCATTTGTTTTGGATTTATTACTTAAGAAAATATATTTATTTTTGTTAAAATTGAGCCTTCATTAAATATATTACTTATGACCTTCATTTCTACATAAAAATTTCCATTTTGCACTTTGTAAACATGTTTTCAAGTAGGGTTGATTCCAAAATCCGAATTTTGTAAAATTTAGTTTTTTTTTTTTTTTTTTGGAGTGATTTCTTTAAGTAAAAATCATTTGATATTTAGGAATTTAAGGCTCAACATACATAACTACTAAGGGCTTCATTCTTACACAAAAATTTGCATTTTACACTTTGCAAATATATTTTCCAATATGAGTTACTCAAAAATCCGAATTTTAGAAAATCCACTTTTTGAATGATTCCTTTGGGAAAAACTTGTTTAATGCATTAAAATTCAAGACTTTATGGTACCTATTACTTAAGGATTTCATTCATTACATAAAAACGTTCATTTTGAGCTTGGATAATAGGTGTTCTTATGGCCTCATTCAAAATTATGAATTTTCACAAATTGACTACTAACTCAAAATTTCCATTGATTCTATTTGTTGTTTTATACATTAATCTCATCAAAACTCATTTCAACTTATAAAAATCACTACTTAATGATACCTATTACCTATATACTTCATTTTTCACATAAAACATGAGTTTGATGTTGGTAAATGGGTTTTAAAAATTGGTCTTGGTTGGGATCCGAATTTACAAAATTTACTTTTGGACATATCTTTTGATAAAATCTATCTAAACTTATGAAAATCCATTCCTTACATATCCTATCCTAAGAGCCTTTCATTTCTTAAATAAAAACTTCATTTTTGAGTTGGAAAACATCTTTTTTAAATATGCCTTGGCCAAAATTCGAAAATAAGATTTTTATTTTGAAAATAACTTTTGAAAATCACATTTGATTCTTGTAAAAAGAAGTCTTGATGATATACATATATTAAGCCTTCATTATCTTAAGTAAAAATTACATTTTGACACTTGGAAAGTGGTTTTTAAATGGGGGTCTTGCCAAAATACGAATTTTACAATTTTTGTCTAAGTTCAAATCTAAGATCTACACATAATATGAACATACATCTAAATGAAACCCATGGAAATAAACTTTAAACTCATAGATCTAAACTTTGCTCATCAAAATTTTTTATTTATGTTATCTATACCCTAAGCCCTTCATTTTAAATGAAAAATACACATTTTGAAGTTGAAAAACAACTTTCTAAATATGATTCCATTTTCATCCGAATTTTCAAAAATGATTTTTGATGAAAATAAAATAGATCTTGAGTTTTCTAAAACATCCCTACTATCATCATGCCACTGCAAGTCATCCATGAACAAAAAACAAAGTTTAATGCATGTATGGACCTAAAACAACTAGATCTAGTCTTCTAAACTAGTTTTGAATGCATGAACACATGTGAATGAGAAATATATGCATAAATCATAAGTGATAACAAGAATAATAACTTAAATAGCAAGATCTATAGCATAAACAAAACTCAAAGCTACAAAAAGTTAGATCTACAATATACATCAATTTTAAACAAGAAAATAATTGTAATACAAGATAATAAAAGTGGAGAAAAGGAGAGTTTCATTATTGGCATCATCATCCTAAGCTTTTAAGCTTATGGAAGGTCATTTGATGCATGAAACCTTCATTACACTTTATCTATATCACCTATGGAGGCTTTGAGATGAAGATTTGCTTAGAAATCTTCAAGAAATATGGGTGGAAGCTAATGAAAGAGATGGGGGCAACTTGTGTTCTTGAAGAAACAAGAACAAAAAGAAGAAAGAAAGAGAGGGAAATGAGAGAGAAAAGAGAGAGAAAAGGCTAAGGAATGAAAGAGGGAAAGTAAGTAAATGAAGGAGAGAGAGAAAATGAGTGTTTTAATTGAATAAATGAGAGAAAAAATAAAACAAGGGTAGCCAAGGGGAGGGAGAGCTGCACGTGAATGATGGTGATGAGAGAGAGTGAATTTTGTTGAAATTTGACTTGAATTTGAATTGTGTAATAAATGTGTAATGTAGCTTTCTTAAGAAGAAGTAGAATATAATTAATTTAGTCAAAATGGAGTGAATAAAGGAAAATGGCAGCCATAAAGAAGGGAAAAATCTACCATGAAGTGTGGAATAATGTGTAGAAAGATTGAAGTGAAAAGGAAGTGATATGTGTAAGGTGTACTTGAAAGTATGGGTTGTAAAAGTACTTTCTTAATAAAATAAAACAAAATAAAATAAAATTAGAAAATTTATTCCAAATATTTGTAGCAGATTTTTCATAATCAAAATTAAATAATTATTTGAATTATTTTAGTATTTTAACAAGTATGTTACCGGTATGATCAAAATACGCAAATATGGGTTATAAATAATATTTTTATAACCCGAAAAATTCTAAAAAATTATTTTATGAAAATAAAAATATTTTTAAAATATTTTTCAATTATTAAATTAATTTATTTTATTTTTAGTATCTGGTCTTAAACAGAATCTGATCCCGTAAAGACCCGAAACGAACTAAATTTTAGAAAAACAAAATTTTCTATAACATATAAAATATTTATCTAAAAATATAAGCTTTATAAGAATAATAAAATTTTTTAATGAAATAAAAATAAATAGTACGAAAGACTAATCAATTACCGGTAATAATGGAAATACGATAAAAATGTTATAACTGTAACTTTTATAACCCAAAAAATTATATAACTGATATATTTGGAAATCTTATGAAATTACGAATCTAACGGTACTATTGGTATATTTTTGATATCTCGAGCCCCGGGACATACTTTTCAAAGTCTGTATCAAAACGGGTTCGAAATAGGTCAAAAATTTACCAATCTCATATTTTTAAACAAAGTTATATTACTACGGGCTATTCTACATCTTTAAACTATACCTCAGCCTCTAGGGTTAGGGCGCTAGATTGCCAGACTTAAGCTATTGTATTCCGCTTAGGGTTTCTAGGTGATTTTTTGATTTAGATTCTTGCCAATTTGGGAACTGATATTTTATGTTTATATAACATATTTAATTTGAGAAATTTATTTTAAATTTATTTTTGTAAGTATTTAATATCTCTTAATGTTTTTGGAATTCTTGAATTGAGTTTTATTTCCGAAGGTCAATCATTATTTACTTTTTAATAGTTTGTTTTTTGGGCTTCCTATTACCCAATTTTATAAGTCGGAGTTAAATATGGAATTTTTCGTACGTCGTGGTTTTGAATTTGAAGACCACTATGTTCTTATTTAATTTTTAAATATTTTCATTTTCTCAAGATTAAGAAGTTTCTGAATTCGTTCGTGTTTTTGGACTAGTTGAAATTCGGTTTTAATTTGGAGTGATTTTTTTAGGGTTTATTTTCGAAGTTCATCTTGAAATTATTTACTGAAATTTTCCGGAGCTTACATTTCGGGTTAGAGATAATATAAAACTTAGGGGTTTACGCAATCTACAAGTCCTAGCCATAGACAAGCAGCAAATCAAGTTTAAAGTCGGATAACAATCAATCACTTTACAATTTCTAATCCTATAAACACAAGCAGTAAACAAGGTAAGGTCGTACCTGAAATTACTTTAGGAACATGAATCCTAGTTTCATCAACAATACTTAAATCATCAAATATTCAATCAAAACATGTTTTCTCATAATAATCATAAATTCACCATCATATAAACCTTAAACTAAAAAAAGACTACAAACTCTAAATTCATATACACCGTTATCTTTTGATTTGTAAAACCACAAAAATACTAAAATAACAAGGTTTCTCTGAAAACTCCTCTAAAAACTATGAATTCCTTTAACAAAAAATCATGCAACTAAAAAAAGACCTCACTTTTTAGATCACTAAAGGAAAAGAAAATATTCAACTTACCTTGTCACGCCCTGAAGGGTACCCTAAATGTAGCAGTCCACCGTACACAATATTAAAGCCTAAGAATGACCATCTCAGTCACGCGAAGGCGTCCATACTATGTACAAGGTGTCTATCATATGGAGGAGACACATCGGAGTGATACATTTTATATTGATATAACTTGAGTAACAATGTAAAGGAATTTCAGTTTACTATACTCCAAATACAAAACATTATACTTCAATTACAAATCATCCAAAGATTTCACTACATAAAACTATTACAAGGCAAATCATAAAACCTAGCTAGTAACTTCAAGCATTCTTATTCCTTGTCGGAATCCCGAAGTCATTCTCGGCTCCAACCATCACGGTCCCCACTTAGCATTCTTGAGATAACCTATTTAAGCAAACATCTATTGGGGTATAAGCTACACTAGTTTGGTGAGTAAGAACTTCCAAGATTATATTTATAACACATCATACAATCAAGTGATTAGTCAGACAAGTGATATGCATCAAATACGTGAATTCAACAAACATATGACCAGCCGGAAATCATATGTCGATGGGCTTGCACCATCCATCCCGGGTTAGCAGATTAACGAATCTTGCGGTACGAATCGTGGTGTTCAGCTTACGGTCAACTTTGAACTATAAATTCGTTTAAGGACAACGATTAACCAACAAATGCTAATGCTCCAATCCCATCGTGATATGAATGAGTTCAACTTCATCTTCAATCCAATAATCAAAATACCAATTCTTTTAAGTTGACCATCAATATCCACAGACAATCAATCCTAATTCATCTATACAAGCAATAGTTAATCACTCGGCTTCGATATTCTTACATTCCATTTCTCATATCAACAACAACCATACATAGTTCCCATTCCCCATAATGCATATCCATTTTATTTACCAAATATCTAGTGCAACTATTACAATCACATACAATAAATGAAATCGGAAGTAATACTCACATGGCCATTGGATCACCGGTCTTTAGTACAAGTAATCCGGTGATAAGGAATCGTTGATATCGGAGTCACCTAAAAAGGAAGAAATACCCTAATACGTATTTCATCACTTAACTAGTCCAAGCTATCTCATACAAACTATCAAATTCGTAATTCTCGTCCTAAGCAGAAATTCCAACTTAAAACGGTCATAACTTGGTTGTTTTAACTCGGAATTTAGCAAATTATGTATCGATTTCTATCTATTTCAAAAGATCTATCTATTTCTAATATTATTTTCAAGTTTTGAAAATATTTAGGCCACGAAACAAAGGGATCAGATCTGATC
This sequence comes from Combretum micranthum, assembly GCA_024138025.1. NCBI lineage: Eukaryota > Viridiplantae > Streptophyta > Magnoliopsida > Myrtales > Combretaceae > Combretum > Combretum micranthum. The sequence goes on from JAMXBD010000606.1 coordinate 642,688, forward strand.
AGAAATAGTTTCCAATTCTGAAAAATAGTTTGTGATGTTTGTAATGTTTCTACTATATAGATTAACTATACATGCAATATTGATGATTTCCTACCATGAATGGCATGTTTGAGCTTGATGTATGCATGCTTTTGCAATATTTACTAAAAGGAACTTTTATAAACTTTTTATTTGTAAAACTCTATGGCTATTTACTTTTAAGAAAACTAGTTTCCACTTTGATCATTTCCATTTTTTTTGGATTTATTTCTTAAGAAAATAATTATCTTTGTTAAAATTGAGTCTTATTTAGATATTCATATGACCTTCATTTCTATATAAAAATTTCCATTTTACACTTTGTAAACATGTTTTCAAGTAGGGTTGATTCAAAAATCCGAATTTTGTAAAAATTGTTTTGTGGTGATTCCTTTAAGTAAAAATCATTTGATACTTTGAAAATTAAAGCTCAACCATGCCTAGCCACCAAGGACTTCATTTCTTTGATAAAATTTCTAATTTGAGTTTGAAAAATATGGGTTTTCATGCCATTATTCCATTGTTATGAATTTCTTAGAATGACAGCAACTCAAATTTTCTTACTTTTTTTATAATGCATCATGCATATAGTATTACCTACAAGCTATTGTTATGAAGGTTATGAGATGATCTACCTATATGTATATATAGTACCAAGAATTTTTTGAAAATCTTTACTTTGCAAACTTTGAATTTTTACTAGACTTAAGAAAAATAGTTTTTCTTCTTGTAAAATGATACTTGCTTTTATCAAAACTCAACCTTGATGACCTATATAACTATCACCTTCATTATTTCAACAAAAACCTTCATTTCGGGGTTAGAAAATAGGTGTTTACATAGGTGGTTTGTCTAAGTACGAATTTTACAAAATTTTAAAGAATGAAAACATTGTTTAACCTATTCTTAGAAACCATTTGTTTTCTAAGATTATATTTTGATAGACCTTTTTATCCTTATCAAAACTTGTTCTTTGTTATATATATTCCCTAGGACTTCCATTTTCCTATAAAAATTATCATTTTGGCATTTGGAATTAGGTGTTTAAATGGTGGCTATTTTCAAATCCGAATTTTGAAAAATTTATTTGAGCTTGTTTTCTTTGTAAAACTCATTTAGTCTTTCAAAAACCATTTCTTAATCAAACCTATCCCTTAAGGCTTCCATTTCCTTAATAAAAATCTTGTTTTGAAGTTGAAAAATGGGTTTTCAAAATAGGTCTTTGTTGAGATCCGAATTTACAAAATTTATTTTTGGACATACCTTTTGATAAAATCTATCTAAACTTATGAAAATCCATTCCTTACATATCATATCTTAAGAGCCTTCCATATCTTGAATAAAAACTTCATTTTTGAGTTGGAAAACATGTTTTTAAAATATGCCTTGGCCTAAATCTGAAAATGATATTTTTATTTTGAAAATAACTTTTGAAAATCACCTTTGATTATTGTAAAAAGAGGCCTTGATGATATACATACATTAAGCCTTCATTATCTCAAGTAAAAATTTCATTTTGACACTTGGAAAGTGGTTTTTAAATAGGAGTCTTGCCTAAATACGAATTTTACTATTTTTGTTTGAGTTCAAAACCAAGATCTACACTTAATATGAACATAAATATAAAAGAAACCCATGGTAGTAAACTATAAACTCATAGATCTAAAATTTACTCATCAAAATCATTCATTCATGTTATCTGTTCCCTAAGCCCTTCATTTTAAATGAAAAATACACATTTTGAAATTTAAAAATAACTTTTCTAAATACGGTTCTTTTTTCATCCGAATTTTCAAAAATGACTTTTGTTGAAAATAAAATAGATCTTGAGCTTTCTAAAACTTTCCTACTATCATCATGCTACTACAAATTGTTTATGAACATAAAACAAAAGTCTAATACATTTATGAACTCAAAACACTAGATCTAGTTTACTATACTAGTTATAATGCATGAACAGTAAGATAATTATGTGAATGATGAATATATGCATAAATAATAAGTAATAACAAAAATAATATATAAAATATACTACTTTTAGTAAGAAAATAATAATGATACAAGATAATAATTTTGGAGAAGAGGAGTGTTTCATTTTTGGCATCATTATTCTTAGCTTTTAAGCTTATGGAAGGTCATTTGATGCATGAAACTCTCACTATACTTTACCTATATCACCTATGGAAGCTTAAGAAGAAAGTTTACTTAAAGATCTTCAAGAATGAAGTGTGGAAGCAAAGTTTAGAAGTGGGGCAGCTTGTGTTCTTGCAAGAACAAGAACAAAAGAAGAAAGAAAGAGAGGAAAAAAGAGAGTAAATGAGATAGGGTTTCAAAGGAATGAAAAGAAATAAATGAGAGGCATTAAATGGAGAGAGAGGAGTGTATTAAATGAAAGAAAAAAATAAAACAAGGGCAGCCAAAGGGGAGGGGAGCTGCACGTGAAATGTAAGAGGAGAGAGGGAGGGAATTTGATTGGATTTTGACTTGAAATTGAAATGTGTAATTAATGCGTATGTGTTGCTTCTTTAAGAAGGATTGGAATAAATTTATTTTAGTCAAATTGGGAGTAAATTAAAGGACAAGGGTAGCAAAAAGAAGAGAAAAATCTACCATGAAGTGTGGGATAAAGTGTAGAAAGTATGGGTTATAAGAGTACTTTCTTAATAAAATAAAATAAAAATAGAAAATTTATTCCAAATATTTGTAGCAGATTTTTCATAATTAAAATAATATAATTAATTAATTTATTTATTGAATTATCAAATAAGTTACCGGTATGATCAAAATACGCGAATATGAGCTATAAATAATATTTTTGTAACTCGAAAAATTCTAAAAATTTATTTTATGAAAATAAAAATATTTTTCAAATATTTTCAAATTATTAAATTAATTTATTTTATTTTTAGCATCGGGTCTTAAACAGAATATGATCCCGTATAAGCCTAAAACGAACTAAATTTTAGAAAAACAAAATTTTCTATAATATATAAAATATTTATCTAAACATATAAGGGTTTATAAGAATAATAAAATTGTATAATGAAATAGAAGTGAATAGTGCAAAAGACTAATTAATTACTAGTAGTAATGAAATATGATTGTAATCGCAAAATTAAATTATTCTAGTTATCGAAAAATTATAAAACTGATATTTAATAAATCCTTATGAAAATACGAGTCTAATGGTATTAATGGTATTTTTTATATCTCGAGCCCCAGGACATGCTTTTCGAAGTTTGTATCCGAACGGGTTCGAAATAGTCAAAAATTTACTAACATGATATTTTTAAGCGAACTTATATTACTACGAGCTATTCTACATACTTAAAATACACCTCGGCCTCTAGGGTTAAGGGCGCTAGATTGCTGGACTTAAACTACTGTATTCCACTTAGGGTTTCCGGGTGATTTTCCAGTTTAGATCTTTGCCAATTTGGAAACTGATTTTATGTTTATACAACATATTTAATTTGAGAAATTTATTTTAAATTTTATTTTTTTAAGTATTTAATATCTCTTAACGTTTTCAGAATTCTTGAATTAAGTTTTATTTTCGAAAGTTTCATCGTTATTTAATTTTTAGTAATTTGTTTTTGGGTTCTATATTACCTGATTTTATAAGTTAGAGTTAAGTATGGAATTTGTCGTACGTAGTGGTTTTGGATTTGAAAACTATTAAGTTTTTATTTTATTTTTAAGAAATCTCATTTTCTCAAGATTAAGGAATTTCTAGATTCGTTCGTGATTTAGGACTAGTCAAAGTTCTGTTTTAATTTGAAATCATTTTTTAGGTTTATTTTCGAAGTTCATTTTGGAATTATTTACTGAAATTTTCCGGGGCTTACATACCTATCTCTTGATACTTTTTCTTCTTTGATTGCAGAACACTAATCTCCAACAGACCTAGGTTTTTTGTCCAAAACCCCCGTCAAAATCAAAAGAGAACCTTAAGAATAAATCACTCCTCAGATTGTTAAAGACTTATTGATAACTAACTCATATTGATCTTGCTTCTTGATCTCCCTTGATGCAAAGATCACTATTAAAGAGGATTTTGAAAGAATTCTATGTTTAGGAAAGGTTTTGCTGTAGGAGAAAGCCTAAATTATATATGAGACAAGGAATAACTCTTTATCTTTAACAATATCTCTTAATTTTTAATAATGCCTCTTCATATTTAATAATGCCTCTTCATCTTTAATACCATCTCTTCATCTTTAACAACGTCTCTTTATTTTTAATAACGTCTCTTCATTTTTAATATTTCTTCATCTTTAATCATGTGTCTGTCAAACAACCATGCATTTAATTATACATGACGATGGACCTAAAACCCTCTTAATTTTAATTAAATGACATTTTTACCCTTTACTATAAATAATTTATCTTTATATTACAACATTGATCTGCCAATGGGAAGGAGCAAGTTTGATTCACTTCCTTTATATATGTGTTGACCTATATATATACATACAAACATACATATGTTGTAAACCCCGAAAACTTCCACCACACGATACGACTCTAGATTAGAAATATGAACTGTCTAGTAAACCTAGGAGTTAATCAGAAACCCTAGATTAGATAGATAACTTAAATTTGGCCGGATTGGGACCCATAAACTTCATCAAAGAACATCTTTGACCCCAATCGATACCGAAAACGAGATTTCGTATCTTGAATTGATAATTCAAGGTATGATCAAAGGAAACTTCAAATTTCAAACCCGAATCCTTGTCAAACAAATAGATTAAATGGAGAAAACCTAAATATAGATATTAAGTGAACACTTTGTATTCAACAAAGACCTGAAGTTAAAACGAGGAGTAATAATGAGCCTATATTTAGACTTGAACCCTAAAATTCGAGATTCCTAGTTAGTAATAAACTATATTGATAAGATTTCATAGTAAGTACCCAAATTCAATACATATAACTAATTTAGCCTATATATCAGTAGTAATATTAAGTAAATGACCCAATAGGTTTTTAGTTAGAAAATCGTGATCTTAAGATAAACTATTAGAATTATAAATACCTAATAAAAACATAAACTGATATATAACTTGAGATCTAGACTTCAGACACGGATTTGAATCATATCAGGATTCGAATTAGGGTTTTCTTAAGCTCTTGGAGCCTGAAACGAAAATTGACCCGAAAAGCCTATAAAGCCTAAATCACGGAGGACAAACCTTTCTTAAACAAATAAATATGTACAAATAAAACTTAAATTTGTACCGTTTGCTAAATTAAACATCTTGTAGGATCCATTAAAGACATTTTTGTTTATAAACTTACATCTATTAGCTAAAATATACCCTAATAGTGTAATAAACTACCCGAAAATTTAACTAAATAATATCTAACTATTAATTAATTAATATATATATATATATATACAACTTGCAGGAGACGTTTATATTTGTTTTTGAAGGGCTATGATCTTCTTAAAGTTGGTGAGCTGAAATTTTCTAATAATGCAATTCAAAGTCAATGTAAATCTCCTCCTAAGCCAATTCAAACCGGCTAAATCACCCACGCATTTATGGCAATAAAACAAGTTGTTGACTTAACAACAAACAGAAGCAATTAAGATCATTTATGAAGGAAAAAACGGCAGCCAACATCTATCTTTTCTTTTATATATATATGCATGCTAGGGACTTAGATAGACAAGCAAACGGACTCTAATCTATCCCAAACTTTCCAAAACCAAACTTCTTAGCTTTAGTAGTCGAATCAACCTAGAAACTGATTTTTCTACACATCATCCAACCAGTTCGAAAAATTCGAACAAAAACTGGAAAAAAATGCGTGAAAACGAGCCTAAGGTAAGTCGATCTCATTCCGCGTGTTTTCTTTCAATTCTAAGGATTGATATTGACTCTTAAACATCTTAGGAAGCTAACCAAGTCCATTAGAAGCTTCGGATTTCACCGAGAAGCCACAACAAAGGTAATCTTTCCAAACCCTAACCGAGCTTGATGATTCCAGAAAGTGGGTAACATGTTGTTATTTTGTTGTTTTCTTTGGATATTCAAGTAGATTAATGTCTTAGGAGTTCATAGGATCCAAAAACCCGACCTCTTGACGTCGAAATCGGCTAGAATCGACCAAAGCTCATCGGGGAAGAAGATGAATAGTGTTTCCCCAATGAGCACGGGCAGGTACACGGGACGTGTTCCACCCGTGTACCTCTCGACCAAATTAAAAATAAAAAAAGGAAAACGAAACTAATTAAATTTAATTATAGAATAATTAATAATATAAGTAATTTTAGAATTATTATTATTATTTCTGCATTTATTTATATTTTTCCCGGAAATGTGAATAGTAATATTAGAGTTTAGTAATACAATACTAGAATTTTTATTTTATTTAAATTTAAAATAAATTATTTTTTAGCATTATTAAATATATGATGTTTAAATAATTAATATATTAATATTAATCCAAAAAGAATTTGTAGAAATATAAATTACTTTTATTAAGTAATTTACGTATAATAGGATTTCTAACTATAATTATTAATATTCTTAATATTATTAAAAGAATTTTTAGAATTTTTGAAAATATTATTTCTAAAATAATATTAAATATGAAGTTAAGACTAAAGCTATTTTAGTAATATTATGAATTAAAGTATAAGACAATTATTATAATTACTAATGTTATGAAAAGTAATTATTCTATCTTATCTATTTCGGAATTATTATTATTATTATTATTATTATTATTATTATTATTATTATTATTATTATTATTATTATTGATGTTATTAATAATAATAATAATAATAATTATTATTATTATTATTATTATTATTATTATTATTATTAATATTCTTATTATTTACGGTAAAAGGAGAAATTTTTGAAAATAGTTGTAATTAAATTAATAAATTCTTTTATTAGTAAGTATATTTTCATTAAGTCGATATTTAATTAACTTATTGAAAAAAAAAAATATATATATATATATATATAATTTATGAGTTTAGTAAATGCTAAGTATGTATTTAAATAAATATTTGTAGACGAATAGATGACAATGGAAATTTAAATGATCCAAAATTGGGGTATAAGAATATTTATACTTTATAAGAAAAATTTATTAAGTAACTAAAAAGGAAAACTAATAATTTTGAACCATAAAAATAAATTACCTAAATTATTAAATTTCTCGAGTACCCGATCAATAGATTCAAGTATCAAACCAAAGTCGATTAAGTAAACTGAAATAACAATAATTTAAAACTTAGGATTATCCTCGAGGAATTAGTTAAAAACAAAACAGAAGCCCGGCCAACCCTTAGGACACCTAAGTAATCTTAAGGGATAAGCTATATAGTCCTGTATAATTAATGACTATAATACTTATCTCAATAGGTGACTCGGGTATTGGAGAGGACCTCCCTGACGATTACTACGACTAAATAGCATGGGCAGGTGAGTAACTCAGTCTTATTACATTGGTGCTTGTACTAGTAGTGAATCTTAAATAAAAGATAATGAAAATTGGTGTACTGTTGAATTGTGAAGATTGTGTATTGTATTACATTGATTGCCATGTCACTCTAAAATAAGTGATAACAAAGATGCATGTATCTTGGTAATGTCTATAGAATATGATTGAGTATCTGTAATGTTTGATCACCTTCAAATTGACTAAAAACTACTGATACCATAAAGGAAAATGATCATGCATGGCATACTATGCATAAAAAACATTTGAGTAAGTGGTAGCCTACTACGTGTTAGTTTTTCAGATCTCTGGTACTGCTTGAATTATCTAGGCTGGAGAGCTATTAGTTAATTGCAAGATTACTTTTGTTCTGTTAATACCATATGAACTAAATGGTAAACGAAGGACGCCGCTTATGGTATTACATGGAAATAACTAACACTTAGTGGAGTTTCTAAAGCTAAAACAGGAAATAAATGATGCAACAGGATAAGCTTAAATAGATAATTAAATTTAATATTATTATTTCCTGGAAGCTTAAGTCTCTTCTGGGTAGGTGGACCATAAATCGTGATCCTTCAACCCCGATGAGAGGGTGTAAATCTTCATCCTGTTTGGATTCCGAGTTATCCAAACTTGTAATGTTCATTTGTTTGATTAATGCATTTCATATGATTGTTAAATAACTTGTATGTTATATGTAATAAGTTCTAGTTATTCACTGAGGTTGTGTTTTAGCTCACACTCCACAGTCATTTCAGGTTCACTCTACGACCCTGGCTCATTATTAGCAGGAGCATGGTCCCGGTAAGAGATTTGAAATAGCCATGAATTCCTTATATTGTATACTAATATGTTATTGGAATGATATATATATATATATATAAATGTGTATGCTTAGTAATATAATTAAGGAATGTGTTATTTTATATATGATTAGTATTATGAATTAATATTATTGTTGGATGTTATAAATGTTTGTATAGTATAATAAATGTGTGTGTCTTTTTTTTTGCAAGTTAATATGCATATGTTATGTTTAGAACTTAATTAAATTGCTTTTGAATTTATTTAAAACATGACAGAATTTTTGGCTAAATTTAGATCCACTTTTTGAGCTCAAATTTAATCCAAATGCATTTGAAATTTTCCCAAATTAAACCTAGGACAAATATACCCCTAATGACAATTGTTGGATGAGTATTGGCTTGATTTTGAGCAAATTAAGACCTCCTTTTGGCAGCCTCAATTTTTCATACGAATTTTCTTCTTCTTCTTTCTTTCTTTCTTTCTTTCTTTCTTTCTTTTCTCAATTCAAAATCTTAAACCCTAAGCCAAGGTTTACTACAAGCTTAAGGATTTGAATAACATTCCATGCCAAGATTCACTCATGTGAGTTTAATGCAACCTTTATCTTTCATTTCATGTTTTATAATGTGTTGTTTGTAAATGTTAGAATAGATGTGATTTTGAGGTGATGTTTGGTATGAGATTTAATTAGTGCATGAATGATAGTTTGAATGGGATTAAGTGGCTAATGGAGTGGTAATATGTATCTTATAGGAGTGTGAATGAATGGGGATGAGTATTTTAGGAAATTGAAGAATGAGTAGTTGATATATGAATTTGAAGTATGATTAGTAATTTGATGATTAGAGGTGGAATTCATGTTGTTAGGATAGTGTTTGGAGCATATAACAAGCTTTAGAAAGTTTGGACTAAGTTTGGAAAATTTTTGAAAGTTGATCAAAGTGTAATAAAACAGGGGAGTTCAAAAACAATTTTTGTATATGTTAAAATTTGAACGTACGCCGGCATCTGGGGATTCTACGCCGCCGGCGTAGAGACGGTGTAGAAAGCCCACAGAATCAAATTTCTTAAGGCCGACCGAACGCCGCCGGCCTTCGCTAGAAAAGTGAGCCGGCGTTCTTTCATCCATATTGTACGCTGGCTGCTTGGAATCAACGCTGTCGGCGTATGTGTCAAAGCTGCCCGCGTATTTTGGTAAGCGGACGGCTTAGACTTCTCTGGACGTTTTTGAAATTTTGGGTTTTGGATTCTACGCCGGCTCAAGGCCGCCGACGTAGGATTCAAAGGCAGGCGGCGTACCCTTGGACACTGCCAGCGTTGGCAGTGTGAATTTTCAGGACATTGTACACCGGCTCAACGCCGCCGGCGTTGAGTGCCGGCGTATCCCCTGTGCTTTTGAATTTTAAGAACTTTTTCTAAAATTTTCCAAAGTTTGTTATTTGAGTAATTATGTATTTATTAAGCGATCTAGGGTATAATAGGGTGCTTAAATGCTTTATTTTGATTTTGAATTAATTTATTTGGATTCTTGGATGTATTTATATTTTGAGCTAGTCAATTAGAGTTTAAGCTAAGTGTGAACTTTAATATTGATTAAACAGTGATAGATCCTCGCCCAGTCGACCCCGTTAATTCCCGAGCTATATCAAGTACGCAGTAACTTGCTTGTCTCTTTGTTAGGATAGGCATCCGAATCAAATTACCTTAAATTAAGAAAATCTTATTGATATCTGAATGTTGATTGTCGTTGTTTGCAGTTGAATCTGGTTCTGTCACGCCCCAAAGGGTACCCTAAACGCGACAGTCCACCGCACCCGATATTTAAACTCAAGTATGACAACCTTAGTCATCCCATGAGTTTACATATCGTGTGTAAGGTGTACTCACACAACTTTTAGGATCACACTTTGATTCGAGTAGTCTTAAGAAAGCATACATAGCATTAAGAATATAAATCACAACAAAATAATCAGTTAACTTTACAAAAGCCAAGGGGGCATACCCCCGCCAAAATAATAGGAGTCTACATCGTTTAGCTCCAATTACATATATCTGAATTTACATTAAAGAGATTTTCCTAGAAGTCTACGCCTATACTAGGTCCCGACTTCCTCAAAAGCTCTTTAATCCAATGTAGTAAACCTGCACAAAGTGTCCTCTCGGAACATCCAAAAATAGGAACACTGCAACAAAAACTATTGGGACATAAGCTAATTGCTTAGTGAGATTCATTTTCCAAGTAACATACTCGATCAAGCTAAAATATCTATACAAGCAAGTTATACTTAAGCAACCATATGAATGCACAAGCAAATGAGCAAGCAAGCATATGACTTTCCGGTAGTCATAAGTGAATGAATTTACGCCCTCCATTCGGGGTTTGGGGTAGTTCATAAGACATGCAACTACAATTCCAAAGTTGGTCCATAAGACATGCAACCATAGTCCCAATCTTAAGTGGGGTGGTCCATAAGACATGCAACCACAATTTTTAATGTTGGTCCATAAGTCATGCAACCATAGTTTCATTATTTGAATGGGGTGGTCCATAAGTCATGCAACCCTAATCCCCTTCATTAAAGACCCGCTGCCTCCCGAGTACACCTTTGTCCCACCAAAGACATACTCGACAATGATATAAGACTCACTACGTGATATGCATGTACAGTTTATTCATATAATCATGACATTTACTTAGATAATTTAAAAATGACCATACAATTTTCAGACATTCCAAATCTATACTAGCTCATACAAGATTATTACAACAAAGCTTGCCTCGATATACTTATCGTTCATTCATGCAAGTTTAGATCACCATTCAAACACAATTTTATCTTTTCCTAAGTCTAATGCCACTACTACTAGCACATCCAAGAGCATAATTAATTGAGAAATGAACTCACTTGTCCATGTAGTGAAAATCCACTAGTCGTAATAGTCCTCGGGAAGTGGTAACCCGTCCTCCAATTCACCTAGGTACAAAGAATACCCTCAATGAGTATCTCTTATGAAGTTCTATTAAACTTAACAATTTTATTTACTAAGTTCGTCAATTTCCGTCTAGGTTGAATCCTTAACTTAAAAAGGTCATATCTAACTCATTTTAACTCGGAATTTAGCTTATAATATACCGATTTATACCTACTTCGAAAGAGCTATCCATTTCTAAAGTTAATTCAAACATTTAAGATCATTTAGGGGTCGGAAACTTACTGTACAGTAGGGTTACGAAAATTCCAGATTTTGAGCCTTTGTGAAAAATTTCCATATCTACTCTATTTAACTACTTAGACCAATTTATTTTAGTCCTAAGCTTGCAAGAGATTCTCCAAACAAAATTAAGAGATTACATACTTATCTAATACCAAACATAAAGTTCAAATGAAACTCTAAGAATCCATTTTCGTAAAACCGAAATTTACAAGTTGAAACTCATTGTCTTGTTGAGTAATTCCTTTGCTAAAACTTGCTTAGTTCAATGAAAATAATTTTCCTATATTATATATCAAAGCATTCCATTTTCAATACAAAATACTTGTTTTGAGATCAAAAAGAAGGTTTTCAAAATTGGCTTCCCAAATTACGAATTTCCACTTTGAAGTTTACAATGAATACAAGACTAAATTTGTCTTTTACAAAACACTTGATTTAAGCATACCTTTTGGAAAACTCATTTAAACTTATGAAGTTTCATTCCTTAAGATACCTATATCAAGAGCCCTTATATTTTTGTCTAAATCTTCATTTTAAAGTTGATGATGGGTTTCAAAAATAGGTCTTGGTCTTGATCCGAATTTTCATAAATTTATTTTGGACATATCTCTTGAGAAAATTCATCAAAACTCATGAAAAACAACCCATCATATTATATCCTAAGAACCCTTCATTTCTTGAATAAAATCCTCATTTGTGAGTTGAAAAACATGTTTTTATTTTGGTCTTTGTCTTGATCCGAAAATACAATTTTTGTTTTTGAAAATAAACTTTGAAAATCAACTTTGATTCTTGTAAGATGAAGCCTTGATGATATACATCCATCAAACCTTCATTTTCTTAACAAAAGCTTCCATTTTAAGACTTGAAAGAGGGTTTTCAAAATAGGGCATTGACAAGTTACGAATTTTTCTTTTTCTTCCAACTTGAATCTAAGATCTACTCAATATATAACCATGAAAGCATAAGAAAAACTTAGTAAAGGCCTTAACTTCTAGATCTACACATAAACATAACTAAAGCTTGATAAAACTCTAGATCTACAAGCTATCACAAAAACAAGAAGATAAACAAGCCTTCCATATAACAAAAATACTAAGAACAAAAGAGATCATCATCTAGAGGAGTGTTTCACTTCTTGGCATCATCATCCATAGCCTTTTAAGCTTGTGGAATGTCCTTTGATGCATGAAACATCCATGGTATCATCCTAGAACATCTTATAAGAGCAAAAAGGGAAAGATTACCTCAAATAATTGCAAGAAATATGTATGGAAGCAAGAAAGAAAAATGTGGACAGCTTGTTCTCAAGAAGACAAGGCAAGGAAGAAGAGGAAAAGAGAGGGAAAAAGAGAGAGGAAAAATATAGGGTTTACAAATATGAAAGAGGGAAGGAATGAGATGTTTTCATAAAGTTAAAAGTGTGTTAAATAATTTTTTAAAAAAAAAATAAAACACATGCAGCTGCAAGGGAGGGGGCTGGCGTGATTTGTAGTGTGGTGTAGGGGGTGGTTTTGTTTGATTTTAACTTGTATTTTGAAAGTGTAACAAGTTGCATCCATTTGTAACTAAAAGAGACTTTTAAAATATCAAATAAATAATTAAAAATAATGAAAAGTGGCTAAATTATGGGGAATGGTCAGCTGCAATTTTGGGAAATGGAGTGTAAGAAAAAGCAAAAGAAGACATAATAATGTGTAGTAATGATAATAGATGTGTACTTGAGGTATGGGTTGATAAAGTGGCTTTTTGAATAAGAAAATATATAAAATAAATTTAAGAAAAATATTTTATTTAAGTAGCAGAATTTTTATGATTTAAATAAAATAATCAATTAAATTATTTTTAGAAATTTAACAATTTAGTTACCGGTAAGAGTAAAATAAGCTTATATGAGCTATAACTGATATTTTTAGAATCCGAAAAATTCTAAACTTGATATTTTTGAAATCCTTATAAAAATACGAGTCTAAAAATATTAAAGATATATTTTAATTTTTCGAGCCCCGGACACGCTTTCCAAAGCAGTATCCAAACGAGTTCGAAATAAGCCGAAAATGAACCAATCTGATATTTTTAATAAATCAAATATTATTACGGACTATTCTAAATACTTTAATTATTTTTCAACTCCTCGATTTACGAACTCGGGTTTGTTGGACCTAAACTGTAGGGTTTTACTCAAGATCGGTTGACTTAGGGTCTCCGGTAGAATTTCCGGCTTAAGGTTTAGGGCTTAGAAAACAGGGGCTTACAGGTTCGGAAAGCGGCACCTTGCTCAGATTGGGGGTAGGGTACTTTCTCGTTAACGGTTAGAATGGTTTAGGAGATATGAGTATCCGAGCTGCTCATATCAACCCCCTGAGCGTCGTGATGCGTTACTCAGGAACCCCTAGTATTACGGGCTACGCCGGAGGGTGGGGCTGCCTAGTTTGTATGAACAGTAGGGACCACTCAGGGAGGCGGACGTAATACTAGAACCTTGTTGTCCAGAGTTTGAATACTCCCGTGATGTCTTATTAATTAAAGACTTATTAATGAATAAGCGATTGTTGCATAATGCATCTAGCCTAAGAATGTGTGACTCACTTCGCATTTGTATTCGTTACTTGTGTACTGGGCCTTTGGCTCATATTTTATCTATTTCAGGTGATGATCCCGATGAGTTCTATACGAGTATGGGGTACGGAACCGACTTTGAAGATTTTCTTGATGGGTTGGAGGATTAGAGATGACCATGGACTCAATGGACCCTATAAATGTAATAGATTAGATGAGATTCATTTTGGTTGATGGTGTAAATATTGTGTCAGTAGAGTTGTGTTTTGAGAATTTTGGTTAAGGCTTATAAAAGCCTTTGGATGTAATATGTATATAGGTATGTATGTAGCTATTTAAAAGTAGAGTTATTTCCGCTGCTAATATCTATGTCGTTTATTGTATAATATCTTATAGAATTAAATAAACAATTACTCAAACAATCCCTTTAGGCAACCTTACATATAATCTTAGGGGTTATATGAAATAGCCATGAAATTCCTAATTTTTATTTTAAATGTATTGTTGAATTTAAGCATGATATATATATATATATATTGATAGTGAGTTTAATTTTGATGAGTATTATGATGTGTGAAAGTGTAGAATTATTTAAATATGTTAGATTAATTATTTATTGAGTTTGTAAAATATTAATATGCCTTAGAATGTGTTATTTATGCTTAGAATAAGTGGAATGTATATATACAAATATCCTTATGTAGTAGAAAAATAGGCTAAAGACTTAGCCATTAAACCTCCATTATGTGCCTTAAGACAAAGATATTAATTAACCCAAAACAAAGTCATTAAGCCTTTAATGTCCTCATGCCCCTAAAGTCAACATAGGATAAACATAAACTACTTAACTTTTAAAATTCGGCCAAAAATTCCAGACCAAACCAAAAGCCCTCCATTTGCCCTAAAACCTCTTCTTCTTCACTCCAAAAAGGCTCCTAAGGTGAACCAACTTTGAGACTTGATTTTCTACAACATCCACCATCAAAAGCTTGATCTAGAGTCATTAAACCAAGCCTTGAAGTTCTTGTGGTAAGTGTGTTCTTCAACTTTCTTTTCTATGCATGAATATGTAGTCTTGATGCCATATTTGTTTAAATTCATGCTCCATGATGTTTGATGGTATATGATGTGTTATAGGACTAGAGTGGTTAGTTTTATGTGCTTAGGATGAGTTTTGAAGTGTTGGAAGTGTTGGAGAATGCATGTGGTTGGATGACCTAATATTGAAGTGTAATTGATGTTTGATGGAAGTTGGAAGAAGATGATGAATAGTGATTGGGTTGATGAAGTTTTGGAGATGTTTGGTGTTGTTTGAATAATGTAATGAGCATATAACAAGCTTTGGCAAACTTGGAATGAGTTTAAGAGAAATTTGGAAGTGTAAATTTAACATGAAAAAAATAGAGGAGTTTAAAGAATTTTCACAACTTGTCACAGAGTGTACGCCGGTAAAGTACGCTGGCGGTGTTGAATGGTACACTGCCGGCGTACATGAGGAATTTGCCGGTGTTGAAGGTGCACTCAGGGACCAGAATCGTCGACCTCTAACGCTGGCAAATTTTTACATTTACGCCGCCGGCGTTGAAGTCCGGTGTTGGTTTCCCTGTTTCGCAGCCTGTTTGTAATTTAGCCATAACTTTTTCATCCGACCTCTGTTTGAGATAATTCAAGTTGCGTTGGAAAGCTTAAAAAGAGATCTACAACTTTCATGTTTTAAGATGTTGCAAATTACAAAAGTATCATTGCTTAAATTTCAATTCTTTTCAGCTGATACACTTTCCAACAAAGTTTAAAACTTATTGTTATTTGCTAAAAGTTGTTCAAAGCTTGATAAATGGTCATTTAAGTATTGGTTGAGTATTGTATGATAATATATGATATCTAAATGCTATGTGATGATGTTATAATGATTTATTTGAATTTCTTTGGATGATTATACTTGAGCTTTGATTAATATATATACTTGAACTAAGTGTGAGTTTATAATTACTTCTTTTTACAGTGATTGATTCCCTTTCGGTTATTCCCATTGACTCTCGATCTAGTACAGGTACGCAGTAACTAGCTTGTCTCTGTGCTAGGATAGGCATTTATGAAAACTATATATATATATATATATTATATATATATATTAAGAAAAACTTAATTGTGAGTGTTGATTTATGTTTTACGCCGTTAAATCCAATCCCTGCCTAGGGTAGCATGAGTGCCTAGGGGCGCCCCCTCATAGTTTGGGTGAGCCTGGGATGGAATTGGTATCCGGTTCGGGGAGCGGCACCCTGCTCCGATTGGGCATGGTAGATTTAGGTGTTTTATGTAAAATTATCTAGAACAGTATAAGTATCCGAGCTACTTATATCAACCCCCTGAGCGTCAAGGTTGTTACTCAGGATCCCCCACTATCCTTGTTGCCCGAGTTTGAATACTCCCATGTTGAATTACTAACTAAAGACTAAATAATAATTGAATGGTTGTTGCATCTTGCATTTAGTTTAGGCTTGTGTGAATCATCTCGCTTTTGTTTTCGTTACTTGTGTACTGGGCCTCTGGCTCATATTTTATCTATTTCAGGTGAGGATCTTGATGAGTCTTATGCGAGCTTGGGTTATGGTCCTGATTTTGAGGATTTTCTGGAGGATTTGAGGACTAGAGATGGCCCTGGACTGATTGGAGCCCAATCTTTTTGTAATAGACTAGATATATAGGTGGATAGTTGTTTATATAGTTCTTGATGAACTATATGTTTTGTAGTTTTGCTAAGGCTCGTAAGAACCCTTTTGGTTGTAATATATATATGTATGTATGTATGTACCTAGCTTGTATAACCTGAGCTATTTTCTTATAATGTTTGTATATATATATATGATATTGTGTTTTGAAAGTAAGCTATTAAGTAAACAATTTTCAAAATGACTTATGTTGTGAAATTAGACAAACAATTCATCAAACATTTTTTCTCGGACAACCTTACATATAATTCTGTAGATTATATGTGGTTGGGGAACTGTTATCACTTATTTTAAATATAGGGGTGATAGCGGGTCCTATATATATGTGGTTGGGGATCCGTATCTCCTATTTCAAATATAGGGGTAAAATTCCGGGTCCTTACAAGATTAGAAGCCCGAAGTTTAAAGACTAGTATAGGATTAGAATATCTATATCTTTATTAGTCCTTTTGATGCAGTTAATGTGCACTAGAATCATTGGCTGAGTTGTAAGGATTTATATAAAGCATATGATCTGTGATATCTTATTTTATGATAGTTGTTTATTAATTTATGTCTTATATATGTTTGTTATCCTATCCAAGCAACTAAAAGATCATGTTTATTGAAATCATGTCATTCCTAGAAGGTAAATTAGTAATGGTAATCGAGTGGTTCTTGATTACTATTATTAGGATACCCTCAGGGCGTGATAGATTTAAGTTGGTATCAGAGCATGGTTGCTGGTTTAGGAAAGACAAATATATGTAAGAAAATAAATTAGTAACTGTGCAACTAAAATACCAGTTTAGATCCAAATAGACCATTGAGTTAGTGGGGTAGTTATCAGTAGTATTAGATGCACTTAGGAATAAAATCTGTGTGGTTACTAATCATACAAATTTTATTGTGTCAGACCAATCCGCTGTTTACCATATTAAATGGCAAATTTTTAGCATGATGGAGGAAGAAACCCTTACTGATTATAGGCGCCGACTCCGAGTCTTAGTAGAAGATTTGGAGTTGTCAGGCATTACAAAGACCCTGGATGAAATTTTCAGTACCTGGAAGAAAGGTTTACAACCACTGCTAAAAACTTGGTTGTTTTGGTGGAAAGAGCTTTTCCAAATAATGGCACAGCAGTAGAGACCATATACAGGTTTGAGAGATTAATCAACCAGAAGGGTGGAGGCATAGAAATTGATAATATAGCCTTCATTGTGTCAGCCCGATCAGTGAGGCCTGATCTTCCAGACTTTAGGATTGGATTCCTATTGGAGGTGATTGGGTATATGCACATGATATCAGATATGATCATGCTTTAGTTGGGAGGATACTGCTCTGATGATGAGTGGATGTTGACCATGTGATCAGAAGCCATTTCCCTAGAAGTGTTTTGACAAACAGGCCCCTATTATACCAGAGGATGAAGGTGAGACCCAGTTCATCAGAAGATCATCTGGCAAAAGAAGACAAGCAGCTATGCAGGCCACAGTGGTTATGCAGAGTGTGACTACAGCTATGATAGATGAAAAAGAAGGTAAAAAGAGAAGGAGGGAAGCTGAAAATTTGTCTCCAATTATAATTATGCCCACTGGACTGGGACTACTCATGGGGGATGGTTTGAAAAAGATGTAACACGCCTTGCATTATGGAGAAACCTGCTTCTAAAGGTATCGGATGATGGATACCAACCTGACTTTAGCACCAGGGGGTAAAGGGAAAATTGAGAGTGATGACAGTAGTTCTGAGGAGGAGGATTACTATCCACAGCTAGGCCCTCGGGAAAAGGGCAAAGGACCTCTATATCCTAGCCTATAGAGTTAGACTTAATCTTAGATTAAGATATGTTTTGATATATAATATAACTGATGTAATGTTTTGATGAACTTGTTGCTATATGAGTATCATATGGTATGTAATATGAAGAATGATGATCCTTGATATGATCATAGAGGAAATAGGACTAGGGTTAGTGCAAATTTTGGAATGTATATAAAGCACTAACTATATGTGTGTTTTAATTATGAAATATGGGTGTGATATATGTATGATTACTTGTAATCTTTCACTGAGTATGAGTTTTGAAATTAACTCAAATAATATGTTCTATGATACTAGAATGCCAAGAGGAAGAGGCAGAGGTAGAAATGTCAGGATATCTGAAAATCCATCAACAAATGCTCCTGCACCACCTCAGAATCAATTAGAGGATGTGTTGAAAAACCTTCAACAACAAAATGTGCTAATTTTGCAAGCTCTACAAAATATGCGAGCAACACATGCTGTACCTCCAACTGGAGTACCGAAGCTCCTCCTATGAACACTGGAAGGAATGAAAGATATACTACACCTGCTCAATTTCAAGAAAATGGACCTGTAAATCCAAATGAATCGGCTGCTGAGGTACAAGGACCAATACGATATGAACAGAATTACCACCGCCACCACCATTGCGTCCTCAAAGAAATTTATTGCCTGAATTTATCAAATGCAATAGGTACTTTGAAGGATTACCTGGAAAGCCAGAAGAAGCTGAGGACTGGCTAGCTCAAATTGAACGATCTCTTGATGTCTTCCAGGTACCAGAAGCTTTAAGAGTACCATATGGAACTTATTTGCTCCGGCTAAGAGCAAGATTGTGGTGGAATTCTAAACAAAGGATATTGCCTCAACCCATCATTGGGAGACGTTCAAAAGGAATTTCTAAAAGAATATTTTCCCAGCAGTTTAAAGGCCAAGTATAGTACTGACCTGATGAATCTAACACAAGGCAGTAAGACAATTGATGAATATGAGCACGAATTCAACGGTTACTCAATTTGCACCGATGCTTACAGAGACAGTGATGAATTAAAGAGGCAAACCTTCATGGCAGGATTAGAACCCAATTTTCAAAGGAGATTGGCGAGTTTGAAATTACAAATTTCGCAGCCATGGTAGAAAAAGCAAGAACCATTGAACGTGCCAAGAAATATGAAGTGGAAAGATATAGGAAACGTGGACTGACATTTGGTAAGAGAACATTTGAGGAGACAGGGACAAGTTTTGCTCCTAAGAAAAAGAGATTCTTTAAACCTATGGGAAATATGAAAAATAGGAATGTTGAAAGGAATAATGTTTCGTGTTGGAAATGCAAGGGAGCCCATTACCCGAGGAATTGTCCACAGCTACAACAAAAATGTTATTACTGTGGTGAAAGTGGACATATGGTTTCTACATGCCCAAAGAAAAATGGTGCAACCTGTTTCATTTGTAAGAAGATTGGACATATATCAACCCATTGTCCACAACGAGTGAACGCAGTTGCTGGATCTTCCCACCCTAAAGGCATTGCCAACACAACTGGACCCAAAAATGGGAATGCTAATACTAGCAAAGCCATGACAGCAGCTAGGGTATATGCTATGCAGGGAACCCCAATTGAGGATGTAGAATTTGAAGAGGAGGATGAAGAAAATGTGTGGGATGAAGCTGATCCAGACGACTACGGTCTCATTGCAGGTACTTAATCTGATAACTAATTTATTTATTTGAGTAGTTTAGTCGGTATAACCTACTTAGATAAACAAACATTCTGTAGAGAATAATAACCTGTATTTAATAAATAGGAACAATTCAACTGAATGGTCAACCTGCATATGTTTTATTTGATACGGGAGCAACACATTCTTTTATCAATACTGGATTAGAAGACTGGAATATCCCATCGAGATCATGACTAAGGAACTAGGAGTTACTACACCAACAGGAGATTTAGTGATGACTCGTGAAACAATGAAGGGATATCCATTAGAAATTGGGGGACAGAAATCCTTTGCTAACTTAATTTTGGTAGACATCCAAAAATATGATGTTATCTTAGGTATGACATGGTTGACTACTGTAAAGGCAAAAGTCGATTGTCGTCTTAAGACAATATCTTTTATGAATAACCAAGGAGAAAGAAAAGAATTTAAAGGGGAAGTCCTCAAGAAAGTTGGAGGTCGAATAATGACCATAGAGGGTGAAAATGAAATAGATATGGAATCGAACGGAGATATCCATGAGACAATTGAGGACGAATCCAAAAAGATAGATGTTCATAGTATCAGAACAGTATGCGACTATCTAGAAGTATTTCCTGATGAATTAACAGGATTACCCCTATATAGAGAGGTGGAGTTTTGAATTGATTTGATACCTGGAACAAAACCAGTGTCAAAAGCTCCATATCGCATGGCACCAGTGGAATTAAAAGAATTAAAGGTGCAATTACAAGAACTAATGGATAAAAGGTTTATCAGACCAAGTGTATCACCATGGGGAACACCGGTATTGTTTGTCAAGAAGAAAGACGGTTCAATGAGACTCTGTATTGATTACAGAGAATTAAACCGAGTAACTATTAAGAACAAATACCCTCTACCCCGAATTGACGATCTTTTGATCAATTAAAGGGAGCAAAAGTGTTTTCTCGAATTGATTTGAAATCTGGTTATCATCAAATCCGAATCAAGGCAGAAGATATACCAAAAACGGCATTCGGACTAGGTATGGTCATTATGAATTCCTAGTTATGCCTTTTGGATTGACGAATGCACCTGCTGTTTCATGGACTTAATGAACCGCATCTTTAAACCTTTATTGGATGTTTGTGTGATTGTCTTCATAGACGACATATTAGTGTACTCGGTTACAGATGAGCAACATGATGAACATTTAAGAACCGTGCTACAAATATTACAAAGCAATCAGCTTTATGCCAAATTGTCTAAATGTGAGTTTTGGCTCAAAAGTATATCTTTCTAGGACACATTGTGTCAGGAGATGGAATCTCAGTTGATCCTGCTAAGATTAAGGCTATTGTGGAATGGAAAAGACCTGAAACTGTTACAGAAATAAGAAGCTTCTTAGGATTAGCAGGGTATTATCGGAAATTCGTACAAGATTTTTCAAGAATTGCACGACCACTGACACAATTGACCAAAAAGAATGAAAAATTTGAGTGGAATGAGAAACGTGAATGGAGTTTCCAGGAGTTGAAAAAGAGATTGGTTTCGCACCAATATTGGTTCTGCCCAATGACCAGGATCCTTACACTATTTATAGTGATGCATCCAGGAATGGTTTAGGATGTGTACTAATGCAGAATGGAAAAGTGATAGTATGCTTCTAGACAGTTAAAACCCCATGAGATGAATTATCCTACTCATGATCTGGAATTAGCTGCTATTGTTTTGCACTCAAATTTGGCGTCATTATTTGTATGGGCAGAAGTGTGAAATATATACAGATCATCAAAGCTTGAAATATATATTCACCCAGAAGGAATTGAACATGAGGCAACGTAGATGGTTGGAATTAATTAAAGACTACGATTTAACCATCAATTATCATCCTGGCAAGGTAAATGCTGTAGCGATGCTTTAAGCCGTAAAATTATGGAGAAGTAGCCTCAATGTTGACGGAGCAGAAAGAACTCATCAGAGAATTTGAAAATTTAAAACTGGAATTTTCAATAGGTCTGGACGCAGAACTGGGCAACTTAACCTTGGAACCCACTTTACTACAACGGATAAAGGAGGCTCAAAGAAAGGATGAAGAATTCAGGCAATCATCAAAGAGCATCACAAGGAAATATAAGGATTTTCAAATAGATGAGAATGGAGTGTTAAAGATGAATAAAAGATTGTGTGTACCACATGACGAAAGTTTAAGGAAAGAATTAATGTATGAAGCATACTATTCTGGATATACCGTACACCCAGGCGAAACCAAGACCTACCAAAAGTTGAGGAGTGCATATTGGTGGAATGGAATGAAAAATGATATTGCTCAATTCGTGGCCAGATGGGAGATATGTTAGAGAGTAAAAGCGGAACATCAAAAACCAGGTGGATTGTTAAAACCATTGCCTATTCCAGAATGGAAATGGGATCAAATATCTATGGATTTTGTATGTTCTCTACCCAAGACAAGTGCTGGTCATGATGCTATTTGGGTTATTGTTGATAGACTCACTAAATCAGCTCATGGGAACTCAATTGAAGTTTAGTACGGCCTATCATCCTCAAACTGATGGACAAACAGAAAGAACCATTCAAACAATGGAAGATATGTTAAGATCATGTATCTTAGAATTTAAAGGAAATTGGGATCAACACTTACCACTGGTGGAATTTGCTTATAATAACAGCTACCATTCGCGTATAGGGATGCTACCATATGAAGCTTTATATGGTAGAAAGTGTTGATCTCCATTATTTTGGGATAATTTGGAAAGGGTATTAATTGGACCCGAACTGGTTCAGGAAACAATTAACAAAGTTTCAGTGATAAAGCGAAGAATGAAAGAAGCTCAAGATAGATAGAAAAGCTAGGCAGATTTGAAGAGACGGAACTGGAATTTAAGGAAGGGGAACATGTTTACCTAAAAGTAAGTCCGATCAAAAGTCTTCATAACAAGCAAGTAAAAGGAAAGCTCAGTCCTAGATATGTAGGACCATTTGAAATATTGGAACGAGTTGGAAATCTAGCATATTACCTGGCGTTGCCGCCTAAATTATCTAGTATACATAATGTCTTTCATGTATTAGTACTACGGAAATATGTACCAGACCCAGATAAAGTTGTTGAGCTAGAACCAATTGATCTGAAAGAGAATTTGACCTATGAAAAGCACCCTATCAAAATCCTAGACAAAAAGGTACAAGTTCTTAGAAATAAAGAGATCCACTACGTCAAAGTGCTATGGGATCCTCGGACTGAAGAAGTGACTTGGGAGTTGGAAGAGGATATCAGGAAGAATTATCCACAAATGTTTGAAGATTCAGGTACGCCT
Organism: Combretum micranthum; assembly: GCA_024138025.1. Lineage (NCBI taxonomy): Eukaryota > Viridiplantae > Streptophyta > Magnoliopsida > Myrtales > Combretaceae > Combretum > Combretum micranthum. Next base: position 666,292 of record JAMXBD010000606.1, read on the forward strand.
TAAGCTTTGGGGACAAAGCTTATTTTAAGGAGGGGAGAAAATGTAAACCCCGAAAACTTCCACCATACGATACGACTCTAGATAAAAATTATGAACTGTTTAGTAAACCTAGGAGTTAATCAGAACCCTAGATTAGATAGATAACTTAAATTTGGCCGAATTGGGACCCATAAACTTCATCAAAGAACTTCTTTGACCCCAATGGATACCAAAAACGAGATTTCGTATCTTGAATTGATAATTCAAGGTATGATCAAAGAAAACTTCAAATTTCAAACCCGAATCCTTGTCAAACAAATAGATTAAATGGAAGAAAACCTAAATATAGATATTAAGTGAATATTTTGTATTCAACAAAGACCTGAAGTTAAAACAAGGAGTAATAATGGCTATATTTAGGCTTGAACCCTAAAATTCGAGATTCTAGTTAGTAATAAACTACATTGATAAGATTTCATAGTAGGTACCTAAATTCAATAATATAACTAATTTAGCCTATATATCAGTAGTAATATTAAGTAAACGACCCAATAGGTTTTTAGTTAGAAAATCGTGATCTTAAGATAAACTTGAATTATAAATATCTATAAAACATAAACTGATATATAACTTGAGATCTTGGACTTCAAACATGGATTTGAATCATATCAGTATTCGAATTAGGGTTTTCTTAAGCTCTTGGAGCCTGAAACGAAAATTGACCCGAAAAGCCTATAAAGCCTAAATCGCGGAGGACAAACCTTTCTTAAACAAATAAATATGTACAAATAAAACTTAAATTTGTATCGTTTGCTAAATTAAACATCTTGTAGGATCCATTAAAGACATTTTTGTATATAAACTTACATCTATTAGCTAAAATATACCCTAATAGTGTAATAAACTACCCGAAAATTTAACTAAATAATATCTAACTATTAATTAATTAATTAATATATATATATATACAACTTGCAGGAGACGTTTATATTTGTTTTTGAAGGGCTGTGACCTTCTTAAAGTTGGTGAGCTGAAATTTTCTAATAATGCAATTCAAAGTCAATGTAAATCTCCTCCTAAGCCAATTCAAACCGGCCAAATCACCCACGCATTTATGGCAATAAAACAAGTTGTTGAATTAACAACAAACAGAAGCAATTAAGATCATTTACGAAGGAAAAACGGGCAGCCAACGTCTATCTTTTTCTTTTATATATATATGCATGCTAGGGACTTGGATAGACAAGCAAACGGACTCTAATCTATCCCAAACTTTCCAGAACCAAACTTCTTAGCTTTAGTAGTCGAATCAACCTAGAAACTGATTTTTCTACACATCATCCAACCCAGTTCAAAAAATTCGAACAAAAACTGGAAAAAAACACGTGAAAAGAGCCTAAGGTAAGTCGATCTCATTCCGCATGTTTTCTTTCAATTCTAAGGATTGATATTGACTCTTAAACATCTTAGGAAGCTAACCAAGTCCATTAGAAGCTTTGGATTTCACCGAGAAGCCACAACGAAGGTAATCTTTCTAAACCCTAACGAGCTTGATGATTCCAGAAAGTGGGTAACATGTTGTTATTTTATTGTTTTTTGGATATTCAAGTAGATTAATGTCTTAGGAGTTCATAAAGATTCAAAAACCCGACCTCTTGACGTCGGAATCGGCCGGAAATGACCGAAGCTCATCGGGAAGAAGATGGAATAGTGTTTCCCTAATGAGCACGGGCAGGTACACGAGACGTGTTCCACCCGTGTACCTCGCGGCCAAATTAAAAATAAAAAAAAGGAAAACGAAACTAATTAAATTTAATTATAGAATAATTAATAATATAAGTAATTTTAGAATTATTATTATTATTTCTGCATTTATTTATTTTTCCTGGAAATGTGAATAGTAATATTAGAGTTTAGTAATACAATACTAGAATTTTTATTTTATTAAATTTAAAATAAATTATTTTCTAGCATTATTAAATATATGATGTTTAAATAATTAATCTATTAATATTAATCCAAAAAGAATTTGTAGAAATATAAATTACTTTTATTAAGTAATTTACGTATAATAGGTTTTCTAACTATAATTATTAATATTCTTAATATTATTAAAAGAATTTTTAGAATTTTTGAAAATATTATTTCTGAAATAATATTAAATATAAAGTTAAGACTAAAGTTATTTTAGTAATATTATGAATTAAAGTATAAGACAATTATTATAATTACTAATGTTATGAAAAGTAATTATTCTATCTTATCTATTTCGAAATTATTATTATTATTATTATTATTATTATTATTATTATTATTTTTATTATTATTAATATTCTTATTATTTATGGTAAAAGGAGAAATTTTCGAAAATAGTTGTAATTAAATTAATAAATTCTTTTATTAGTAAGTATATTTTCACTAAGTCGATATTTAATTAACTTATAGAAAAAAAATATATATATATATATAATTTATGAGTTTAGTAAATGCTAAGTATGTATTTAAATAAATATTTGTAGACGAATGGATAACAATGGAAATTTAAATGATCCAAAATTGGGGGTATAAGAATATTTATACTTTATAAGAAAAATTTATTAAGTAACTAAAAAGGAAAACTAATAATTTTGAACCATAAAAATGAATTACCTAAATTATTAAATTTCTCGAGTACCCGATCAATAGATTCAAGTATCAAACCAAAGTCGATTAAGTAAACTGAAATAACAATAATTTAAAACTTAGGATTATCCTCGAGGAATTAGTTAAAAACAAAACAGAAGCCCGGCCAACGCTTAGGACACCTAAGTAATCCTAAGGGCTAAGCTATATAGTCCTGTATAATTAATGACTATATTACTTATCTCAATAGGTGACTTGGGTATTGGAGAGGACCTCCCTGACGATTACTACGACTAAATAGCATGGGCAGGTGAGTAACTCAGTCTTATTACATTGGTTGTGCTTGTAATAGTAGTGAATATTAAATAAAAGATAATGAAAATTGGTGTATTGTTGAATTATGAAGATTGTGTATTGTATTACATTGATTGCCATGTCACTCTAAAATAAGTGATAACAAAGATGCATGTATCTTGGTAATGTCTATAGAATATGATTGAGTGTCTGTAATGTTTGATCACCTTCAAATTGACTAAAAGCTACTGATACCATAAAGGAAAATGATCATGCATGGCATACTTTGCATAAAAAGCATTTGAGTAAGTGGTAGCCTACTACGTGTTAGTTTTTCGAATCTCTGGTACCGCTTGAATTATCTAGGCTGGAGAGCTATTAGTTAATTGCAAATTACCTTTGTTCTGTTAATACCATAGGAACTAAATGGTAAACGAAGGACCGCTTATGGTATTACATGGAAATAACTAACACTTAGTGGAGTTTCTAAAGCTAAAACAGGAAATAAATGAAACAACAGGATAAGCTTAAATAGATAATTAAATTTAATATTATTATTTCCTGAAAGCTTAAGTCTCTCCTGGGTTGGTGGACCATAGATTGTGATCCTTCAACCCCGATGAGAGGGCGTAAATCTTCATCCTGTTTGGATTCCGGGTTATCCAAGCTTGTAATGTTCATTTGTTTTATTGATGCATTTCATATGATTGTTAAATAACTTGTATGTTATATGTAATAAGTTCCAGTTATTCGCTGAGCTTGTGTTTCAGCTCATACTCCCACAGTCCTTTCAGGTTCACTCTACGACCCTGGCTCATTACTAGCAGGAGCATGGTCCCGGTAAGAGATTAGAAGCCCAAAGTTTAAAGACTAGTACAAGATTAGAATATCTATATCTTTATTAGTCCTTTTGATGCAGTTAATGTGCACTAGAATCATTGGCTGAGGTTGTAAGGATTTATAAAGCATATGATCTGTGATATCTTATTTTATGATAGTTGTTTATTAATTTATGTCTTATATATGTTTGTTTATCCTATCCAAGCAACTAAAAGATCATGTTTGTTGAAATCATGTCATTCCTAGAAGGTAAAGTAGTAATGGTAATCGAGTGGTTCTTGATTACTATTATTAGGATACCCTCGGGGCGTGACATATGTGTTTATGCTTTCAAATGACAAGTTTTATGAAGATTACATTGATAAAAAGTCAGAAAAATATTTTAAGATCTAGCTATAATAACTCAACAAAGATATGACTATTTTTTATGATAATTTAATTAGATTGGGGCTGGACCATTTCCGAATCTAATTTTTGTAAACTACTATTATTTATGTTGTCTTCTTTCATGTTGTCTCCTTTTACTAGTATTTGCCAACGTGATGTCAAGAACACTATTCTATATAGCCATCTCACTAAGACCATCTTCATGAAATAACCCATGAATTTTTCGTCCTTATTATCTCTGTAATCCGAATGTTTTTGTTTTCATAAATAGAATTAGTAGTAAAGAATTATTTTGTTTGATTTCATAAATAAAATTAGAAGTAAAGAATTATTGTGTTTGATTGTGTATGTTATAGTATTTGAGATTAGAGTAAAATTTTAGTATAATAGTTTTTATAAAATCAATTTATTAAGAATAGAAATTTAAAATCATCAATGTAATTATATTGAGAAAATTATTAATTATACATTCCTTATTTTTCTTTTAGAGAATTAATTTTTGTAAAAATAAATTCTAAATTACCTATAGTATTGATATAAGTTCTTATAAGAGATTATTTTGTTAAATAGGAATTTATGAGTTAGTATGTTACTAAACGTTGTTTTGAGTTATAATAATTAGTAATTCTAATGATAGAAATATATGTAAGTGTTAAATGAGTTGTCTTAATCTCTTAATGGTTGCAAATTTTAGCTTGAAGACTCACTACAACTCTTATGCACACTCACACACTCAAATAAGTTTGAATATGCCTTAAAAGTCAAACTAACCTTTTGTTTATATGCATATAATTAACCCTTATGGTAGAAATTTTTTCTCTTCCTTACTCTCTCCTCTCTTTCAAAACCGATGGTCACATACACACCACACACCCCACACCAACTTCAATTTCTTTTCTCTAATTTGTCAAGGAAAGCAAGATTAGTTCCTATCTTTAAGTTAAAGCAAGTTTAAGTAAGCGTTTCTTATTTTATTCTTGTTATTTGCATGTTTGAATAGTTATAAATTAAGTGTTGTTGTTGGTTTATGGCTGATTTTGGAAGTTCATTAGTTTGATTATGAGTTTTAGAGGATGATATATGAAGTGGGGTGATTGAAAAGTGGTGTTGAAGTTCCAATGGTTGAAGTTAATGGTTGGATTGATAGTTAGAAATTTGATGTGGATTTAGAGATGAGTTAGAAGTTTTGAAGGAGTGGATAATGAATTTGAGTCTTATATGAAGATGTTGAAGGATATTGGATGGATTCGAGGCATTTAAAGTTGGTTAAAGTGTGTAAAAATATGAAGTGAAAAAGTGTTTTTCGCTGTTAAAAGGCCATGGTGGGGGAAGGCGTGGTACATTATTAGTGAAATTTGGGTGGCCATGCCTTTTGCCAGAGGGCGTGGCAAAGGTGGTGGTGACCTCTGTTCATTTGCATATGGGGTGTGGCAAAGGTGGTGGTGGCCTGTTCATCTCCATATGGGGCGTGACAAAGGTGGAGGATGTAAACCGCGAGATTTTTCATACAAGTAGAAAAAGATATAAAAATAAAAATAGAAAAATAGATGATTAGTATTGAACATAACAAAGACTCTAGAATAGATCTATCAGTAGTACTAGGCCTTTATATAATTTCAAACCCTAAAACAAACTTTCTAGATAATAACAAACATTACTAGGGAGATTTCATAGCCAATATCTAAAACTCAAAATATTGAAATAATTTAGATAAGATTTCAGGATAATTAGGAAGCAAATATTTGATAACGTTTATAGTTAGAAAACGGTAATTAAAGAATGAACTATTAGGGTTATAAATACCCAGTAAATACTATAAAGATCAATAATTTTAAATCTAGACTTTGAATAAAGATTTTCGAAACCACGAAACTCATTAAGGAATTTCGAGTCCATGAGTACTCAGACTCTAAATTGACATATTGGACCCGAAAACTTCAATCGCATAACTTAAATGCTAAAAACGATTAATTGTGTAACTTTAATTTCAAAATTTAAACTCAATAACACTTTAGAAAATTTGTAGAATCACACATAAATTTTTGAAGACAAAACTCTTAAAATGCTCGACATATTTGTACCCGTTAACTTAATAAACTACCTTAAAACCAATATAATTACCTAACTAATTAATATTATATTTTTCTTAACTAATAATGCAAAATTACGATGCAATTTGAGATGATTTACGGTGGATATTGCCTTGATTGTTGACACAGTCGAAATATAATTCAACTTGCACAAGAAAACTAATGGAAGTCAACGCATGCACTCTTAAACCAATCCAAAGAAGCCAACAAAGCAAGAGTAATTTAATGCAGATCAAAGCATGCAAAATTGAGGAGGAAATGTGGAAGATTTTTGTAACAGAGCTGCCTCCTTATTTCTTCCTCTCCTTCTATATATTTATGAAGCTTTTAATGAATAAGGAAACAAAGCTCTTAATACACACCAAACAACTCTCAAACACTCTCCAATTTTGTCCTCCATTACACCCCCAAAACATTCCCAAAAACACCCTTAAATAGCATCAAGTATCACCATAAATAAAGCCTAGAAAGAACTAGGAGAAGCTTAAGAGCAATACAAGGTAAGTTAAATTCATTTTAAAAGGTTTAAATTGTTAAAACATGATCTTACGTTATACTTCTATGCATTTAGGGTCGTATCATGCTTTGAGAGGAGAATTAGGAAACTTAAAACAACTCAAACAAGGTAAGTTTACAAAACCTTAGTTGCACCCTTTTTAATTCGAAAACTAAGAATCATGCACATGTTTTGGTGTTATAAGTTGATATATGTGTAAATATAACATGTATAAATGGTTAGGAATGATTTAGAATTAATTTGGAAATGAAAATGAACAAAACAAAATTTGATCCAAGCTTGAAGATGATGAACAGTTGTCGAAAATTTCAAAAAATTTGTCTGGTACTGTTCACATGAGTTTTATATATTTTTTTCTTTTCTTCTTAGCCAAATTTAATATAATAATAATAATAATATATTATTATTATTATTATTAATGTTAGTAACTATATTTAAAAAAAATAGAAAATCCGTTGGGACGTGAATACGTCTCCTGCACTCCTAGTTCTTTGGCGGGGAAATAATAATGTTAATGGTAAAAAAAAAAAAAAAAAACCTTGCATGGAAGTGGATTCACATCCACTATATTCCCAAAAATTAATAATAATAATAATAGTAATTGTTAATCTAATTTAATTATTCTAAATACAAGTATTATTATCATAATTATTGTTACTATTATGAATATTTTGTAAATTTCTATTTTAGTTGAAAATATTAGAAGTATAACTTAAATTACTTATGTTATTAATAAAATGATATCTATCAATAATATATTATTATTGATTTTATCATTAAAATTTATTTCTAAGTAATATTATTGTTTATACTATTAAAATTGATGATCTATCATTATTATCACTAATGTTGTTAGTATTGATATTAAAACTGCTATTAAGCCTATTGACATTATCAACATTATTGTTATTTGTTTGGTTACTAAAATCATTATTTGTTTTTATTAAAAAAATTGGTAATTAATAAAAATTTGTTTTATATATAAAGATAAATGTACAACAATGGAAATTCAAATAAGCTAATTTTTTTAATAATGTGATTTCTAAAAATTTCAAAATAATTATGAAATAGATTAAAAGGAACATTACAAAACTAAACAATAAAATTTAAGTAATAGTTACTACGATAGATTTATTGGGGCGCTATTAATCATACCAAGGTTACCTTTGATATGTTGATACCATAGGAACTAAGTGGTTAACGAAGGACGCCCCTTGTGGTATTGCTTGAAATGACTAATACCTTATAGTGGATTCTAAGATGGAAAAACAGGTAGTGAGCGATAAAGATATAATAAAATAAAAGTGATAACTAAAATGAGTATTCCCATTCTTCTGTTTGCTTAATATCCCCTAGATAGGTGGGCACAGATTGTAATCCTTCAACCTTGATAAGAGAGTAAATCTTCATCCTGCTTTGAATTCCAGGTTATTCAGCCTTGATTGTTGCATTTCATATGATTGCTAATAAATTTGTTTGATGTGTGGTAAGTTCTGGTTATTCACTGAGCCCATGGTTTCGCTCATACTCCAACAGTCCTTTTCAAGTTTACGGTTCGACCCTGGTTAGTCACGTCAAGGAGTTTGACTCTAGTAAGGGTTTTGAAGTTAGATGTTTATGGATTAGAACGGGATAAGTTATTTTAAGTTTCTAGAATAGGATAGTCAGTTATAGTTTATGAGTTGTGTATTTGAGAATTTTATGAAAAGACTACTTGGTTTGTAATATTATATGATACTTTGAAGACCATTATTTACTAATTTATGTTCTACATGCATTTGTCATTTCTTATCAATGTAACCCAAAAGATCCTGCTGATTGAAAATATGTCACTCTTTAAAGGTTAACTAGTAATAGTAATCAAGTATGGCTATTTACTACTACTAGGGTACCTTTGGGGCATGACAGTAGTAGCCTCAGTTTGCCACCCAGATTGCCACACCCTTTGCCATGGGGAGTGGTGAAGGGCGTGGTGGCCTTAATTTGTCATTATGTCTCCTTTAGCTTTAAAATCTTGTTTTATCATTCTTGTCTTTGTTAAGTAGATGGTGATACAAGATTTTCTATATTATAGGAGCCCTAGATCACGAGTTGGATTTTCCATTAGACTACTACGATGATTAAGGAGCATGCACGGGTGAGTAACTTGAATCCTATCACCTTGTTTGTGATTGTAACTAGCGGAATATAGCTTAATCGTAACTTTAGGGAACCAATTGCATGGGATGGGAAATTTTGCATGTTGCATGTTGTATGTTTGAGTTGTAATTCTTAATAATCGAAGTGACAACCACTCCCTTGATATTAAATTATAGTTATCTCATTGATTGTTTGAAATTGAATTGATCGCTTGATAATATGAAATTAAGTTTAATAGACTTCTAAAATAATACGACATGCATTTCATATTATCATATTGCATTAGCATGGTACTCATGTCACGTGTTAACATTTTGATTCTATAGTAATGCTTGTTGGGACTAATGAGTCTGCTTATAGGTTACCATAGGGTTGTCAACTTTAGAGAAAGTAAGCAGGTTTCGGGGGAGGTTGTCTGTGTCGGAGTTGGCTTTAGAATGTTAATACTTAGTGAGATTTCTCAAGTTTTAAGAAAAGTAGAAGTTTTATTTGAAAACAAAAATTGTTTTCTAAAAAACTACTTATATCTTGTGGGGCTCTGGTAGAGACTATTCCTCTAGGCAGGTTAGGTGAAGAGAAATTCCTTCTACTTGGTTTGAGTTTCTCATGGGAATGAATTGATAAATTATCCTTCAAACCCTAGGGAGGGCGTAAATCCCCATAGGTTTGAATTCCAGTTATTCAAACCATTCTTGTTGCATATGGTTTATCCATGCATTGCATCTGGTTGCTAATTAAACTTGTTTGTTCTTATTGATAGTGTTAAGATTCTGTTATTTACTGAACTTTATGTGCTCATGCTCTCTTAGACTGTTGACTTACAAGGTTTTAAGCATGGTGACCAAACCAAACTCAAGTGCGGGAGTTAGACTTTTTGGACCATGTGTTTGTTTAAGGGGAAGACCATATATGTAATAGAGACTAGTTTTGGATTGTAATGGTTTAAATTAAGTTTGTTTATCTTTATAGCTTTTGTGGTTATGAGGTTCAGTTGAAGCCCTGTAGACCTTAGTTTGTAAAGTTTTTATAAAGTTCTAGATTTGTATACATATTCTTTTGTAGTCATATATATATATATATATATACAATTTCTTTCTCACTCAAAACAACTTTCGATCTCGTTTTCCATGTTCACTCTAAACGAGAGACATTGGTTGTATTGTGTTTATGTAACTTTCTGGAGGTCTCAGATAGTTACATGGCTTATTATAACGACTAGGGTGCCCTGTAGGGGTGTGACAATCTCAACTTACGTGTTAGCTGAAAAAGGGTCTCTATATGGCTTAGAATACACTACTCAAGTTTAGTTTCATCATTTTAGCACCTCCCATACACTTAAAAATTTGTCGGAGTAAAGTTGATAAATCTATGTTAATCTTCATTATGGCTGTTGGCACTCTAATCCTTCTTTGTGTTGGTGATGTTATATTCAATGGCATAGTAGCACTACACTCTTAGATCACTACGTCTTGGTTCTCTCCCGTCTGTCTACCATGAAAGAAGTTGGTCCTTTGTACTTCTTTTTTTGCATTCGTGTCACTCATACTATCTAAGGTGTCCACTTGTGTTCATTTCCTTTCATTGATGATCACCTCAAACGTCATTGCATTAATCATTGTAGATGGGTGAAAACCCTGCATTGGAGTCATCTCTATGCCTATAGTTCATCCTCATTACAATATCTTACTAACAATTGTAAGATTACTAATAATGGTGAAAACTCTCTATTGGAGTAATCTCTATACCCATGTTTCATCCTCATAAATATCCGGTATAGTGTTTCTATATGGGATAATGGAAAGTAAAGTACCTATATCTTCAAACTTTTAGCAATCTAGTACCAATTTTTAGATTTTGCAAATTAATACTTTCACTTTCATAATATATTCAGTATAGTGTTTCTATTAAGTAATAATTTTATGGACGTTTATTTTGATGATAGAATAATGGCAAATTAAATGCATGGACTCTTAATTTTCGACAATTTAGTATCATATCTTTAAATTTTTGCAAATTAGTAATTGTATGCTCAAAGGATTTACAATTTGTTGTCTCCATTAAGTAATATCTTGTTTATTTTTTTTTCATTCATTATAACTTATTAATTTTTATAAAATAAGTATAGTGCACTATATGTAAACCCCGGTATTCTCAGTAGTTAAGAAACCCCGGGAATTGGAAGCGAAACCCTAATCCGGTCCAGTTTGAGTCTAGTGAGAGGAGCTTAGGAATCCTAAATCCGGCTTTCATTTGGTTTCATAATAAAAGAAGTTTTATAAAGTAAATGAGTTGAATTATTGTTCTAAAGTTATTTTAGACCTTTGAAAGTTTTAAATTCGGGAGTTTTTCAATTCCGGGCCTTCCCGAGCTCAATTACGGAAAAGCGTGCCCCAGAACTCAGAAAAATGTTCCGAAATATTGATTAGAACCGATAATTTTTAAGGATTAAAAATATCAATTTTATAATTTTCCTGGATTATAAAAATTACAGTTATACTTTTCCGTGTTTTCGTTACAACCGGTAAAGTAGATGTCTTGTTACTATTCACAAGTACAACCTACACTGCACACTACCCATACCCTTTTTACATCCTTACAACTACTCATTTCAATTTTCTTTTCCAATGAATTTTGTCTCTTAATTAATTATTACATTTTAATTATCTAAATTACAAAATATCAAAATTCAAAACACACACACACACAAGCCAAAGTGGCCGGCGACACCACCACCCCCCCCTGTTTTCCCTCTCAATTTAATTTATTTTACTCAATTTATTCAACTAAACCCTAATCCACTTAATATATAAACTAAATGTTCTCTCTTCTCCTCATTTTTCACTTGTTTCATTTTTTACAAAAGAGAAAACCTCTCCTTCTTTTCCCATTTGTGCCGTGAGCTTCCCCCCTCCCCCACTCTCACATTTTCAACTTGTTTTCTCCTCTTTTCTACTTCAAGACTCCATTGGTAGGTTGATTTTAAGTCTTGTTCATCCCAAATCTTGTAATGGCAAGATCATTCTTGTGTGTTTTCCACCATTTATCCCAGTGAGCATGAGCAAGGGACATGAAAACACTACTACAAGAATCTCAAGCCATCACAAGAAGTGGATCTAGTATTTGAAAGGGTTTTGTTTGAAATATCATCTTGTTCATGCATGTAAAGTAGAGATTGTCACGCCCTAATGGGTACCCTAAACGTGACAGTTCGCCACACTCAATATTAAAGCTTAAGTATGACAACCTTAGTCATTCCCAAAAGCTTTTATATTAAGTGTAAGGCTTACTTTCACAATTTTAGAGGACCATATATGGAATTATGAAGCTTAAGGAGATATAAAAACATATTAAGAAAAGAAGATTCATAATAATTATTCGTTCATGGCAAAGACTTTACAAACTTAGGGACAATTTCCTAAATTACTAATCTATTATATACATATTTGCATGCTAATACTATGCTACACTATATCCAAGTTTCTAATGTTCAAAAGAGATTACCTGCTGCATGGTCCACGTGGCCTTAACCATAAGTAAGGAAACTGCAAAAATATCTATCGGGGTATAGCTAATAGGCTTAGTGAGAACTATTTATAAATAACTTATTATAACAAGATTCAAATAAGTTGGTTAATCACACATATGTAATGCATCAACACGTGGGCAAACAATCATATAGCTTTCCGGGAACTATATGTTGAATGGATTTGTGTCCTCTATTCGGGGTTTGGTGATACATAACCTCAATTCAAGTAGTTTTAAATAAAAAGTTTTCATGCTCACGAGCACTCATCGCCAAGCATTCCGAATCTACTTGATTGACCTTGCTTTGGATCTACTGCCAAGCATATTCCATTAAGCCGCCAAGCAATCGCTTTCGGATCTCCCGCCAAGTGTTGCTTTCGACATGAGCTTACTATCCTTCTCACCCAAGGATAATAACCCAAAATGCAATGTGACTCACTTCGTGGTATGCATGAATTCATTTATTTATAAGGTCATAGCACAATTATTGTCAAATTTAAGGCAATCAAAGAATTTCATACAAATCAATATTATACTAACTAAAACAATTCCAGTTTCGATATTCTTAATGATTCTTTCAAGGAATTAATTTACACATTCATCGGTTTATCTTTTCTTATCTCTAATGCAACTAATTTACAAGCACAACAAGTATAGCTTTTAATGGAAATAAACTCACGATGCCATTGTGACTATTTCTTTCGCGGGGAGTCGTTCACACTCTCCACTTAGTCGTAATATTCTTCGGGGCAAAGGAATCCTTCCTCGGGGTTACCTATCAAAGAAAATACCCAAATGAGTTTTTTTCTTGATGATTTTCTTGAATTTTGACAAAACAATGTCAAAGAACGTTAAAGTTCGTATAAAGAAATTTCAACTTAAAATGGCCATAACTTGGTCATTTTAACTCGGAATCGCGCATATAATATACCGATTTCTATCTACTCGAAAAGATCTACCCCTTTCCAATTAATTTCAACAAATAAAGCAGTATAGGATCCGAAAAGGTGGCGACAAAATTCACCACGGATTTCCAAGTAAAAACAACTTTGGTTCTAGAAATCAAAATTCGTTTGGTAAATACTTAGTTATCTATATAGTTGGAAATTCTCTTTTGATGACTACTTAGCTCATATTCAGTCATGCTCAAGTGTTTTGTTGTCCATTTATTTTTCTTAAGAAAAATCATGTCGGTTTTGGAGTTGTTTTTAGGCAAATTTAGTTTACAAAAATTCCATGTTGGTAAACTTCTTGAAATGATTATGTTGTTTCTTTTTATTTACGAAAACGTTTTGTATACATATCTAAGTAACTTTTTGGAAATAAATTTTCTAAGTTTTCTATACTATTACTAATTTGGAGTTTTTAGAAAATACACTATTATTCCTATTTATTTTTCTTGTACAATCTTCTTTATCTATTTGTTTTACAAAATCTTTGCTTGAAATTTCTCATTCTTTTCTCATGCTTTCATAGAAATAATTCATTCATAAGAGTTTATTGGTAAAAAAATAAGTGAATTGATATGTGACTTAAGAAATCTTTTCTAAAATTTTTTGTGGTTCCTTTTGTAACTTGAAAAGAATAACTTTTATTTTTGTTTTCAAACCATAGATTTTCTTTGCCTATTTTTTTATAGGTCTTTTGCTTGAAATTTCCTTAGCCATTCATCTTTTATAAAAAGAACATTTTTTGTATCAACAAATATTTTCTTTTGAAAACAAGGTGGAGTAACAAATATTTAAGTAAAAATAGTTTCTAAGTTCATAGTAAATTCTTTTTGTAACTTGAAAATGAATGAGTTTATTTTTGTTATCTTATAGATTTTATACTTTACATAAATTTATTTCTAAGTGACAAAATCCTTCTTTTGTTTAAAATTTTGGACAACAATCTAAATGAACATGATTATGAGGATAATAATAAACAAAATAGCATAAAACATAAATAAAAAAGTCAAGTATTGGAGTCTTAGCTTTTTCAAGGCTCCGGGACTAAGAAGTAAACTAGTCCCAAAATGAAATAAAATGAAAGAAAGAAAACTTGTTTTGACTTGATGAGGACAAGTCTAAGACTAGAGACTAGTCTTAATTTCAACAAGAAATAAATAAATAAATTGCAATGGAAAAGTAAATAAATTGCTTTGCATGAAATAAATAAATTGCAAGTGAGCTTATATGCTCTAAAGAATATGTATATATATATATATATAGATATATTAACAATAATAAAACAACATAAACATAAATGGATTGGCATGAACAAGAACAATACATGAGCATAATGTAGTTTTCATAACTTTTAGTATTTGGAAACTCACACTATGGTCATGTAAAGTTACATGACATGAAGAAGAAGAAAGAAATATAAGGTGGTTACCTAAAGAAGACTTTGATATGGTTATGTGGTTATGGGTTTTTGTTGTTGGTGGAAGTTGTTGTGGAATTATTTTGAGGGAGTTTTGGGATAGTATTTTGAGAGAGTTTTGAGAGGAGATTTTGGGAGAGTTTTGGTATGAACTTGTGGGTAGTGAATGTGTGAAAGAAGTGTAAGAGGAGGGGGTATTTATAGGAAATTGAGGAGTGATTTTTGTGTGATTAAAATAAAGTAAAATTGAAACAAAATTGAGGGCATTAAGGGGGGGGGGGGGGGGGGGGGGGGGGGGGGGGCGCGGCCATGCATGGGGAGGGGGGATTTTTTATTTTTTTGACTTTTTGGAAAAATAAAATATGTAATATGTAAGGTAGATGTGATATAAAGTTATGGGAAATGTAAAAAGTTAAGATTATAGGTTATGTAGAGTATAAGAATAGGTGTAAGAAAAAGTAGAGATAAAAGAATAGTGTAGAATAGTGTAGAATAGTAATGAATAGTAATGTAAAGTAGATATGACAATTAAAGTACCGTAGTAAGAAAATACGCGTATAATAGCCATATCTGTTATTTTTACTTACCGAAAAATTATGAAACTGATATTTTTGGAAAACTTATATTTTTACGAGTCTAACGGTGTATTCGGAATATTTTTATATTCCGGGCTTCCGGACACGTTTTTCAAGAACTGTGTCCGATCGGGTTAGAAGGACACCCGAATTTCGCGAAACTAAAATTTTTATAAAACCTATGGTTATTACAAACTATTCTAGCTAATTATCCTAACTTCGTTTTTCAGGGGCAAAGAAAACGAATGCCGGATTTAGTTTAGTACGGTAAACTAGGGTTTTGTTGACCTTTAGGTTTCGTTTGACTTCCGGTTTAGGGTTTTATATAAACCGATTCCGAAAATTTGGGGGTTTACAGAGATCTTGTTATATATTGATGTTCATGCCATGAGATTTATGATTCATGCATTATAGTTAGTAGATCTAATGTTTAGACATCCACATCTTCATTTACATGTATTATCATAGAGTTATTTTGATTTCCATGCATTGATGATAAAAATGTAGTCTTGTATATATATAGATATGTTAGATAGTAGATCTTCATATATAGGAGGCAATAACATTGAAAAATGAAAGGTTTTGTCAAATATGAATGATTGGAATTCGGATGAAAATAGAACCCTACTTTGAAAACCACCCAAAACCATCTTTAAACTCATATTTCACATGAAAAATGAAGGGTATGTGTAATAGGTATATTGAAGGAATGATTTCCATAAGTTTAGATGAGTTTAGGCATGATATAAATGTAAAACAAGTAGTAAAGTTAGAATGAAAAATATTGATCTATGAATGTATAGTCAAATTCGTATTTTTAGGTGATGCCCACATAAACACTTAGTATCTAAGCTTAGATGGCATGTTTTATGAGCTAATGAAGTCTTTAGATAATAGATATATTCGAGCCCCAATTTTTGATACATTAAACAAGTTTTCTCATAAGGAAAATGCAAGAAAAGAAAAATTACAAAATTCGGATTTTTATGAGACGTAGCTTATTCAAAAACTATTTACTCAATGAAAATGTGGGTTTTTATGCATGAATGAAGGTCATGACTAATATGGATGTTGGGAACTCATTTTTTTTTATTAGGTGATAAGTAAATTTAAGGATAAAATCATAAAAACATTAGGGGATGTAAGGTTGCTGATAATAACTTTTTATAAGGGGTCATTAAGGAAATTCTTGATAACTAGGAATTCATAAGAGTCCATCATCAAAGATCATCAAAACCATGCATTTATGGAGTTCATTACATGATATTCATGTTAGGAATTCATTCATATACCATCTATGCATGAATCATTAACTAGGAACATTTCTCATCAAAAGCAAGCAAAATTTTCGGAATTGGAGGGTTTACGGAACAGATCTGATCCTACTGTTCATGACCTTAATGTTTTCAAAACTTGAAATTAACATTAGAAATAGATAGATCTTTCTAAGTAGATAGAGATCGATATAAAATTTCGAAATTCCGAGTTAAAATGACCAAGTTATGGCCGTTTTAAGTCGGAGCTTCCGCAAATAGCGAGAATTCCGAATTCATCTAGTCTAGATGCATAGTTTGGATTAGTTACATGATGAGTATCTCATTAGATATTCTTACTTGGTAGGTGATCCCGAGCAAGACGACACCCTACGTCCCAACTATTACTACTAAAAAGATCGGCGTCCAATGGCCGAGTGAGTTTTACTTCACTCTCAATTATGATTATGATTGTATATAGTGGCACTAGTGGTGTAGGTAAGATAAAATTGGATGTATGATGGGATATATGGGAATTATATATTGTCTGCTGTTGATGTGCAAAATGGAACTTAAGAAATATCGAAACCCGAGTGTTAAGCCATTGACTGATTAGCTAGTATCTTATATTAATGTCTGCGTTATTACTTGTTGGTCACCTAAAAGAATTGACTAATGAATATTCGACTTTAATTGCAATTGGATTATTCATATCACGATGGGGATGGAACATTTAGCATTGGTTGGTTTTTCGTGATCATAAAGCGAATATGTTGGTTAATCGTGATCCATTAAAACGAAATTGTTGGTTAATCGTGATCCATAAAAGAATTATTGTTCAGTTGACCGTGAGCTTAAACGGCGTCGTACACAGGATTCGTTAATCTGCTAACCGGGAGGAGGGCGCAAGTCCATCCACATATGATTTTCGGTTGGTCATATGTTTGTTGAACTCATTTGTTTGATGCATACACTTGCTTGAATAATCACTTGTTTGAATGAATTGTACTTAATTGTGACATGGAATTCTTACTCACTAAGCTAGTTAGCTTACACCCCCATAGTTTTTACTTATTGCAGCACGAGTTTATTGGCTTGACTGAGGCAAGCCACAGCTTAGGTACCGGAGATAGGAAGGGTTTCCCATAGAAGTTTACTTCATTCTTTTTGTATAGACTTCCGTGGAAACTAAAGGACTCTGGATGACTGTAATGGACTTGATATTATTTTGCGAGGGAATGCCCCTTAGATTTGTAAAGTATAACATGCATTTTGGTTTATTATCTATGGCTAATGAATGCCACATTAAACTATTTAACTCCATTGGTTAAGTATTCTATTGTCGTAAAGGAACACTTTACATCTATATAAGACTCCGAAGGGCTCGAATAGGGAATTTGAGAGTCTTATTTAGTATGTGGCGGGCTGTTACGTTTAGGATACCCTATGGGGCGTGACACTATAGACTTAGTACCTTATTTAGTATGAAAGATTTTTATTGGAGAGTATGTTTCAAGAAAATTGCATGCGGAACAACCTATAACTTTCATAATCTATTGTTTGAAAAAGTTTTAAAGGATATTACATACAACATCTTATCTACTCACCCATAATAGTGATGAATAATATTGTTACGCTCAAAGAGTACCTTAAACATGGTAGTTTGCTGCACACAATATTAAATCATAGGAATGACTACCTTAGTCATATAAAAACTTTAATATTATGTGTAAGGCATACAACACGACAATAGGGGCCTTCGGTAGAGTTATGCACTTTAAGAAGATTGCAATGTAGGTAGCATGCAAGAAATTTTTACCATAAACTTCATAACAAATGGTTAAGTCTTACATCTCAAAGCGGCATACCCCCATCAAATCTTAAGGAAATATTATAGCCATAAAGTCCTTTTAGAAGTAAATTCTAGTCACTACTAATGGATTTTTCTATAGCAGTCTATGCCAAAATCTATTTCGTAGACTTCTTCCAAAAGCTCCTAAAAGTTTCATCATTGCTTAGGTGAAGATCCCCTGGAGTAAAGCTAGAGATATTTTTGCTGCAACAAAAATTTAATGCGATGTCGGCACATCTAGCTTGGTGAGTAATTCCTGCAAAAACATGCCATTAAGTCAAGTAAGTTTTTAATACAAGCATATGAGTGCATCATTCAAGTGATCAATCAGTTACACATGATCAACTAGAAAATCATGTATGAAATGGATTTACACCCTCCATGTTATGAGTTGGAGTTTGTTACATGCCCATGCGACCATCATATTAATTTGTAGATTTTTAGGCTCCTACATGCCACATTTTTGTATATTTTTTGCTTTTACTTGCCACCACTACTAATCCTCGTTCTCACGTGGAAGAATAGTAGCGAAAATGATGAGACTTGATTTGTTTCATGCATGATTGAATTATTAACCAATTTCCAATAAGGTCATTTTCAAATTAAGAGTGATCGTCCAAGCGTACACCAATACAACATTATAATATTGAAAATAATGCATTAATCAACAATTTAAGTTTCGATCTGCTTATATATAATTCATCAAGCACCACAAAATACATAAATAACCCATCATATTCCCACATGTAATTTCCAATTTTATTTTTTCCTACTTTCTAGTGCTTCTGCTTTACAAGCACAAGCAAGAACACGAAAAGCGAAGAATAACTCCCTTGGCCATGTTGAACGCTCCTAATCGAAATAGTCCTTGAGAAATGGAATGTTAGTCTCTTCATCACCCGAACCAAAGAAATATCCATAATGAGAATTTCATATAGGTCTTACTCAAATTTTAATTCTATTAATTCTATTCACGGTGTTTTTTCTGATTACGAAAGCTCTAATTAATTTAAAATAGTCACAATTTTCTCATTTTAACTCCAAATTTCACATATGAGTAGTTTTTTTCTACCTACTTTGAATGTTCTGTCCATTTCTAAAGTTATTTCAAACATTTAAAGTCATTTAGGTCTCGAGAACCCACTATATGGATCATGTCCAGACAATTCCAGTTTTGGATTCAAGTTTAATTTTTACACTTCTTGCAATATTTAACCTTTATTCTCTATGTAATGTGTACTTATCATTTCTATATTCACACATATTTAGAGACTCAAATAATTCATAGCACACGCATGATCCTAGTAGTATTGGTCAAAAGAATAATTTTTCATTTAATAGTTTTATGATAATGGAAATTTCTTAAATTTACAAAACTTTATTTTTGAAAATTTGTAATGAACCCTAATTTCTTAATACTTAGAAACAAAGAATTGATCTTTTAAAATAAAAATACCATTCTCCATTTTATTCTCTAAAATTCTTGTTCAATATTTTGATTTGAAAATTTGTTTGTTAAGACATCGGTTTTCTTGTGTTTTTAAGGAAATTCAAGTTGTACAATTTTCGAAACATAACCCTATGCCCCGACATTTTAAAGAAATTTAGGGGATTGATTTTGTTTCAAATTTTCCTTTTGTACAAAGGATTCCTAATTTATTGAAATTATATTTTTTGAAATATTCACATAACAAAGAATTGTCAACATTGAGAGTAAAGAATTTATTTTGACATGATAACAACCCCAACATGAGTGTTCATGTACATGACTATAAAGCTAAACTTATGAATATAACATTAACAAAATGAACTTAAAATATAAAAGTTAACAAGGTGAAAAATATATTGTAAACATAATCGAAATAAAAACATGGGAATCTTAGATTATGATAAAGGCTCCCTAGGACTTAAAATAATCAAGTTACCATGAATAATAAATAAAATCGAGAAAGAAATAGCATGGGAGTCTTAGATTATTGTTAAATCTCCCCGAGACTTGAAATATTCTCGTCTCATTTGGACTTGATTTTAAATCAGTCCAAGACTAGAAGTTGACTAGTCTTATGAAAGTATTAAGCATGAAATAAACTACTTGCATGAAATAAATAAAGTTATGTTAGTGAGAAATAGGCTCTAGAATTATAAATATTACATATACATATTTACATATAGAAAGTTAAGTTAGCAATAAGAACAAAATGTAGATATTATAACCATGAACACAAACATTGTGATATGAACAATATGCTATGTTGCACTTTCATTTCCTAGCATATACATCATGGGGATTTTTAATAGAAAACATTAGAGACATACACATATGCAAATCACATAATATAATGTGAGGAGATGTTTTAATATTTTTACCTAAAATAGGAAAGATGAAAGAAAAATATGGATGATGCAAAGGGTAGAGGTTTAGTGAAGGTGACAATAATAGAGGGGAAAAGTGAGGGAGAGTTTTCAGAGAAAAAATTTGAGAGATTTTTTGTAAGGAAGAGAAATGAGAGTGTGAAAATAAGAGGAAGGTGATGGGTATTTATAGATGAAAAATGGAGGGAATTAAAGATGAAAAAATAATTGAAAAATAAAAGGAAATAAAGAGGGGGGAGGGGGCATCAGCCATGAGAAGAGGGGAGGGAGAGAGAGAGAAAAACAAGTTTGATTAAGAAAAGTGAAATAAGTATGGTGATTAGATGTAGGTTTCATGAGTAATACAATTTATAGGAGGTAGGCTATAGAAGATGTAAAAATAAGTATAAGAGTTGTAAGAAAAAGCATAGTAGAGTGAATACTAAATGAATAGTAAAAAAGACAAATAAATCATCGGTAGAGATAAAAATATGTGTAGAAAGGTTATAATTGACCTTTTTATGAACTGATAAAATTCTATCGAATATTTTATGGATATCTTAATATTATACCAATATAAATTGTTTGTCGAAAAATTTTGCCTCATTTTGCATGTCCATGATGAAATACGAAAACTGATCCTGACAAGGCTTGAAATGACTAAAATTCTAGAAAAACTGATTGTTTTAGGGTATAGGCCATTTATTTGACTTAGATTTAGGGTTCAAACTATTTTTCAAATTTTTATCATATTCTAAGGTTTTAGAAACTGTTTGATCCCATATAGGGTTTCTAGGGTTTTAGATTTGACTCAATTTGATTTTAGAGTTTCATTCAGGTATTTACTCCAAGGTTTTTGTAATATACAGAAAAATATTTTATAAAGAAGGGTAAAGGAATGTCATTTGTTAATTAAGGAGAGGGAAATTTTAGTCAATCCTAATAAATGAGATATTTAATAATCATCCTCACATTCATGATAGTCAACAAATATTTAAAAATAGTAAATCTTCAATAAATTATGATAAAGGGCAAAAGTTGTCATATGTTGAAAAATAAGAGGGTTTTATGGTCCACTTTAGTATTAACTTGATATTTTTTTTATATGACCTTGAGATGTTTGAAGAATAGCCTTTGACAAAGGAAAATTGGTCTCTAGGCCACGGGCCTATATGTGAAAGCTATCGGCGTAAAGCTCTCGGACTTCTATGAAATTTGTGAAAGCTGGCAAGAAGGCTGCCAGCGTAAGGACATAGGCCGCTGGCATAAGTGCCAACCTTTCCTGTCCGAAGTGTTTCCTATATAAGAGATCCTAGGGTTCGTGTTTTTCATTTGTAACCTCCTTCCTTCGACAAGAAAGAGAGAGAATTGAGAGTTTTTAAGTGTTTTTGAAGAACAAGATCAATAGAGATCAGATTTGGATCAAGAGTAAGTAATCTTGCCTTTATCTATCAAGATTCTTCGTATATTAGGGTTTTGTTTGGATTTTGAAGGGATTTTTCTATGAAACCTTAGTTTTGATCAAGATCCAATCTTTCGGGAAAACAAGCAAGGATTAAGATTCACATCAAGTAAGTATATTATCTCAATCATAGATTTAAAATATGGAGAATGATTTCATGATTTGGGGTTTTGTCTGTTTATGAAACCTAGGGTTTGGGTTTTGAAAAGATCCTATCATTTGGTGAATTATTAGCAATTGAGATCAATCAAAGTAAGTTTCATCCTCTATATCTTAGAATTAATAAGTGATTTATGATGATAATGGATTGTCTGAAATTGTTAATTTATAAATTAGGGTTTTGAGAAGAAAAGTTGTTCTTGTTCGATTTTGTGGAAGTCAATCAAAGAAGAAGTGGTGTTTCTCATATCAGGTTAGTGTTTTGGAGATTTTGATAAGTTAGGGTTTGAATGGGTTGAGGATTTACATATTTCTGTTTCTGTTATATTTTATATATCAGGAGATTTGGAGATTTTGTGTTATTGTTCATAAGAGATTTGTAGATTTGGAGAAATTGTTCCTGGAATTGGAAAAGGTACGACCAATCCCTGCTTATTGTTTTTGCTTGTAAGATTAGTATTGATTGATTGATTGTAGGGTTAGAACTTTATAACGAAATTGTCTACTTGGTTATGTTTGGCTTTGACCAGTAAAGACCTGGCAGACAGTGATATTAGTGAGGCACCCTGATGATCTATGTATGAGGTTGTCCTGAGTGGACTCGTGCATAGAGATGATTCTAATAGAATTAGGGGGAAATGGGGATGTTTGGAGAGTACCCACTCATCCATATATGTATATAATTACCTTATTTTCAAAGAGTTGGTTGTTTTTAAGGAGGAGTCTGAGTTGCTTTGAGTTTGGGATTAGAGTATACATAGTTCTGAACTGTGTTGATTTGCTGACTATAAAAAGATAACAAACTGATTGTTTGCATTAGACTAAGTGCATTTGATATATATACCTAGTGCATGTGCATTTGCATTTGCTTTAAAGGATTGGAGTTATCGTACTGGGATTCGCAACTCACTTTTTAAAATTCTAGGTACAGGTGATGAAGACATTTTATATGATCATTCGGGTTATGATCTGATCTTTGATTAGGGGTATGGCGATAGTGGACCTGAATACCTAGCTGAGAGTTAGATTTGCAGTTTACAGGTTCATGGAAGGATAGAAGTGTTTAGATATATTGAAGACTTGGAAATTGTCTGTTTATGTTTTATGTTTTATGTAAAGACTTTAGGATTTTATGTTGTAGAAAGTTCTAGGTTGTAAAGAAGGTTTTCATGTGAATTGGCGATTTGGTTTAGTTGGCTTGGTATTGCCAAATTGTATGATTGTTTTAAATCAAAAGTTTGTTCAGAAGCTATGTTCTAGATTATACAAGTTATGTTGAGTACCCTATGAGATACCTTATGTGTGTTTATGGATGATATTTGAATAAATTGTGGATATTTGAGCCTTAATGTGTCCTATTCAAGAGGGGACACGTGACAGATTGTAATGCCTTATTTTAGGGCATTACAGCTTATTTGGTATCAGAGCATAGGTTTATGATTTTTAGGAAAATTAGGTTATGAACTCCTTAGGACGGTGAGATTAAGAGAGGAGGTAGATCACGGGAAAGTTAGTAGCTATGGAAAGCATAGAGTTGTTTCTTTTAATGAAAATTTTCTAAGTTGACCTCTTCATTATGATTTTTTATTGTTTCTTTCATTATAGCTTATTGCTTATAAGTATTATATTTATTTCATTTATGTCATTATGTTTTCATAATTATTTTCATATATTTTCTTGGAATATTTGTTATTTTATTTTTGTTTTTTTTCTATTGCTCCCTTAAATACATAGAAAAGTGATCAGTAAAACAAATCAAGCTCAACAAAAATCTAGAAATGATAATTTGTAAAACAAAAATACCCTCTTACTAAACTTATGACCTTTTAGGATTCTACTATAATACATATACATGTTTATACAAAAAGTTAATGAATTTAATGAAATGTAACAGACAAAACAATAATGACTAGAGTAAGTTAAAAAGAATATATGAATACATAAATTAATAATCGTAACTTACATCAAGAAATTTAGAACTCAATCGTTACAATTTTAATGACTATAAATACCAAAATTAATTGAATGAAATAAATGATTGAAACCTCCTCTTAAATTAACCAAGAGACAACCTATAATAGTCAACAAATCTTTAATGACAATCAACAAATCCTTAATGACACAACGCCAACAAATCTCTAATGATTGTTAATTATGAAATTCAAAGAAAAGTTAAAAAAAAGAAGAAGCATTATTTGAATTAAATGATGCAAATTCAAAAGGCATGAGGATTAAAAAAAAAGAATTTTATAAGCATCTCTAAAGATTTTAAATAACAAAGGTAAATTATTAGAGCCATAAATAAAAGAGAATGAAAATAAGAGCTACCATACCAAATTTCCATAGTGGTAGTGACGATTAAATAATGATAACTTATAAAATTCAAGGATTAAGAATAATTATAGTAATTTGAATCTTCAATTAGTATACAAACATGTAATAATAATGAATCTAATACAAGAAAATGTGAAGTGGGACCGATGAGTTCATGGTTTGTTTTATTCTATAAATGTTATGTTTAGTAAGTATTGTCTGTTGTTTTATTATGCTTTGTCAAATCTTGTTACCTTCATTCTTCTCATGTCCAGCCTTTTTGTTTTGAGCCATGTTATTTTGAGTTTGTCTTAAAATTCAAGTCATATGTTAGTTTAGTACCGATCAGTTTAGTTACTCTGATATTTATCAACCCCTCTCGATATTTGTCAACCCCTCTCACTATCAAATTTATGATAGAACAAAAATTAAATTAAATTATTTTTTATTACAAGCAAAACAACAAAATATATGAGAATATATATATACATATATAAATGTATAACATAATTAAATAAGTGAAGAAAAGACAAAATAAAATTATAGTTATGATAGAAAAAATAAGAAATAACTACGAGAATTGGTTGACCTTGTAACTATAACATTAACATTAATAACAAATGCAATAAAAGTTGTCAATTATGGCAAAGGTCAAAATTGTTAATAAAATGGTAAACTCATAAAATCAACTTAAATAAAAAGGAAGAATGTAAAATGATTATGAAAAAAAAAAAAAGAGAATCAAAACGACAAAAGTCTAAATAGTGATAATACAAGCAAGTGAAATATACCAATAAATAACTCATCTATTAAAATTTATTGGGAAAATAACAACCAAATTAATACAATTATATATATTTATGGTTTTTCTTTCATTTCTTTTATATAATGAAGTGGAATAAATATGGTGTTTGAAGGAAGTATGAAAATGAATAACCGCTTAAAGTTATTGGCAAGTGTAAGGATGAAGAAAATGCTAATATAGTTGTTGGAGGAGTATTCAAAGTAATTTATGGTAAAGTTTGAAATAACAAGTATTAGTATGACAATGAAGGGTCAGAACTATAAGAAAATGATTGGTGAAATGGGAGAGAAATAAAGATTTTTACTGAGATAAGATGATAGTATCAAAGATGATATGTAGACAAAAGTTAGAGGCGAAAGAAAGATGACTAAAGTTGATTAGAAGAAACTGGAGGTATAAAGAAAATCTTTATAGATGGTTGATAATTATATTGTAGCCTAGTAGACACATGAAAGTAAGTGACAAAGGTCATGTTGAAGAATGAAAGTAAATGAGAAAGATTATATTTAAGACTAGATGAGAAGAATTGGAATAATCAGTAAATAAGAGAATAGTTGAATTTTATATAGATATGAATGTATATGTGGAACAGTAGTTGCAAGAAAGAAATGTGATATTAGTGAGTTGTAAGGTATGAGAAATCTATGAATGATGGATGATAATGACATCTGAACTAATATATGATGATGGGTTTTAGGATGGATTTTAAAAAAGTATATACGAGAGAATTTTTTCGTAACTAAAAATATCAGATATAGCTTATTTACGCGTATTTTTTTACTACCAGTATTTTAATTGTCTAGTCTACTATTCATAGTACTTTTCTATTATTCATTACTATTCATCTATCTCTACTTTTTTTAACACTCTATTCTTACACACTACCATATCTATATCTTATAATTTACCTTCCCTATACAACTTTAATCACATCACACTTTACATATTACTTCTTTTTATTATAAAACAATAAATAAATTAATTTTCATCCCCTTCTACATGAAGAATCGGCGCCTCCTCTCTCTCTCTTCAATCAAATTATTTTTTTTTATTTTATTTTATTACATCTAATTTCCATTCCAAAACTCTATAAATACCCCTTTCCTTCTTTATTCTTTCACAAACTCATTTCCTATAAAAACTCTACCAAAATCACTCCATAAAATTCCCTCTCACAAAATCTCTCCTAAGTTCTCTTTTTTCTCCATAAAACCAATTCCCACATATTACTACAAACCATTCCATTCCTCTTCAACAAACACATAAACGTTAGATAAAATTTATCTTATTCACTCATCATGTTCATTTAACTTAACATGAGCTTAGTGTATGTTTCTTAAATAAGCAACAATATGTTCATGTTTTGTTTTTGTTCATATCTTTTATTATGTTGTTGTTATTATTATTTGTTATAATCTAACTTCTATATAGCATTATATATTATGTATATATTTCTTTAGAGCATAAAAGCTCACTTGTTATTTATTTAACTTTATGCTTTGTAATTTATTTATTTATTTCATGCTATTATTAAGACTAGTCTTTCTAGTCTTACATTTGTTCATATCAAGTCAAAATAATTTTCTTTCTTTTCTTTTCCTTTCTCTTTAGGACTAGTCTGTTCTTAGTCCCAGGATTCCTTGATGAAGCTAAGGTTCCCAATACTTGACTTTACTTTTATGCTATTATTATATTTATCTTATTATGTTGTTTAATTATATTTCTTATAGTTACATATTCTCATTCATGCATGAACATGTTGTTATTATTTCAACCATAATGAAAATGAGTTTTTTAAGATTAAAAATAAGAACTCTCTTTAAAAATAAATTTTGTCACATAAGAAATTATTTTTCCATAAAGACTTAAAGTTTTATCTTAACAAATATTTTCGAAAGTTAGATAAGCTTAGCTCAAGTTTTAGTAATAATACTATATGGTATTTATCAATGAATACATAAAATAAAGTTATCACAAACTCTCTTTTCAAATCAATGAAATAAGAAAGTTTCTTTAAACTTAATTTTTTGTTTAACTAAAAGTTTTCTTAAACTCATATGTAAAGTTTTCATCAACATACTAAGGTTTAGATAAGTTTTACAAAATTATCAAAGAATAACCTTTCTAAGGATGAGCTTTACTTAGGAAATAAAAATAATAAATAACTTATAAGATCATTGACATTATTCAAAGTGGATCTAACTTTAGAAAAAATTTAGAACACATAACCAAGAAGTGTTTAGAAAAACTACATCTTTCCAAACCACTAGAAATAAAGTCGTAGGAATCATAAAAGACTAAAATTATTTTTTGAAAATTTAATTATTCTTAACATTAAGAAATTGAGTTAAAAGAAGGAAATGCTCACTTATAAAATTCTACCAAAAAAACTAAAAAAAAAAAAAAAAAAAAGAGATTTTCAAGTCTTAGCTTTTCTCACTTTTAAGACACATTGTTTTGCAAAATCATTGTTGAGACAACACCACTAAATTCATGCATATACTTTGAGTCTATATGTATATATTCAAAGGATTTTTCAACCATACAATTATCTATATTTTTGTACAAGAATTCTTGAATGAAGAAAAGTTTGAAAACTTGAGTTTTGAAATTTGGAAATTTCATATCAATTTTGTATGTTACTATTCTGAGGTCCAAATGACTTCTTTTAATAAAAAAATAACCTTAGAAATAGATAGATCTTTTCGAGTAGGTAGAAATCGGTATATATATACGAAATTCCAAGTTAAATGAGCAAGTTATGGCCATTTTAATTTGGGATTTCCATTCATACGATTTTGATAAATTCAATAAGATAGAATTATAAAGTGTGAATATAATTAAAAAAAGTATTCTAATTTTTTTATGGACATATTGAAAAATATGTTTAACGGCAAATTTTGCATAACCATTATGTTAAACGGTTAATAACCGAAAACCGAAAAAAAGGTTAACCGTTAAGGCGGTTAACCGTTCATAATGGATTGGTTTAGGATCAGGATGTTGAAAATCCGATCATTACGGTTAGGATAAAAAAATGAGGCCATGGACCGGTTAACCGAACCGTGAACACCCTTAATGAGAAGTTCATCTGGACTGATAAAAGAGAAAAGAGTTTCCAAGAGCTCAAGCAGAAGCTTGTATCCGCACCGATACTCGTTTTGCCAAACCCTGAGAAGCCTTACACGGTGCGTAACAACGCATCAAGAAATGGTCTTGGATGTGTGCTAATGCAAGAAGGAAAAGTGATTGCTTATTATATTTATCTTATTATGTTGTTTTATAATATTTCTCATAGTTACATATTTTCATTCATTTATGAACATGTTGTTATTGTCTCAACCATAATGAAAATGAGTTTTCTTAAGTAAAAAAAATAAGAACTTTCTTTGAAAATAAATTTTATCACATAAGAAATTATTTTTCCATAAAGACTTAAAGTTTTATCTTAACAAAATTTTTCTAAAGTTAGATAAGTTTAGCTCAAATTTTAGTAATAATACTATATGGGATTTATCAATGAATACATAAAATAAAGCTATCATAAACTCTTTTTTCAAACCAATGAAATAAAAAAGTTTTTTTAAACTTAATTCTTTGTTTAAATAAAAGTTTTCTTGAACTCATATATAAAGTTTTCATCAACATACTAAGGTTTAGATAAGTTTTACAAAAGAATAACCTTTCTAAGGATGAGCTTTACTTAGGAAATAAAAATAATAAATAACTCATAAGATCATTGATATTATTTAAAATGGATCTAACTTTAGAAAAACTTTAGAAGTGTTTAGAAAAACTACATCTTTCCAAACCACTAGAAATAAAGTTGTAGGAATCATTAAAGACTAAAATTACTTTTTGAAAATTTAATTATTCTTAACATTAAGAAATGGAGTTAAAAGAAGGAAATACTCACTTATAAAATTCTCCCAACAAAACTAAAAAAAAAAAAAAAAAAAGAGAATTACAAGTCTTAGCTTTTCTCACTTTTAAGACACATTGTTTTGCAAAATCATTGTTAAGACAACACCACTAAATTCATGCATATACTTTGAATCTATGTGTATATATTCAAAGGATTTTTCAACCATACAATTATCTATATTTTTGTACAAGAATTCTTGCATGAAGAAAAGTTTGAAAACTTGAGTTTTTAAATCTGGAAATTTCGTATCAATTCTGTACGTTGCTATTCCAAGAACCAAATTAGTTCTTTTAATAAAAATAACCTTAGAAATAGATAGATCTTTTCGAGTAGGTAGAAATCGTATATAATATGTGAAATTTCGAGTTAAAATGAGTAAGTTATGACCATTTTAAGTTGGGATTTCCATTCATACGATTTTGATGAATCAATAAGATAGAATTATAAAGTTTGAATAGATCTTGAATGGAATGCTCATTTTTGGTATTTCTTTTGTTTGATTGTCGAGGACCAAGATCTTCTCTTCCTCGAAGATTACTTTGGCTCATAGAAGACCGCTATGGACGAGTGAGTTTCCTTTATATTTATTTATTCGCGCATGTGTTTATAGAATAGAGCACTAAATGTTAGGAAAAGATAAAATTGATAGGCATGTGGGATATAATGGGAATTACATATGTGAAATGTTATGTGCAATCAATGAACGATAAGTATATCGGAACCCGCTTTGTGATTGATATAATTGTTTCTATGTATATATTGCTATATGTGCAATTATTGCTTGATCGCTTTAAATGCTTTAAATGATTTAATTTCATATTGGATCCCCATATAATAAATTCCTCATGTATATCACCTAGAATATCATTTCAAAATTTTGCTACTACTCTTCAACGTGGGACCGGAAAGGTAAGTTGCCTAACTACATCTTGAGGGTTAGGACGTTCGAGGAATACTGCCTCAAGTTGTAGCCGAGCCGGATCGATCGCTTTGGGTAAGGAAAGCCCAAAGACTAGTAGTACGGTTCGTTGGAACCCCAAGACGTGTGCAAACTTTTAAGGAGGTTGTTTAGGGCCCAGTTCAAATCATTTCCTAACCACCGATGGAGAGGTAAATCCATCATACATACGAAACTGGATAGTTGTATATAATGTTTGATCATATGGTTGTTGCATTTCATATGCTTGATTAATAAACTTGGTTTATTGCCTGTTATGAGTACTTTTGCATAAGAAATATCTCACTAAGCTAGTTATGCTTATACCCCTACAGACTTTTGATGTTGCAGGATCGTTATTTTGCATCCGAGACCATCTTGATCACTCGAGTAGAATCTTTATTTTGGGAAGCTTTTGGAGGAACTCTGTTTTGAAGTCTTAAAGTAGATTTCTTCTAAAATCTTCTAGCTTTAGTTATTTATCTTAGTAAGACCATGTTGTTATTATCAGGGGAATGCCCCTTAGAAGTTGTAAGACTTTTTATTTCAATGAAAAATATTAAGTGTTATTTTGCATGTTCTGCTGCCAATATCTTAAAATGCATTACTTCACCGGTCTCCCTTTGATGTGAATGTATGCCTTTTATCGATATGGAAGCTTTTGAGTGACTGAGGTAGTCATTCTTAAGTTTTAATATTGCGTACGGTAAGCTATCACATTTAGGATACCCGTTGGGGCGTGACAATTGATGTGAAAAGACGAGATAGAAGTTATCTGGTGATTTTGAAGGTTTTCTTAAGGACATAAGTATTAATTTTAGTCTTCATGTATATATTGATGGAAAATATAAGAAAATATATTGGAGATTGAGAAAACATATTAGAAGAAGTATGGTTAGTTAATGAGTATTTTGAGATTAGATGAATGATATGCAAGTGATGTGAATTATTTTTTATATGAAACAATAAGGATAAAAACTAAGTTGAATCAATAGAAGTACAAGTAACACAGTAACATTTGGAGCCTTAGGTTAATGTAAGATTTGACTTTTGGAATTTAAATTGGTAACTATAGTTATGAGATTTTCAGTTTTCTAAATATCGCTCAAGGAAACTGAATTGAAGATTTAATACAATGAGGTCGAGGCAAGATTTCTTGATGAATATTGTTAATAAGTTTAAGTTATAGCCAAGAGGTGTTGTGAAGTAACGGAGGAAGTGAATCTAAATTGAGTGGTAAAAGTTAAGAATTAAAGAGACGTTGATAGAATTAAATTCTAGCTAGCAGATATAAACATGAAGATGGGTCAATATGGTGTAAAGAATCAGAAACAAGAAAAAAAGGAGTGACAGAGAATTGATGGATGCATGGATAAAAAGGAGATAGTGATTCGGGTAACTTTCTAGGACGAAAGTTTCTTTTAGGAGGGGAGAGATGTAATATATAGAAAAATATTTTATAAAGAAGGGCAAAGGAATGTCATTTGTTAATTAACGAGAGAGAAATTTTAGTCATTCCTAATAAATGAGATATATATTAATCATCCCTCACATTGATGATGGTCAACAAATCTTTAAAAATAGTAAATCTTCAATAAATTATGATAAAGGGCAAAAGTTGTCATATGTTGAAAAATAAGAGGGTTTTATGGTCCACTTTAGTATTAACTTGATATTTTTTTTGTATGACCTAGAGATGTTTGAAGAATAGCTTTGGCAAAGGAAAATTGGCCTCTAGGCCTCCGGCCTATATGTGAAAGCTACCGGCGTAAAGCTCTCGGACTTCTATAAAATTTGTGAAAGCTGGCAAGAAGGTTGCCAGCGTAAGGACATAGGCCACCGGTGTAAGTGCCAGCCTTTCCTGTCCGAAGTGTTTCCTATATAAGAGATCCTAGGGTTCGTGTTTTTCATTTGTAACCTCCTTCCTTCGACATGAAAGAGAGAGAATTGAGAGTTTTTTAGTGTTTTTGAAGAACAAGATCAACATAGATCAGATTTGGATCAAGAGTAAGTAATCTTGCCTTTATCTATCAAGATTCTTCGTATATCGTTTCGTTTCCTTAGGGTTTCGTTTGGATTTTGAAGGGATTTTTCTATAAATCCCTAGTTTTGACCAAGATACAATCTTTTGGGAAAACAAGCAAGGATTAAGATTCACATCAAGCAAGTATATTATCTCAATCATAGATTTAAAATAAAGAGAATGACTTCGTGTTTTGGGGTTTTGTCTGTTTATGAAACCTAGGGTTTGGGTTTTGAAAAGATCCTATCATTTGGTGAATTATTAGGAATTGAGATCAATCAAAGTAAGTTTCATCCTCTATATCTTAGAATTAATAAGTGATTTATGATGATAATGGATTGTCTGAAATTTTAATTTATAAATTAGGGTTTTGAGAAGAAAAGTTGTTCTTGTTGGATTTTGTGGAAGTCAATTGTAACGCCCTAAACTAAGGCATTACAACCCGCCACGTATCCCTCTCTTAAAAGAGATACGCAAAGGCTCTAAATCTCAATACCACAAAATATAGACATATAGAAATCTCCATGAACCACATTTAGGGGTACTCCAAATGAAACAAAACCCATGAAACCTGTAATTTATGACTTTGAAATATCTCCTGTAATATAAACTAAATCTGAGTTGGCAAAACCAAAGCCAACAATAATCCAGAAAAGATCTAACTTCCAACTTAAAATCATATAATCCTGTTTAATACATTATTACATAAAAATCAATATTTCAAATCCTCAAAAAGATAAATAATCAAAATATTTTTTTAAAAAATCTTCAAAAACTCAAGAAATCCTTTTTCATATGTCCTGTATAACATCCTATTCCTCTATAGTGTAGTCAGGCCCACTATCGCCATCCCCATATCAAATACGAGTCATAACCAGACAAGTCATAAACAACATCTCCATCACCTGTACCTGAAAAAGAAAGGAATGAGCGAAAACACCCAGTACGCTAGTCCACAAACAATATGCAAATACACGAACAACATATATATATATATATATATGTGCAACTAACTAAATGCAAACAACAAGATTATTATCTTCATTAAGCCTGTAAAACAACATAGTTCAGACTCATAGATCTCTAATCTCAAACTTGGAGTTACTCAGACTCCTGAAAAATAACCAGATATCGAAAATAAATAATTATATACATATATTGGTGAATGGGTACTCTCCAAACATCCGCGGCCATGCTGCCAATAAACCTATATCTACCGAAATCATCTCTAAGTGCAACTCCACTAGGGATAACGACACACAAGGATCATTAGGGTGCCTTACCAGTATCACTATTTGCCAGGTGATAAGTGTTATTAGACCCTTAATATTGGTGCTATTTGAACATTCTTGGTATGTAATTTTTGAGATTTCATGGAGAAAAGGACATTTATTTTGTGAAAAATTCATTTCTTGGCTTAAAGATCATTTTTGGAAGTTTTTATGATGGTTGAAAGGAAATTAAAGCAAATTGAGCAAGTTTGAATCAATTTTGTTCAAGAAGGAAGTTTATGTTTTCATCCTTCTATTCATCCTTGGCAGGGAAGGACTGGGAGGAAGAGGTCAGAATGCAAAAGAGAGTTTAATCTTCATCCTTACCTTCATCCTTAGCCAGGAAGGACGCGAAGGATGCGAACAGTAGCTACACATGAAGAAAAGTTTTCAGCCTTTTATTCATCCTCCCAGGGCTGACAGTAAGGAAGACATCAGAATGCTTTTACAATTTTAGTTATTTTTGCCTTCATCCTTGGCCCGATCCTGGCCATGCTGACGCCTGATGAGGATGAACTGGGATTTTTCCAAAAGTATAAATAGAGCTCTGTTTTCTTGTTTTACAGTTTTAGATCATTTTTTAGGCTCTAAGACAGAAATTACGAAGAAATTGCTAGGGCATCCATTGAAGATCTCAAGACATCAATTAGGGTTTATTCTTTCTATCATGATTCTTTCTATTTCCTCTAGATCTTTTGTTCTTATTATAAATCTCATGGAGGAGTAGATTCTTATACTCTTCATCTTGTGAAACCCTAACCATATGAATTGAAATGTCTTTTGATTAATGAATGTTCATGCCTTTGTATCTATTCATGTGATTCAATAGTCTTGTGATTGATTTGTGCACAAATTAATTGCATGCTTGATTCTTATTGGATTGAAAGAGGTTTCATTCAATTAGATAGATCTTCATGAATAGAGGAATTGCTTATTTCACCTAGAGGTAGGGAAATCACGATTTTCTGCTATAAAGAATTTAATTCTTGTTCAAGGATCATGATCTTTAATGCAATCCTATGTGATGTTAGTAAGGGAGAGGTCTCTACTATCTCATTTAGGGTTAGGAATTGATTAACTCGAGGGAGGAATTGATTTACTTGTTGAGATCCGCAGTGCAAAGCATGAATGATTCATTAATCAATCTTTTATCATAAGAACTTTAGGTTTAGGGTGGATCAAGGTGGAGAGTATGTCTTGTGATTGAATTCATCTTTGAAAGCAAACATTAGTTGATCTTAGAGCTTGCTTAATCTTCTGCTTAGTAGTTAATTGTAGATTTCTCTCCAAAATTTAGGCTAAATAGTAGAGAACCGGTAATACTAGTACTTGTTCTTCAAAATCCCTGAGGACGACACCCTAAAATCTATGCTACATCGAATAGGTACGCTTGCCTAGCTTTGATCGTAGATTTACTCGGGTTTATAAATTTTAGAAATTAATACGATCGGTAAAACATCATCAAGTTTCTTGGCGCCGTTGCCGGGGATTTTGAAAAGCAATATTAGGAAAAGCCATATTATCTACTACTTTAGTCATTTTTTTTTATTTTCTTCTTCTCCTGCTTTTAAATAATTCTGATTAGCTCTTGTCTGTTGTTATAGGTGTATGACAAGGAGCCTTCCGACAGATCTTCTCGATTTAGACCCTGAAATCGAGAGAACACTCCGTAAAATTAGAAAGAAACAGTTGCTGAACATTCTGAGCCATCCCAGCTTAAGCAAGAGGAAGAACAAGTCATGGCTGGAGAATATCCTAAAACCAACTTGGAGTATTCAAGGCCTACTCTTGATGGCACCGGTCCAACTATTGTGAAGCCTCCCATTGGGGCTAATAACTTTGAAATTAAAGGTGTTGTCATCCAACTTTTGCAGCAATATTGTCAGTTTGATGGACTTCCGGATGAGGATCCACATGCACATATCCAAAGTTTCTTAGAAATTTGTGAAACTTTTAAAGCAATGGAGTTGCTGATGATGCCGTGCGTCTTAGACTTTTTCCTTTTCATTGAGAGGGAAAGCTAAGAATTGGTTGACTTCCTTAGGAGCTGGAGCTATTACTAGTTGGGAGGATATGGTTAAACAATTTTTGGATAATTACTTTCCTCCATGTAAAACAGCCAAGCTAAGGAATGATATCTCTTCTTTTGTTCAAAATGATTCAGAAACTTTGTATGATGCATGGCAAAGGTGGAAGGAATTGTTAAGGCGATGTCCACATCATCAATTACCATCATGGATGCAAGTGCAAACCTTTTATAATGGTTTAAACACAACTACAAGGCAACTAGTGGATGCCTCAGCTGGAGGTACTTTGAATTCTAAGACACCAGAGGAGTCCTTGAAGCTTTTTGAAGATATGGCCAGAAATAATTACCAATGGGGAAATAACCGAGGCAAACAAAGAACAGCTGGATTGTATGAGGTAGATCTCATGACCTCCATTGTTGCTAAAATGGATGCTTTGAGTAAGCAAGTTGCTAGCATCAAGAACACATCAAATCCTATAAACCAATTTGGAGAATCATCGGAAGATCATAGCAACTTCTTTGATCATCAGGAGCATGTTGATTATTTGGGAAACCAAAATAGGCAACAAAATAATCCTTATAGCAACACATACAATCCGGGTTGGCGCAATCACCCCAATTTCAGCTATGGTAATGCAAATCCTCAAAGGGCTAATTATCCACCTCCGGGATTTCAAAGATCAAATCAACCTCCACTTCAACTTCCAGCTCCACCTCAACCTTTGCTGCAACTTCCAGCCCCACCTCAACCAGAAAAGAAATCAAATCTGGAAGAATTGTTGACTAATTTCATTCAAGGCTCAGAAGCAAGGCATAGGAATCAAGAAGCTTCCATCCACAATCTTGAAAATCAAATTGGTCAATTGGCTAAGTTGTTATCTGAAAGGCAATTGGGTTCTCTTCCTAGTAACACCGAGCCTAATCCAAGAGAGCAAGCAAAGGCCATCACCTTAAGAAGTGGAAAGGAGTTGCAATCTGAAAAATCACAGGAGCAAGAAAAAGAAGAAGTTCCAAAGGCTAAATCAGAAGAATTGAAGCAAAAAGAAGTGGAACCAGCAAAGAAATCACCATCTTCCGCTGTGAAGGAGTATGCACCACGGATTCCTTATCCTTCCCGCCTCAATCAAACAAGGGACAATGAACAATTTGGTAAATTTCTTGCTTTTTAAGCAATTGCATATTAATATTCCTTTTGTTGAAGCTCTTTCACAAATGCCAAAGTATGCTAAATTTTTAAAAGATCTCTTGTCCAATAAGAGGAGATTGGAGGATGTTGCTACTATGGAAGTTGGAGCTAATTGTTCATCCATTATTCAAAATAAGCTTCCACCAAAACTTAAGGATCCGGGGAGTTTCACAATTCCTTGTGTGGTTGGTGATATCACTGTTGATAAGGCTTTAGCGGACTTAGGAGCTAGTATCAATTTGATGCCCTTTTCATTCTTTAAAAAGCTAGGTCTTGCAGAACCAAAACCTACTAGGATGAGTTTACAACTTGCTGATAGATCTTTGAAAATTCCTAGGGGAATCATTGAGGATGTTTTGGTAAAAGTTGGAAACTTCATCTATCCGGTTGATTTTGTGATCCTAGATATGGATGAGGATAGGGATGTTCCTTTAATTTTAGGAAGACCTTTCCTTGCAACAGCCAGGGCATTAATTGATGTAGAGAAAGGAAAGCTTACTTTGAGGGTAGGAGATGAAGATTAGAAGTGAAGATTGCCCCAGCCTTGAAATATCCAATGAGTATGGATGATTCATGCTATGCTATTGATGTGGTTGATTTTTCAGTAGAGGAGCATCTTGAAGAAATTTTATGTAAGGATGAGTTACAATTAAGCTTAGTGCATAAAGAAGGAAAGGATGTAATAAATTCAGAGGTTAATTCAATGATATCACAGCTTAATTCAACAAAAAATTACACCTCAAAGTGAATTTGAAGAATTGAAAAAAGAGAGTGTAGCAAGACTTAAAACTTCCATTGAAGAGCCTCCGGTTTTGGAATTAAAACAACTTCCAGATTATTTAGAGTATGCTTTTCTAGCAGAAAATTCCAAATTACCGGTATCATTGCTTCGGATTTGTCTTGTGAACAAAAACAACAGCTTTTGAAAGTTCTTAAAGCACATAAGCAAGCCATTGCTTGGAAAATTTCTGATTTAAAAGGAATAAATCCATCTTTTTGTACACCACTTGGGACTACTCCTTATCGTTTGGTATATGGAAAAGCATGCCATTTGCCAGTTGAAATCGAACATAAAGCATATTGGGCAATAAGGCAGATGAATTTTGATTTGGCAAGTTCAGGGATTAAAAGAAAGTTGCAGCTTAATGAACTTGAAGAATGGAGGATGTTGGCTTATGAGAATATGAGAATTTACAAAGAAAGAATGAAAAAGTATCATGATTCTCATATCCGTCACCCTAAGAAGTTCAAAGAAGGTGACAAGGTGCTGCTATTCAATTCTAGACTTAGACTTTTTCCCGGAAAGTTAAAATCTAGATGGTCCGGACCTTTTGTTGTTAAAAGAATTTTTCCACATGGAGCAGTTGAGCTTACACATCCAGGCATGATGATTTTAAGGTCAATGGACAAAGATTAAAGCTTTATTTAGGAGGAGAAAATGAGCATGAAAACCGAGAGGAGTTTAGACTTCAAGCACCAGATGTTTAAGTTGCAATTTTTAAGAAAACATCGAGCCAACGACGTTAAACAAGTGCGCTTCATGAGAGGCAACTCATGTCTAACTTTGGTGAGTTTAGTTCTTTTTGCTTTTCTTTGTTTTTCACCAATTCTAAGTCCATTTTTTTTAAAGTTGCAGGTGTTGACAGTGTACAATTTCCAAAGAAGATGAGAGTAATTTTAAGTGTGGGGGAAAACACAAATTGAATGAAGTTTTATGCAGAAAATTTTTACTTTTGATTTCATCCTCACATCCATTCTTGGCCATGGAGAAGCTCAGGCTCAATTTAATGTAGCTACTGATCTCATCCTTAGTACCTTCCTCGCCCATGCTGACGCTCAGGCAGAATTTCAAAGTAGCTACTGCTCTCATCCCTACCCCGATCCTGCCCTAGGATGACGACAAGGAAGAAATCTCTTGGAGTTAAAACAGCTATTGCTCTCATCCCTGCCCCGATCCTGTCCTAGGATGACGACAAGGAAGAATTTCCCTGGAGTTTAAACGAGCTACTGATCGCTTCCTCATCTCCATCCTCGCCCATGGTGACGGTGAGGCTAATTTTCAAGGGAGCTGCTGATCTCATCCTTGCCCTGATCCTTGCCCGTGAAGAAGCTGAGGATGAAAATTTCCTGCAAGTTCATTCAGCTTTTGATCTTATCCTGGCCTCGATCCTGGCCGGGAAGGAGGGCAGGCTGACTTCGGTCAGCCTCTTTAAAAAAAATAATAATAAAATAAATAAATAAAATAAAAATATATAATAATAAAAACAAAAATAATAATAAAAAAAAACTTTACAAATAAAAAAAATTTTGAAAAAATTTTTTTTGATAAAGATACGAAAATTTAAAACACATTCAGAATTTTTTTTTTAAAAAAAAATTTAATAGAATAAAACTTTTTCATTCTTTTCTGCATTTCATTTTCCCTCTCATACCATTTACTCTCATTTACTTTCTCTCATCTTCATATCACAATTTCGTTCACTTTGCATTTCGAGGATTCTCTTACCATTGTCAACATCAAGTAAGCTTCCTTACTATTTCTCTCTTCGTTTACAAGCATTTTACTTATGTTCGTGTTTTTCTTTATGATACATTTTACTGTTTTTTAAAACATGTGTGTTAGTTTTAGAGGTGGGCAAGTGGGTTAAACGGGCCAACCCGGCCGGCCCACTTTGGCCCGTGGGCTAAAGGGCCAAAAAAATTTAGCCTACTTTAAAAACGGGCCAAAATTACCTAACCCTAACCCAACCCACTTTAGCCGTGGGTTAAACGGGCCAGCCCACTTTTTGACCCTTTTAACCCACTTACATATTTTGTGAGTTAAATGGGCCAAGTTGACCCATTTAACTTATTTATACTAATTAAATAAGATATCTATAATAAAAAGAGAGTTTTATAAGGTTATATATATTAATGATTAATTTCATTATTTTAATTACTTTTATATAAAATAAGTTTTCTAAAATAACTTATTAGATAATATATTTCATTTAAAACAATAATAATATATTTTATAAAATTTTATGGTGCATGTGCATCAATTTGTCATTCTTTGTTATAATTAACCATAAATTTAATCTCAAGTATAAAAAATCTCAAGAATAACCTTCATTAATACATATTTACCATATAATTATTTATTTTATATTTATAAAAGTGGGTTGGTGGGTCAACCCACTTAACTCGCGGGCTAGCCCACTTTGGCCCGCGAGTAGTTAAGTGGGTTGGGTAAAATTAACCCACTTTTAAACGGGGCAAAAAAAGCTGACCCTAACCCGTTTTTAAAGTGGGTTAAACGGGCTAGCTCGCAGGCCATAGCCCATTTGTCCAGCTCTAGTTAGTTTGACGTGTTTACATGCTTAGTTCATTATGGGATTGAAGTTTCTATGATCAAAATATTGCATGTTTGGTCTTTATTTTTGTTGATTTCAGTTGTCAACAAAATCTTTCTCGTGTTGAAGCTATGTCCCTAGCGTTCTTTTCGAAAATTTTATGATCATGAAAATTAGGGCTTTTACTTGTTTCGTGCAATTACATGCTTCTCGAGCTTTCATATGCAATTTGTTTTGGAAAATTTTGGCTACATTGTTCAGATCATGGAATTCGGAGTCATTTATGTTCTATTTTGGGAATTTAAGTTTCTTGCTGATTTTTTTTTATGGAACCATGTGTTTTTTCTTTTTGGACTTAGGATAGGCTTTTCTTGCTTTACCCTACTGTTTTTGTTCTGTTTTTGTTATTCTTGCAGGTGTCAACTTTTAACTTGGTCGGATCACAATTGATTTGCTGCTGTTGATCTATTCTGTCACATTTTCTTCCTTCTTTTTCTGGTTCTGCAACTTCATGATGACATCAACACTAAACCAGGGAAGTTATTTAGTGTCCTTTTCTAATAATTTCTTTCTTGTCCTTTTTCCTTGCTTGTGCTTCGCTAGGAAGACTTTGGGGACAAAGTCTTGTTTTAAGTGTGGGGAAGGGATTTTATAGAAGAAAGAAATTGTTTAGGTCTTTATTTGAGTTTCATTTTGCATATGCTCTTGTTAATCAAAATTCCTCCATTTAAGAGTTTGCTAATGAACTTTTAATGTTGATATGATTTAATATGTTAAAATCTTGAAATTATACTCAATTTTGTTTAGAAAGATAGCATAAAAAATGAAAAAAAAAATTAAAAATATAATAAAAATAAAATGAAGAATAGTGACTTTGTGTGCCTTACTCACCTATTTTGAACTTAGTTTACTTAATCAAAATTTTGAAATCAAATCTAAGTGAGGTAAATTTACTTGCCATTTAATGATTGAATTTAGGGTTATGAAAGAGGTCAAAGTCCCTAGTCTAAAGTTTAATTGTTTTGTTTCTAAGCTTGTTAGTAGTATATTTGCTTTTTAATCACTTTGAGAGCTCTTCTAATTTTTTGTGAAAGGGGCATATGAAATCTATTAGTTGGTGATTCTTCTCAAATAATCTCTAAAAAAAAAAAAAAAAAAGCCTTTACTCCAATGACTCAAGTATTTGAGTTATGAGTATCCAAACTTGAATGTTAGAGTGAGTAGAGAGTTCTTAGGGGTCCCTTTAAAACCTGGTCACTTGGGTGATGAGCCCGGGATGTACCGACTCGATGAACTCACTATAACGAAAAGGGCGGAAAGGCAAAAGTTCATTACATGAACTTGAAAAAACATATATATAAAGGCTGAAAAGAAGCGGGCAAAAACCCGTCCAGAGGTAGAGAAAAGATGGAGGCAAAAACCTCCCCCTCTGAAGGCTAAAAAAAAAAAAATTTAAAAGATTTTAAAAAAAAAGAGGAAAAAAATCTAGGGGAATGATGGATGCCATATACTTTCACTTAGGATTGTTGTGTTCAGAGAGATGATTGAACAGTTTATATGCTTGCTAGTAAGTGGTGAGATGTGATCATGACACTTTTTGCTTTGTTTGAATTTGTATCTCCTTTATAACTTTGGAATTGGTTATTAAATGGCGAGATTAACAATTTGACTTACTTGGATTAATTCTGAAATTTTGATTGTAGTATGCTAATTGCAAGTACAAATATGGTAGGTTTGAGCAATAAGCACTAATGAGTCACTTTGGCTTGATGGAATTAAAGAAAGCTATGTTTGATGTGAAATTTTCTGATGAGTATAATTGATGATATATTCTTTTGTTCTTGTTTTGTTTGCTTGAGGACAAGCAAATGATTAAGTGTGGGGAAGTTAGATAAGTGTTATTAGACCCTTAATATTGGTGCTATTTGAACATTCTTGGTATGTAATTTTTGAGATTTCATGGAGAAAAGGACATTTATTTTGTGAAAAATTCATTTCTTGGCTTAAAGATCATTTTGGATGTTTTTATGATGGTTCAAAGGAAATTAAAGCAAATTGAACAAGTTTGAATCAATTTTGTTCAAGAAGGAAGTTTATGTTTTCATCCTTCTATTCATCCTTAGCAGGGAAGGACTGGGAGGAAGAGGTCAGAATGCAAAAGAGTAGTTTAATCTTCATCCTTACCTTCATTCTTAGCCAGGAAGGACGCGAAGGATGCGAACAGTAGCTACACATGAAGAAAAGTTTTCAGCCTTTTATTCATCCTCACCTAAGGCTAACAGCTAAGGAAGACAGCAGAATGCTTTTAGGCCGAATTTTAGTTATTTTTGCCTTCATCCTTGGCCCGATCCTGGCCATGCTGACGCCCTAGGATGAACTGGGATTTTCCAAAAGTATAAATAGAGCTCTGTTTTCTTGTTTTACAGTTTTTAGATCATTTTTCTAGGTTCTAAGACAGAAATTACGAAGAAATTGCTAGGGCATCCATTGAAGATCTCAAGACATCAATTAGGGTTTATTCTTTCTATCATGATTCTTTCTATTTCCTCTAGATCTTTTGTTCTTATTATAATTCTCATGGAGGAGTAGATTCTTATACTCTTCATCTTGTGAAACCCTAACCATATGAATTGAAATGTCTTTTGATTAATGAATGTTCATGTCTTTGTATCTATTCATGTGATTCAATAGTCTTGTGGTTGATTTGTGCACAAATTAATTGCATGCTTGATTCTTATTGGATTGAAAGAGGTTTCATTCAATTAGATAGATCTTCATGAATAGAGGAATTGCTTATTTCACCTAGAGGTAGGGAAAATCACGATTTTCTACTATAAGAATTTAATTCTTGTTCAAGGATCATGATCTTTAAGGCAATCCTATGTGATCTTAGTAAGGGAGAGGTCTCTACTATCTCATTTAGGGTTAGGAATTGATTAACTCGAGGGAGGAATTGATTTACTTGTTGAGATCCCGCAGTGCAAAGCATGAATGATTCATTAATCAATCTTTTATCATAAGAACTTTAGGTTTAGGGTGGATCAAGGTGGAGAGTATGTCTTGTGATTGAATTCATCTTGAAAGCAAACATTAGTTGATCTTAGAGCTTGCTTAATCTTCTGCTTATTGGTTAATTGTAGATTTTTCTCCAAAATTTAGACTAAATAGTAGAGAACCGATAATACTAGTACTTTTTCTTCAAAATCCCTGAGGACGACATCCTAAAATCTATGCTACATCAAATAGGTACACTTGCCTAGCTTTGATCGTAGATTTACTCGGGTTTATAAATTTTAGAAATTAATACATTGGTGAAATATCATCACCAGGTCTTTACTGGTCAAAGCCAATGACATCCAAAAAAACAAATTAAGCCAAATAGAATTAAGTTCATTTATATATTTGTTCCTACATACAATAATTAGAAAACTAAACCAACAAGCAAATACAACAAACAAGGAAAGGTCATACCTTTTGCAATTCCAGGAACAATCTCTCCAAATCCACAAATTCTTAAAAACAACAAGAAATCTCCCAATCTCCTGAATATAA
Source organism: Combretum micranthum (assembly GCA_024138025.1). Lineage (NCBI taxonomy): Eukaryota > Viridiplantae > Streptophyta > Magnoliopsida > Myrtales > Combretaceae > Combretum > Combretum micranthum. Next base: position 710,078 of record JAMXBD010000606.1, read on the forward strand.
CATATAACAAGAACAATATATGAATCATCACATCAAAACCCTAATTATCCAATTCTCCAAAATCATCCAAAACCCTAACCTCTCAAGAAATCACAACTGCAGAATCTCTTCGACCAATTCCCTAGAAAACCCAAATCTCCACAAAACCTAATTGCATAAATCAACAAATACAAACAAATCCATCATTCTAATTCAATCTTTTAATGAATCTATGATTTAGAGGATGAAAACTTATTTTGATTTGACTCTAAATTCAGAAAATTACCAAAAACTGCAAAGAAACCGTAACCCTAGAACATCACCAATCATGAACGAACAAAACCTTAGAACAGAAATCATTTCGATGAAATCTACATATGTAATTAAGGGATTTAATTACCTTGAATGGATCTCAAATTTCTAATCATTCTCCTCAAGATTCAGATCTCATCTTCAATCTTCCTTAAACACCTACTCTTCAGATCTCTAAGAAAATTAGAACTGTTTCTCCAACTCTTCTTAAAAACAAAAGAAAATCCTAAGGTAATTCATAGATTGAAAGACTTTAAAGGAAAGATATGATTTTGATTACCTGAATCCGTTCTTCCAAGATCTCCTTTGACCAATAGAATCAAATCTCTAAACCCGATATGTATGTTTTCCAATTCTATCACAACTTCAATAATCAAACCCTAAGAAATCTAATAATCCATAATATCTTAAAACAAAAAAAGTGATTCAGTTACTTGATCTGGACTTCTAAATCCTGTGGCGGTATAAACTCTCAAAGGATAAGAATCTAGGTTTAGGGTTTTGTTGGAGAAAAGACAAAGAAAGAATATATAGGGATTTATGACTTTTCATCTTCCATCATGTGTCTGTCATGTGACCAAAATTGTATTAAAGTTAGATTTTTGTTGATAAAGAAAGAATATATAAGCCGGTGGTTTTCAACCATCTTAAACGTACTCTAAATCTCTTAGGGTTTTGACTAAGGAATGATGTGACAAACTCGTAGGTTAAGGGCATATTTATAGAGATATGTTATTTAGGAAAAACCCCATGTTCATACCCAATTTAGGCTGCCAAAATCCATTCTTAATCAAGTTTTTGCTATATGAACATAATAAAATTATATTTCAACTTTGACCATAAAACCTTCTTATTTAATATCCTTTGACTCTTTGACCCTTCTTAATAATCCTTTTATATACTTTAGGATTGATCATAAAACCCTCTTATTTTATATCAAATGACAAACTTGTCCTTCTTTATAATTTATTTATCTTTATATTACATTTCTCCCCTCTTAAAAGAAACTTTTGTCCTCGAAAGTTATCCGAATTACTATCTCCTTTTTATCCATGCATCCATCGATTCTCTGTCACTCCTTTTCTTCTTGTTTCTGATTCTTTACACCATATTGACCCATCTTCATGTTTATTTCTGCTAGCTAGAATTTAATTCCATCAACGTTTCTTTAATTCTTAACTTTCACCACTCAATTTGGATTCACTTCCTCCGTTACTTCACAACACACCTCTTGAATATAACTTAAACTTATTAACAATATTCATCAAGAAATCTTTTCTTGACTTCATTGTATTAAATCTTCAATTCAGTTTTCTCGAGCGATGTTTAGAAAGCTGAAAATCTCATAACTATAATTCCAAAAGTCAATATCTTACATTAACCTAAGGCTCCAAATGTCACTATGTTACTTGTACTTCCATTGATTCAACTTAGTTTTTATCCTTATTGTTCCATATAAAAAATAATCCACATCACTTGCATATCATTCATCTAATCTCAAAATACTCATTAACTAACTATACTTCTTCTAATATGTTTTCTTAATCTCCAATATATTTTCTTATATTTTCCATCAATATATACTTAAAACTTAAAAATTAACACTTACATCCTTAGGTTAACCTTCAAAATCACTAGATAACTTCTAACTCATCCTTTGCATCAATAATCCTAACGTTCCAATATTTCTTGATATCTACATTATTAATGCACTTTGTCTCAAAATTTTTTTTTTTTTTTTTTTACCATACAAATCCATTCTTTGCCCCAAGATTAAGTGATTGTTCTTCATTTGGATTCGATATCCTTCTATAACTATCAAATCTACTACTCAACAAAATTTCTTCTTTTATCTCTTAGTTCATAAATCACTCATTACACCCTCTAATACCATTGTATATTGCACTGTAGAAAATTCAGTCAAACTCATTAACATTATTTGACCATTATACTTTACCTCTAATTACCACTATTTCCATTGAAACTTCTTTAGGACTTAATCACCTTATAATCCTTCAATTAACAATCATAAAACTCAAATCATGGAATTTAAGATTTGTTTCAACTCTGACTCAAATGATCAAACCTTACATTACTTTGTTATTTCAGATTATTGTAACATCTATGTCTCTATTGGTTAATCAAATTTTTTTTCACTATTGTCAAACACAATAGTTAATCCACAATTTTTTTTATTTACCATTTGTGCCATTCTAATTGTCTCCCAAACTTGTATTGCCTTTTATATAACAATTTATATCTTCATATAAATTTTCTTTAAGAACCATCTCAAAATTCATCATCATAGGTTAATATAGATGTCATCCTTGTTTCTCCATCTATAGATTTCCTGTAACTCACTAAGATCATATTTCCTTCTTGCAATGGCCATTCCACATGCACATTCATATCTTCATAGGATTTAAGTATTCTCTAATTTATATTGGTTATCTCAATACTTTTTCTCTACTCTTCAACATGATCTTTCTCATGTCATCTAACAAATATCGCTCTAAGGTGACTAAAGCCACTAAATTCTCATTCCTCTTCTTACTCAAAGCTTCTACCACAACATTCACTTTTCCAGAGTGATATTGTATATCTGCATCGAAATCCTTTATTAGTTCCACCCACCTCCTTTGTCTCATATTCAAATCTCTCTAGTTGAAAATATACTTCAAGCTCTTGTTATTCATGAAGATTTTGCAATTCTCATCAAGTAATTAATGTCTTCAACTCTTTAATGTATGAACTATGACTGCCAGTTCCATGTCATGAGTGAGTTAATTCTTTTCATAAGGCTTTAACTATCTAAATGCATATACTATAACTTTACCTCCTTGCATCAAAACACAATCCAGATCTTATATAGAAGTGTCAATACCAATAATGTACTCTTCACTACTTACTAGCAAATCTATTAGCGATGCAAATACTAACTTTTCTTTTAAATGTTGGAAACTACTTCCACAATTATCATCCCACACATACTTCACTCCCTTTTGAGTCATTCTTATTAAAGGATTTAGAAATCTTGGAAAAATCCTCTATAAATCTCCTATAATATCTTGTTGTTCCTAAGAACTTCTAATTTCCAACACATTCTTAGGAGTTGACCATTCCCTTATAACTTTCTCCTTTTCATGATTTACTAAAATTCCATTTTAGTCCACAATATGTTCTAAGAGAAACACTGACTCCAAAGAAAACTTATGCTTGGTAAACTTGGCATACCACTTTTCGTCGTGTAACATTCTCAAAACTAATCTCAAATTTTTTTCATGTTCTCCTTTAATCTTTGACTACACTAAAACATCGTCAATATATACTATTACAACGGAATCCATTTACTCTTCAAAAACCCTTTTCATAAGATTCATAAATATAACTGGGGCATTTGTAAGATCGAAAGGCATAACCACGAATTCATAACGCCTGTATCTGGTCCTGATAACTGTCTTTAAAAATATCTTTGGCTTAAATCCGTAGCTAGTGATATCTTGACCTCAAATTGGTCTTAGAAAATACTTGCACTACTACAACGGGTACTTATTCTTAATAATTACTTGGTTTAACTCTTTATAATCTATACATAACCTCATGCTCCTATCTTTCTTTTTCACAAACTCATTGGAACTCCTCAAGGTGATATGATTGGTCTAAAGGACTTCTTCTTAAGCAAGTCCTCCTATTGAACTTTTAATTCCTCCAATTCCATCGGAGCCATACAATACGGTACTTTAGACTTAGATAAGGTATTTGACACTAGATCAATACAAAACCCTATCTCTTTTTCAAGCGGTAGCCTTAATAGATCTTCTAGAATTAAATCAAGATATTCTCTCACGATTTGTATCATCATAGGATTGGTCTTTGATTCATCTCCTATTGTCAAAATTGTCATTTACTAAAACTAACTTTTCCTATAACTCATATGTAAGCAGCATTGAAGGTTCTTGCACTTCAAGCTTATACACAAAACGATCTCCATCCAATAAACTGAACTCCACAACTAGATCCAAATATAACATTATGTTTTCTCAACCAGTCTACTCCTATCATATCCATTACTATAATATTTGCAGGTAAAATGTCACCTTCCATTTTTTTATCTAAATTCCTTACAAATCCAAGTCAACATTGCTCCATATCCTAAAGGTATCTACAAGCACACTCTTAACTGCCTTCTCATAACAAAACAATAAACTTCTCAAATGCTTGAAAACTTGCACCTGTATCACAATCCTAAGAAGCACTTGCCCTTTAGGCTCTTTTCATTCTTTCGCTCGATATCCATATTGTCCACACTTGAAAAAAAAATACCTAAGGAACAATTTTTTTCCAAAACTTGTCACTGCCCAACCTTGACACTTGAAAAGCAGGCATTCTTAAGCCACTTGAAATCCTTGACATCAAATAGTCCATAATATCTACTACACTTCCTTTTTATACCTTGAATTGTTGATTTGTCTTGATAAAAAATCGACCTCTTCTCCTTGTCTTAGTTAAGGATGCTAGATATCTTAAGGTATAACCATCCAAAAGAATCTGAACACTATGGGACTACAAGGTATGATCTTACTAACACAAACAAACATATCTCCACAAAATAAAAAGGTAATCTAACTTAAGGATCAAAACTTTATAACTACAGGATGAAAACAATACTAATCTAGATAAGATCAAGAAACCTAATGTATTCCCTCTCATCATTGCTCACCATCCTAAGGAGTCAAAACTTAAATCTAATAGATCATAACCTATAGCTTTGATACCAAATAAGCTGTAATGCCCTAAACTAAGGCATTACAACCTGCCACGTGTTCCTCTCTTAAAAGAGACATGCAAAGGCTCTAAATCTTAATACCACAAAATATAAACATATAGAAATCTCCACGAACCCACATTTAAGGCTACTCTAGAAGGAACAAAATCCATGAAACCTGTAATTTATGACTTTGAAATATCTCCTGTAATATAAACTAAATCTGAGTTGGCAAAACCAAAGCCAACAATAATCCAGAAAAGATCTAACTTCCAACTTAAAATCATATAATCCTGTTTAATAAACTATTACATAAAAACCAATATTTCAAATCCTCAAAAAGATAAATAATCAAAATATTTTTTTTTAAATCTTCAAAAACTCAAGAAATCCTTTTTCATATGTCCTGTATAACATCCTATTCCTCTATAGTGTAGTCAGGCCCACTATCGCCATCCCCATATCAAAATACAAGTCATAAACAATATCTCCATCACTTGTACCTGAAAAAGAAAGAAATGAGCGAAAACGCCCAGTACGCCAGTCTACAAACAATACGCAGATGTACAAACAACATATATATATATATATATTTATACATGCAACTAACTAAATGCAAACAACAGGATTATTATCTTCATTAATCTTACAAAAAAACACAGTTTAGAATCATAGATCTCTGATCCCAAACTTGGAGTTACTCAGACTCTTGAAAAACAACCAGATATCGAAAATAAATAATTGTATACATATATTGGTGAATGGGTACTCCCCAAACACCGATGGCCATGCTGTCAATAAACCTATATCTATCGGAATCATCTCCAAGTGCAACTCCACTAAGGACAACAACGCACAAGGATCATCAGGGTGCCTCACCAGTATCACTGTCTGCCAAGTCTTTACTGGTCAAAGCCAATGACATCCAGAAAAACAAATTTAGCCAAATAGAATTAAGTTCATTTATATATTTGTTCCTACATACAACAATCAGAAAACTAAACCAGCAAGCAAATACAACAAACAAGGAAAGGTCATACCTTTTGCAATTCCAGGAACAATCTCTCCAAATCCACAAATTCTTAAAAACAACAAGAAATCTCCCAATCTCCTGAATATAACATATAACAAGAACAATATATGAATCATCACATCAAAACCCTAATTATCCAATTCTCCAAAATCATCCAAAACCCTAACCTCTTAAGAAATCACAACTGCAGAATCTCTTCGACCAATTCCCTAGAAAACCCAAATCTCCACAAAACCTAATTGCATAAATCAACAAATACAAACAAATCCATCATTCTAATTCAATCTTTTAATGAATCTATGATTTAGAGGATGAAAACTTATTTTGATTTGACTCTAAATTCAGAAAATTACCAAAAACTGCAAAGAAACCGTAACCCTAGAACATCACTAATCATGAACGAACAAAACCTTAAAACAGAAATCATTTCGATGAAATCTACATATGTAATTAAGGGATTTAATTACCTTGAATGGATCTCAAATTTCTAATCGTTCTCCTCAAGATTCAGATCTCATCTTCAATCTTCCTTAAACACCTACTCTTCAGATCTCTAAGAAAATTAGAACTGTTTCTCCAACTCTTCTTAAAAACAAAAGAAAATCCTAAGGTAATTCATAGATTGAAAGACTTTAAAGGAAAGATATGATTTTGATTACCTGAATCCGATCTTCCAAGATCTCCTTTGACCAATAGAATCAAATCTCTAAACCCGATATGTATGTTTTCCAAGTCTATCATAAGTTCAATAATCAAACCCTAAGAAATCTAATAATCTATAATATCTTAAAACAAAAAAAGTGATTCAGTTACTTGATCTGGACTTCTGAATCCTTTGGCAGCTATAAACTCTAAAAAGATAAGAATCTATGCTTAGGGTTTTGTTAGAGAAATGACAAAGAAAGAATATATAGGGATTTGCGACTTTTCATCTTCCGTCATGTGTCTGCCATGTAACCAAAATTATATTAAAGTTAGATTTTTGTTGATAAAGAAAGAATACATAAGCCGACGATTTTCAACCATCTTAAACGTACTCCAAATCTTTTAGGGTTTTGACTAAGGAATGGTGTGACAAACTCGTAGGTTAAGGGTATATTTATGGAGATATGTTATTTAGGAAAAACCTTAGGTTCATATCCAATTTGGGCTACCAAAATCCATTCTTAATCAAGTTTTTGCCATGTGAACACAATAAAATTATATTTCAACTTTGACCATAAAACCTTTTTATTTAATATTCTTTGACTCTTTGACCCTTCTTGATAATCCTTTTATATACTTTAGGATTGACCATAAAACTCTCTTATTTTATATCAAATGACAAACTTGTCCTTCTTTATAATTTATTTATCTTTATATTACATCAATCAAAGATTGGTGTTTCTCATATCAAGTTAAGGTTTTTGGAGATTTTGATAAGTTAGGGTTTGAATAGGTTGAGGATTTACATATTTCTGTTTCTATTATATTTTGTATACCAGGAGATTTGGAGATTTTGTGTTGTTGTTCATAAGGGATTTGTGGATTTGGAGAGATTGTTCCTGGAATTGGAAAATGTACGACTAATCTCTTCTTGTTGTTTTTGCTTATAAGATTAGTATTGCTTGATTGGTTGTAGGGATAGAACTTTATAATGAACCTAATTCTATTCGGCTTAATAACTGTCTATTTGGTTGTGTTGGACTTTAACCAGTAAAGACCTGGTAGACAGTGATATTGGTGAGGCACCGTGATGATCTATGTGTGAGGTTATCCCGAGTGGACTCATGCATAGAGATGATTTCGGTAGAATTAGGGGGAAACAAGGATGTTTGGGGAGTATCGACTCATTCATATATGTATATAATTATCTTATTTTCAAAGAGTTGGTTGTTTTTAAAGAGGAGTATGAGTTTCTTCGAGTTTAGGACTAGAGTATACATAGTTCTGAACTGTGTTGATTTGCTAACTATAAAAAGATAACAAATTGATTGCTAGCATTAGACTAAGTGCATTTGATATATATACCTGTTGCGTGTGCATTTGCATTTGCTTTAAAGGAGTGGAGTATCGTATCAGGCAATGAGCTCAATTTTTTAAATTCCAGGTACAGGTAATGAAGACATTTTATATGATCTTTCGAGTTATGATCTGATCTTTGATTAGAGGGATGGCGATAGTGAACTTAACTACCCAGCTGAGAGTTAGATTTGCAGTTTACAGGTTCATGGAAGGAGAGAAGTGTTTAGATATATTGAAGACTTGGAAATTATCTATTTATGTTTTATGTTTTATATAAAGACTTTAGGATTTTATGTTGTAGGAAGTTCTAGGTTGTAAAGAAGGTTTTCATGTGAATTGGTGGTTTGGTTTAGTTGGCTTGGTATTGCCAACTTGTATGATTGTTTTAAATCAGAAGTTTGTTCACAAGCTATGTTCCAGTTTATACATGTTATGTTGAGTATCCTATGAAATGCCTTATGTGTGTTTACAGGTGATATTTGAATAATTTGTGAATATTAGAGCCTTAGTGTGTTCTATTCAAGAGAGGACATGTGGCAAGTTGTAATGCCTTATTTTAGGGCATTACAGTTTTACTTATAAAAAAACCATAAAATCTAGAGGCTTACAAATATTGTACCATTAGTAATAAAAGTAGCAAATGTAAATGCTTAGAATTTACGATAATCTTATAAGTGAAATCCTAGAGCCGATATCAGAACTGAAACTGGAACCCTAAAGTCAAACGAAGTCTACTCTAAACCTTAGAAACCCTAGGCTGGATCAGATATGATTATAAAACCCTAAACATTAGATGAGTAAGAGACTTATACCATAAAACGATAAACCTATAGAATTTATGGTAATCTTATAAGTGAAACCCTAAAGTCGATATCGGAATCGGAACCCAAAAGTCAAACCAAGTCAATTCTAAACTTTAGAAACCCTAGGCTATATCAGATATGATTCTAAAACCCTAAAATACTAAATAAAGTAGAAAAGAATGCATATACGTGTATTTTACTCCCTGCTAGTAAATAATTAGTCTTTATACTATTAAATTACTATTCACTACTATTTACATCAATCACCTTTTTCTTATACTCTTAAACCCAACTTTTTTTACATCTCACATAACATAATCTTATACATATCTAATCACCATACTTTATTATACTTTTCTTAATCTTTTCTCTCTCTCTCTCTCTCTCTCCCCCCTCTCCCTAGGAGTTGGCTCCCCATTCTCTCACTTTTTCCCTCTATTTGATTCTCTTTTTCACTCATTAATTCACTTATTTTTTTTCTTCTATAAATACCACCACATCCCTATCTATTTTTCACTTTACAACTCCTATCTCTTTCACTCTCAAAACTCTCTCAATTTTTTTTCCTCTCTTACTCCCTCTTTCTCTTTAAGTGCCACTACCCTCCTCTTGTTCTATACACACAAAACTTAATTTTTTTTTTTCTTTTAGGTAATCCCTTAAATGCCTCTCTTATATTATGTTATGTGACATGTGTACGTAAATGTCTTTGAATAATTTCCAATAAAAATCCCTATGATACATGATGCTAGGGAATGGAAATATAAGACAACATATTGAGTTCATATCACACAATGTTATGTTTATGTTATGTTCATGATGATGTGATCATTTTATTCTTGTTTGCTAATATAATTTTTTATATGTAAATATCTATATATATGTATTTATAATATTTAAATCATATTGCGCACAAACATAACATTATTTATTCCATGCACTTTCATTTATTTCAAATTATATGTTTTCATAAGACTAGTCAACTTTTAGTCTTGGATTAGTTCATAATCAAGTCTAAATGAGACTAAAATATTTTAAGTCTCGAAGAGTTTTGACAAAAATCTAAGACTCACTTGTTTTTATTTCATCTTATTTCATTTTTAATTATTTATTATGGTGATTGGATTATTTCAAGTCCCATGGAGTCTTGATTATGCGTTAAGACTCCCATCTTTATTTTGCTACTTTTATGTTCCTACTTTTATTTCTATCAAGTTTACACTTTAAAGCATATGATTGCAAAATTATGAATTTAGTTTGTGTTCATGTACATAAGTCATCATAGTGATGTTGTCATCATGCTAAAATTATTTCTTAATCTTTGTATATTGATAATTCTTTGTTATGCAAACATTTTCTAAAATTTATTTTTTTTAATACTTAGGAAATCCTTAGTACAAAGAAAACTTTAGAAAAGAAAATTAATTTCTTATTTCTTTAAAATGCTGATACATAGGCATCAACTTGTAAAAAATTTGGTAACTTAAAATTCTTTCTTAGAACACATAAAAATCAATATTTTGACAAAAAAGTTCCAATAAAAATTTTAAAAAAATTACCATGGATAAAATAACATATAACACTTTTTTTTTTAAGTTAGATAATCTATTTGTAGATACTGAGAAATAAAATTTTGCTAGAAATTTTTAAAAGTTTGATTTCCATAAACTTAAACCTTCTAATTTTTCACAAAGGCCATTTAGTGAAAAATGCTACTTTTGAGCAACATCACTAGTATCATGCATGTTTTGTGAACTAATGTTAAGTTCCTAATATATTTTGAGTATAGGGATAAATTATATACTTGTCATAGAAAGCCTGCTTAAGGTAAAACTTGCAAAAGTGTCATATCGAACTTAAATTTAAGTATGAGTGTAATTTGTATAGTAGAATTTTGAAACCTAAATGACCTTAAATGCTTGAAATAACCTTAGAAATGGATAGAACATTTGAAGTAGGTAGAAATCAACTACTCATATGCAAAAATCATAGTTAAAACAAGTTAGTCATGACGATTTCAAGTTAGAAACTTAGTAAACGGAAAACATACCCCGAATAAAATAAGTAGAATTAAAAAATTTTGTAAAACTAATATGAAATACTCATTCCAGGCGTTTCTTTTGTATGGCTAATGAGGACCTTGAGGCCCCCTTTCCTAAAGGTTATTTCGACTAAGTAGATAACAAAATAACTGAGTGAGTTTTTCCCAACACTTTATATATTCTTGTATGGGTTTGTAAAGTAGAGCACAAGAATATAGAGTATATTGTTGACTCTATTAATTTAGTATTTAACAATTCTCGGAATTGTTTAATCGAGTCTAAGGCTATGGGTTGACTCTGTTTAACTTTTGGTGGTATAAATAATAATTAGACACTCACTTGTAACAAACTAATAATTTTTCCAACAAAGGTCCATGTATTGAAAAATTATGGATTTAAAAAAAAAGTCATTATAAGAATAAGAATTTAGAACAAGCCATTCTTTTAATTATTCTCATAAGCTAAAACTTAAAATGCTTTTATGTACAACTAAGACTGATTTTCCTCACAACAACATAAAGTTTCATGTTTTGGATAATAATTAGCTAAAAGAAGTTTAATATAAGGATGAAATATTCAAAAGCTCAAAATAAATATAAAACCATCATCTTTCTATAATTGAGTTTCATATTTACAAATTCTAAGAATTTGGAGTTTCAATTATGAATCAACTTAAGAAAATTTCTATAAGGAAATATATTTACAGTTTCATACCACTAGCGAGTAAAATCATGTCTTGTAAAATAAATTATTAAATACAATTCTTTTCAAATATGAGACCTTTAGGATTTCAAAATATAGTGAATCATGATTTCCTTGTTGATTGAGGCTGGAATTTTTGTGCCAGAGCTATACTGACCCGTTTTTTAACCCGAATGACTTCAAAAAATAACCTTTGAATAGGTAGATCTCTTCGATTAGGTAGAGAATGACATCTTATATGTGAAATTATGAGTTAAAATGAGCAGGTTATAACCATTTTAAATTGGAATTTCACATAATCTGAATTTTGACGAAAACAACAAGATGAAATTAGAAAGTTTAAGTAGAACTTCCATGAAATACTCATCCTGGGTGTTTCTTTTGTCTAGATGACAAAGAATATAGGGTTTCCCTTCTCGAGGATTACTACGACTAAGAAGATTGCGAAGTAAGCCCCGGAAAATTTCAGTAAATAATTTCAAGATGAACTTCGAAAATAAACCATAAAAATCACTACAAATTAAAACCGAATTTCAACTAGTCCAAAAACACGAGCGAATCTAGAAATTTTCGAATCTTGAGAAAGATTAGAATCCTTAAAAATAAAATAAGAACTCATCATACTTCAATTCCAAAACCACTATGTACGACAAATTCCATGTGTAACCCCGACTTATAAAATCGGGTAATACAGAACCCAAAATCAAATTATTATAAAGTAAATAATGATTAACTTTCGGAAATGAAACACAATTCAAGAATTCCGAAAGCATTAAAAGATATCAATTACTTACAAAAATAAAATTTAAGATAAAATTCTCAATTTAAATATGTTGCATAAACATAAAATATTAGTTTTCAAATTGGCAAGGATCTAAACCGGAAAAATCACCCGGATCTAGCGCCCTTAACCCTAGAGGCCGAGGTGTAGTTTAAATATGTAGAATAGCTCGTAGTAATATAAGTTTGTTTAAAAATATCAGATTTGTAAATGTTTAACCTATTTCCAATCCGTTCGGATATAGGCTTCGAAAAACGTGTCCTGGGGCTCGAGATATAAAAAATATACCATTAGTACCGTTAGACTCGTAATTTCATAAGATTTTCAAATATATTAGTTATATAATTTTTCGGATTATAAAAGTCACAGTTATAACCTTTTATCGTATTTCCATTATTACCGGCAATTGATTAGTCTTTTGCACTATTCACTTTTATTTCATTACACAATTTTATTATTCTTATAAAGCCTTATATTTTTAGATAAATATTTTATATATTATAGAAAATTTTGTTTTCTAAAATTTAGTTAGTTTGGGCTTTTATGGGATCAGATTCTGTTTAAGATCCGATACTAAAAATAAAATAAATTAATTTAATAATTGAAAAATATTTATATTTTCATAAAATAATTTTTTAGAATTTTTTGGGTTATAAAAATATCATTTATAGCCCCTATTCGCGTATTTTGATCATACCGGTAACATATTTGTTAAAATAGTAAAATAATTCAAATAATTATTTAATTTTATTTATGAAAAATATGTTACAAATATTTGGAATAAATTTTATAATTTTATTTTATTTTATTAGAAAAGTATCGTTACAACCCATACCTTCAAGTACACCTTACACATATCACTTCATTTTCAATTCAATCTTTCTACACTTTATCCCACACTCCTTGGCAGAATTTTTGACCTCCTTTGCTGCCATTGTCCTTTTATTTAGTCCTAATTTGACTAAAATAATTATTTTCTACGCCTTCTTAAAGAAGCTACACATACACATTTATTACACAAATTAATTTCAAATCAAAATTCAACAAAACACACACTCTCTCTCTTCCCCATTTCACGTGCAGCACATCTTTTTTGGCTGCCTTGGTTTTATTTTTTTCTTTCTTTCATTCATTTATTACACACATTTTCTCTCTCTTTCATTTACACATTTTCCTCTTTACCATTCATTAACTTTCTCTCTCATTTTCCTCTCTTTTCTTCTTCATATTGTTCTTGTTTCCTCAAGAACACAAGCTGCCCCCTTCTTCTTCCATGAGCTCCCACACATTTTTAAAGATTTCTAAGAAAATCTTCTTCCCAAAGCTTCATAGGTGATATAGGTAAAGTGTAATGAAGGTTTCATGCATCAAATGACCTTCCATAAGCTTAAAAGCTTAGGATGATGATGCCAAAAATGAAACTTTCTCTTCTCCATTATTACTATCTTGTATCTTATTATTTTCTTGTTTAAAGTTGTTATGTTTTATAGATCTAACTTTTTGTAGCTTTGATTTTTGTTTATGCCTTAGATCTTGTTATTGAAGTTGTTGTTTTTGTTATTCCTTATGATTTATGCATATGTTCACCACTCACATAACTATTGTAGTGATTCATGCATTTATAACTAGATCTAGTTGTTTTTGAGTTCATAAAATGCATTAGATTTTGTTTTATGTTCATGAGCAACTTGTAATAGCATGATGATAATAGGAAAGTTGTAGAAAACTCAAGATCTATTTTATTTTCAACAAAATCATTTTGGAAAATTCGGATGAAAAATGAACCATATTTAGAAAAGTTATTTTTCAACTTCAAAATGTGTATTTTTCATTTAAAATGAAGGGCTTAGGGTATAGATAACATAAATGAGTGATTTTGATGAGCAAAGTTTAGATCTATGAGTTTATAGCTTACTACCATACATTTGTTTTATGTTTATGTTCATGTTAAGTATAGATCTTAGTTTTGAACTCAAACAAAATTGTGAAATTCCTATTTTGGCAAGACCCCTATTCAAAAACCACTTTCCAAGTGTCAAAATGTAATTTTTACTTAAGATAATGAAGGCTTAGTATATATTATTATATATATATATATCATCAAGACTTCTTTTTACAAGAATCAAAAGTGATTTTCAAAATAAAAATTCTATTTTCGGATTTTGGCCAAGGCATATTTTAAAAACATGTTTTCCAACTCAAAAATGAAGTTTTATTTAAGAAATGAAAGGCTCTTGGGATAGGATATGTAAGGAATGGATTTTCATAAGTATCAATAGATTTTATCAAAAGATATGACCAAAAATGAATTTTGTAAATTCAGATCCCAACCAAGACTAATTTTGAAAACCCACATATCAACTCAAAAACTCATGTTTTATGTGAAAAATGAAGGGTATAGGTAATATGTATTATTAAGTGGTGATTTTTACAATTTGAAATGAGTTTGGATATGAGTAATGTGTAAAACAAAAAGTAGAATCAAGATGGAAAATTTTGAGTTACTAATCAATTTATGAAATTCATAATTTTGAATGAAGGCCATAAGAAACCTATTATCCAAGCTCAAAATGAAAGTTTTATGTAATGAATGGAGTCCTTAAGTAATAGGTACCATAAGGTCTTAATTTTTGATGCATTAAACAAGTTTTTCCCCAAATGAATCATTCAAAAAGTGGATTTTCTAAAATTCGGATTTTTGAGTAAATCATATTGGAAAACATATTTGCAAAGTGTAAAATGCAAATTTTTGTATAAGAATGAAGTCCTTAGTGGTTATGTATGATTGAGCCCTAATTTTCTAAATATCAAATGATTTTTACTTGAAGGAATCACTCAAAAACTAATTTCTACAAAATTCGTATTTTGGAATCAACCCCACTTCAAAACATGTTTACAAAGTGTAAAATGAAAATTTTTATGTAGAAATGAAGGTCATAAGTGATATATATAATGAAGACCCAATTTTAACAAAAATACTTATATTTTCTTAAGTAATAAATCCAAGACAAAAGGAAATGATTAAAGTTAGAAGACTAGACTTTTCATAAGTAGTTGTTATTATGGTCTTGCAAAATAAAAAGTTATAAAATTTCCTTTTAGCAAAAATCATTAAGATCATGCATACATTATGCTCATCCCATGTCATTTATTTTAGGAAATCATTCATATTACATATATAGCTAATTTATATAGTAGGAACATTACAAATAATTGCAAAACTATTCTTCGGAATTGAATTTTGTTACTGCCCTAGTCTGATCCGGCCTTTTTGAAGCTTCAAAGTTTTCAAAACTTAAATGTAATATTATAAATAGATAGATCTTTTGAAGTAGATAAAAATCGATATATAATTTACGAGATTCTAAGTTAAAATGACCAAGTTATGGCCGTTTTAAGTTGGAATTCCCGCTTATGACAAGAATTACGAATTTCATAGCTCGTATGAAATCGTTTGGATTAGTTTGAGTTGAAATACTTATTAGAGTATTTCTTCCTTTTTAGGATATCCCAAAATCGACGATTCCCTGCCACCGGATTATTATTACTAGAAGACCGGTGATCCAATAGCCGAGTGAGTTTTCTTCTTGTTTTGTTATCTTGATTGTGCTTGTAGTTAGTTGCATTAGAATTATAGGAATAAGATAAAAATCGATATGAATGGGGATGGGATTATGATGAGGTTGTGATGAATGTATGGCAAAGAATACTAAAGCATATCGAAACCGCGATTTGACTGGATAACTGCACTGTTTATATTATTTCTGTTATGTGTATGATATTGGCCGGTCACTCTAAAGAATGTATAAATATTTTGACCTAAGCAAAAATTAAATTGATCATGCATCGCATCGGACATATTGCATTTGGTGGATGCTACTCCTATGCAGGTCGATCGGTATGGTCGAGGACTCATTGGGATGACGAACCCGGTATCAGAGCTCATTCAGGGGTACTAAGGCACATGTGGATGCATTCCTTGGATGAGCTTAGCCGAGTCGAGTGCTAAGAGCCGAGGGCTTGGGACTAGATGCGGTCGTATAGACTTCAATACCATTCCTAACCTAAGATACGGAGGGCGTAAATCCGTTCTGTGTGGGTTCCGGATACCCATACATAATTGTTTGCTCATGTGTTTGTTCATGCATAGCATATAGTTGATTATAACTTGCTTGTTATGGTACGGAATTAAGGGAATTCTCAGTAAGCTAGTGTAGCTTATATCCCAATAGTTGTTTAAATGAACACGTTATCTCAAGAATGCTAAGTGGAGACTGAGATGGTTGGAGCCGATAATGACTTCGGGATTTCGGCAAAGAATAAGAATGTTTGAAGTTATCAGCTAGTTTTATGATTTGCCTTGTAATAGTTTATGTAAGAAAGTTTGTGGACGAATGTAATTGAGATTTAATGATTTGTATTTTGAAGTGTAGTGATTTGTATCTGAAGTATAGTGAATTGTATTTCCTTTACATTATTACTCGAGTGTATCAATATAAAATGTATCTCCCCAATGTGTCTCCTCTATGTGTTAGACGCCTTGTACATAATATGGAAGCCTTCGCGTGACTGAGGTGGTCATTCTTAGGCTTTAATATTGTCTACGGCGGACTGCCACGTTTAGGATACCCTTCGGGGCGTAACATGCGATATGGACGAGTGAGTTTTCCCTCTTAATTTCATTACCTTGCTTGTGCTTGTAGATAGTCGCACTAGATCTATAGGTACAAGATAAAATGAACATGTATGGGGTATGGGTTTATATGTATATGCTCTTATCTATGCATGACAATGAATTCTAAGCATATCGGAACCCACAAGTGATTATGTAAGTATATAATTAATATTACATGTTGCTTATGTAAGTATGATGTTTGTTTCATTGCCCTAAAGTATACCTTAATCAACTTGGTTTCGATATAAATTAAATGGACATGTATTGCATCTATCGAGTCACATGTCAAATACTGCTACTCCTATGCAAAGAGTCCTAAGGTCGGAGGTCAAGATAGCTCGAGGCCATGCTCAATCTTAGGAAACTAAGGCATACCAATGATACATTGTAAGAATGAGTTACACCGTTTGATCACCGAGAGCAGAGTGCTTGAGGACTAACAACAGAAAATGGCGAAGAACTTCAACTACCATTCCTTAACCCTTGATACAGAGGGGCAAATTGCATTACTCCGATGCATTGCCTCAAATGTGTTGTACGCCTTATGCATGATATAAAAGCCTTTGCGTAACTAAAGAAGTCATTCCAAGGCTTTAATATTATGTATGGCGGACTACCGCGTTTAGGGTACCCCTTGGAACATGACAACCTAGAATTAGTATACTCCAATACACTATAGAGATTAGTGAATCCTATAACAATTTAACATTTATTCCATATATGTACATGCTATATAAGCCCCTAACAACTACTCATGAATTATGAAAGAACACAACATGGTATAATAACAGTAAGAAATTAGAAGATAGAATGTAAAAAATAACCTTGAATAACGGATTCACTTGAAGATATTTGTACAAAGATGTTCTAATACACTTGAATGATACCATTTTTTTTCGATAACAATGAGTTACTCTCCTCTGATTACAAAAAGTTATAGATACAAAATGATGGTGAATGAATGAGAATTATTGGTGATTCCTTCCCCTTTTGTAATGTTTCAATAAAGTATTTATACAGATCCTCTATTGGTTGCTTCTGATTGGTGAAAGTATGTGTCAATTGGCCTTCATCTCCCTTTAAAATGGTGTAAAAATCTGAATTGGTGCGACATTATCCCAATAGTAACTGCTACCATGCCTGTTTCACAAGTTGTTATCCTCTCAGAAGTGGTTTTCTAAGATAGATCACGACCGTATTAGAGGCCGTTATCTCCTCGGATCACAATTTCTACACTCAATAATGCTCGTAATTGGATCTTCATGAAGCCTGCAATTTTGTGGCTCTGATTATCACAGTTGTATCATGACCCATGATATTCTCTATAACCTTCTTCATCTAATTGCATAACGGCCATATTTTCCTTTTGTTAAAGATCAGAGGAGATCACTCCCTGGATAATGGCCGTACCACAGGCCATTATATATGCTGTGATAATTTTTTTCTCTTCTCTTCTTTGTCACAAATTTTTTTGTCTTCTCTTCCTTGTCACATCCTTTATTTCACCTTGCATAAAAGTCTGAGACAATCACTGCATTGATAACAGACATGATCTTGATTGGGTGACATGTACGTTTCCAAATTCTTGCTCAGTTTTGATCTAAATGTTGATATTTCTCTTTTTCAAACTTGTAATGAATATATTTTCTAATTAAGTACCAATTGTCTTAATTTAAACAAGAATTAATGCATAATTAACCATAAATTAGCATAAATTAGTATAGTGAATTGCCCCTATCATAACGTTTGTGCATATCCATTAACATAGCGTAACTTCTGCTCTCATTATGATTTTTCTAAATTTTTATTTGGTTAGATAATAGATGATATGTGAGTATGGTAAATGCTAATGATCCCTTAGAATACAACCTAATATTTTCTAGGCTACTTCGGTAAGTACACTTGCCTAAAATCGGTAGTTACCAACTTAACTTATTAGTTTTATAAATTTTCAAAAACCTCATCTTTGCATTCTTTTAAAATTAGTTTTTATCTCCCAACTTAGATTGAAAAGCAAACAATAGTCATGTTGTAGTCTAATTAATTCTTTCATAATAAAAATGTAAGATTATGACTATGAGTTAATTTCATCCATTGTTTTCCTTTACTCTAGAGCCTTAGTGAATTAGTAGAATATTAAGAAGCGTAGCTAAGGAAGACTAAAGTCTGTTTGTAGAGGAAATGACAAATAAAACTGACCCAAAAAATGGTAGAGGAATGGAGTAAGAGGAGATTGAACCAATAGAGTCCAACAACCTGGAACCATGCTAGAATTTTATAGGCTTACCTTTAATGGAGCCAACACTAGTATAACGAGGCCTAAGGTTGCTCCAAACAACTTTAAGATAAAACCTAATGTGATCTAAATGGTGTAGCAATATGTCCAATTTGACGGATTACAAGGTGAGGATCCTAACACTCACCTCTAACAATTTTCAGAGATTCATGACATTTCTAAAATAAATGGAGTCTTTGATGATGCCATTAGATTAAGATTGTTTCCTTCTTCTCTAAGGGGTATTGCAAAGAAATGGCTCAATAGTCTACCTAGATAATCTATAACCACCTCGCAACAAATGGCAACAAAAAAATTTTGAGAAAATATTTCCCACCCTCTATAACTGCAAAGCTAAGAGCAAACATCGCTTCATTCCACAAGTTGCACTGCGAGACTCTTTATGAAGCTTTTGAAAGGTGGAAAGAGTAGCTAGGTAGGTACCCACATCATGGACTTCCTGAATGGACTTAGGTCCAAACTTTTTTCAATGAGCTACATTATAGTACTAGGCAGCTTATTGATGCAGTAGCAGGAGGGAGCTTGAATAACAAATCCCTTAAGTAGTGTTTAAAACTTTTTTAGGACATGACCAATAACTACTACTAATGGTCATCTGTGAGAGATAAGAAAGAGAAAATAGGAGGAGTTTTTGAGCTTGATGTTGTAACAAATTTAAGCTCTAAGATAGAAGCCTTGACTAGGAAGGTGGATAGCATGACCATGAGGATTGGCCAAATGAACATGGTTGATGGTTGCTTTAGACAAAATATTGAGCGAATGACTTTAAAAAATGTGGAGTATGTGAACAATTCTAATGGACCAAATAATGACCCCTATAACAATAAATATAACCCTGGTTAGAGGAACCATCTAAACTTTAGGTGAGGTAACAACAACTTCCAACAATTTGCTCTCAACCCACCTAATTTTCTAAAAAAGTAGGGTCAAGGGCCAAATGTCTCCCAAGGTAGAAAGAGTACTTTGGAGGAATTGATTCCTTAATTTATAAAGGCCTCTAAAGCTAGGCAATAGATCATTAACACCACTATGAGAAACCATTCAGCTACAATTCATAACCTAAAGACACAGCTAGATCAAATTTCCAAGCTTCTATCAAAAGGCCCTCATTATCACGCCCCATAGGGGTATCCTAAACGTAACAGTCCGCCACATACTATATAAGACTCTCGAATTTCTATCCAAGTCCTTCGGGAGTCTTGTATAGATGTAAAGCGTCCCTTTACGACAATAGAATACTCAATCAATGGAGTTAAGAAGTTTAATGTGGCATTCATTAGCCATAGATAATAAACCAAAACACATATATAAATTACAAAGTCTAAGGGGCATTCCCCCGCAAAATAATATTAAGTCCATTACAGTCATCCAGAGTCCTTTAGTTTCCAATGGAAGTCTAAACAAAATTGAAATAAACTTTTAAGGGAAACTCCTAGCTCTGGTACCTGAGCTGTAGCCTGCCTAGGCCTAAGCTAAATGAATTCATGCTGCAACAAGTAAAACTATAGGGGCGTTAGCTAACTAGCTTAGTGAGTGAAAACTTTCATATCGCAATTAAGACAAATCATTCAAGCAAGTGGTTACTCAAGCAAATCATATGCATCAAACAAATGAGTTCAACAAACATATGACCAGTCGAAAATCATATGTGGATGGACTTGTGCCCTCCATCCCGGGTTAGCAGATTAACGAATCCTGCGGTACAACGCCATTTAAGCTCACGGTCAACTGAACAATATTTCGTTTTATGGATCACGATTAACCAACATATTCGTTTATGGATCACGAAAAACTAACAAATGCTAATGCTCCATCCCCGTCGTGATATGAATGAGTTCAATTATAATTGAGGTCCAATAATAGATTAATCCAATTCTTTTAGGTGACCAACCAATATTCGCAGACAATCAATTATAACTTCTCGCTATACAAGCAGTAGCTTATCACCCGGTTTCGATATTCTTTAAGTCCAACTTCACATATCAATAGCGGACAAGTATATAATTCCCAAATACCCCATCATGCATATTCGTTTTTATCTTTACCTAAGCAACTAATGCCACTATCACTACAATCACAAATAATAATTGAAATCGGAAGTAATACTCACTCGGCCATGGTACGCCGGTCTCTTAATAGTAGTAGTCGGGTGGTAGGGTATCGTCGTGCTCGGGATCACCTACCAAATAAGAACAACCTAATAAGAATCTCATCACTTAACTAATTCAAGCTATGCATCTAAGCTAGACAAAATTGGAATTCTCGCTATTTGCGGGAGTTCCAACTTAAAACGGCCATAACTTGGTCATTTTAACTCGGAATTTCGTAAATTTTATATCGATTTCTATCTACTTCGAGAGATCTATCTATTTCTAATATTGTTTTCAAGTTTTGAAAACGTTAAAGTCACGGAATAGTGGGATCAGATCTGTTCTGTAACTTTACTTTTTCCAAAAAATTGTTTCGCATTTAGTAAAAATGTTTCTAGTTGATAACTCATGCATAGATGGAATATGAATGAATTCCTAGTATGAATGTCATGTATTGAGTCCATTATATGCGTGATCTTGACAACTTTTGATAATGAACTCTTAAGAACTCCTAATTATTATATGACTCCACAATAGCCATTTCTTAAAATCTATCTTTCCAATTTTTGCATTCCCTAGGGTTTTAAGATCTTATTCTTAGAATTCATTTACTATCTAAATAAAAATAAGTCCTTAACATCTATACTATCCATGACCTTCATTTATGCATAAAAATCCACATTTTTCACTTGGCAAATATGTTTTTAAACAATCTTTTCACAAAAATCCGAATTTTGAAAATTTTCTTTTCTTGCATTTTTTTTCTATGAGAAACTTATTTAATGCACCAAAATTTGAAGCTTTATTATATCTATTGTCTAAGGACTTCATTTAACTCATAAAAATTGAAATTTGAGCTTGAATACTAGGTGTTTATATAGGCATTACTCTAAATTACGAATTTAACAATTTGATCACTAACTCAAGATTTTCCATTCTAACTCCACTACTTGATTTTCATATTACTCATGCCTAAACTCATCCAAACTTGTAAAAATCATTCCTTAAAGATACCTATTACATAAACCTTTCATTTTTCATGAAAAATATGGGTTTTAAAGTGGTTTCAAGGGTTTTTAAAATAGGTTTCAAATTCCATCCGAATTTTCAACTAGGCATTTCTAACAAAATCTTTTCTTTTTCAAGTTTCTTGCCTCCTATACATGAAGATCTACCATCTAACACATCTATATACATGCAAGGCTAAGCTTTTATGATCATTAATGCATGAAAGCTCAAGTTATCCATATGAACATAAATGTAAATAAAAATATGAGTGTCTAAACACTAGATCTACCACATATAGTGCATGAATCATGAGTTTCATGGCATGAACATAACTTTCTATACAAGATCTCTACTTTACATGCATGAACAAGATGATATTCCAACAAAAACTCTTTTAAACATAATATCTACTTCTTGTGATGGCTTGATATTCTTGTATTAGTGTTTTCATGTTCCTAGCATATGTTCATTGGGATTAAAAGTGGAAAACACATAAGAATGGTCTTGCCATTATAAGATAGTGCAGGAATAAAGCTTAGAATCATCACCTAAATGGAGATTTGGAGATGAAAGAAGATGAAACAAACTTGTGAGTGAGTGTGTGTGTGTGGGTGTGGGTCACGGAAAGACTAGGGGAGAAGGAGAGAGTTTTCTTCTTTTGTAAAATTTGAAAGAGTGAAAAATGAGAAGAGAGAGAGAAAAGGAGCTTATATAATAAGTGGATTAGGGTTTTAATTGAATAAAAGAAGTAAAAATAAAACAAAAATAGAGGGAAATTGGGAGGGGGTGTGCCGGCCTATGTGTGGGGGAGGGAGAGAGAAAATTGAAATTTTGATAAAATTTGTAATTTATGTAATAAAATATAATAATTGTAATAATTAATTAGGAAACAAAATTTCTTGAAAAAGAAAATTGTAATGAGTAGTTGTAAGGATGTAAGAATAGGGTATGGGTAGTGTGTAGTGTAGGTTGTACTTGTGAATAGTAGACAAGACATCTACTTTACCGGTTGTAACGAAAATGGAAAAAGGCTATAACTGTAATTTTTATAGCTCGGAAAATTATAAAATTTATATTTTTGAAATCCTTATAAAATTTTGGTTCTAATAAATATTCCAGAATATTTTTCTGAGTTTGTGGTCCTGGGGCACGTTTTTCTGTAATTGAGCTCGGGAAGGCCCGGAATTGAAAAATTCCCGAATTTAAAACTTTCTAAGGTTTAAAATATACTTTAAAACAATAATTCGTATTCATTTACTTTATAACACTTCTTTTATTATGAAACCGAAGAAAAGCCGGATTTAGGGTTTCTAAACTTCTCTCACTAGACTTAAACTAGACTGGATTAGGGTTTCGCTTTTCAACTCCCGGGGTTTACAACCTCCCCACCTTAAATAGAGTTTTGTCCTCAAAACTGAATTGACGTACCTTGTCCTTCAACTAAATCGGGGTATTTTCTTCGGATCTCCTCCTCAGCTTCCCAGGTTGCTTCCTTAAAGGCATGATTCCTCCGTAACACTTTAACATAGTGAATGTCCTTGTTCCGTAGCCTTTGAGTTTTCTTATCCAATATCTTTACGGGATGTTCTTCATATGTCAGGTTTTCCTTCAGCTGAATCGGTTCCAATTCCAAAATCCTTTCTAGGTCGAGCACATACTTTCTCAATACTGACACATGGAACACGTTGTGAATCCCGAATAGATTTAATGGTAAGGCTAGCCAATACGCTAGATCTCCGACTCTTTCTAAGATTTCGAAAGGTCCAATATATCTCGGGCTCAGCTTTCCTTGTGTACGCATTCTTTTTGTAAAGACCCGATCCTCTAAATCCCGAGATTTAGAGTACCGAATCCCCAACCATATATAACGTTTGCACATTATATGTAAGGTTGTCCTAAAACTAACAATTTATGAAAATTGTTTGATCAAAATCACTATACTTTGTAAAGAACTTTTAACAAAACAAGATTGCTAACAAAAGCAATCCATACATAAATTTACATCATATAAACATCGTTTAGTGTCAATACATGACACTACAAAAATTACATGTTTTCTCAAAACATGAAAATCCTAAAGGATCTTAAGGTCATTACAAAAAGAAATTGGCTTAACCAACAAGCCTTCTATACATAGCTTGTCCTTAGCAAAAAGTCTTCTAAAAGTCCCGGGTAATCGGATCCTATTCATCCCACTCGTCCAGAAATCTTTCGAAATCGGACCCATAGCCCAAGCCATCGTAATACTCGTCTCCAATACCTGCAAAGCAGCAAAAGTGAGCCAGAGGCCCAGTACACAATAACCAATGCAAAACAAGTCAGCCAATTGATGTAATGCACCATAGAACAAGTGGTTATCTTTATTACATTTTGATTCACAAATCAACAAGAGGGTATTCAAACCTCGGTCACACTTCGGGAATCCAAGGATCCTGAGTAACAGCGGCTGCTCAGGGGGTTGATATAAGCAGTCCGAATACTTATATCTCCTATATCTACTTC
This sequence comes from Combretum micranthum, assembly GCA_024138025.1. Lineage (NCBI taxonomy): Eukaryota > Viridiplantae > Streptophyta > Magnoliopsida > Myrtales > Combretaceae > Combretum > Combretum micranthum. The sequence continues at coordinate 735,070 of JAMXBD010000606.1, forward strand.
ATGAAGATAATAGCTTCATCTAGGGTTTAAAAGCCGTTGCCCGACTCTACTTAAACTCAGTCCATAACATGAACCTAGTTCACAAGTTCCCATAAACCTTGAACTAAATCATGGTATTTCCCCCTAAGTTTAAGCAAACGTTACAAAGATACAATTCCCCCTATCGGCTACCCACTTAACCAAAAGAATCGCTATTGCATCATAGCGTACCATTGCATCATGGTAAAGTCATTGCATCATGACAGGTTTGCTGCTCCTCGGACCAGATTAAACAACGTAATAGACATCCAATTCATTCAATAGTTAAGCCGAATCAATTTAGGTCAAATTAGAAATGTCTGGTCCTAGCAAACATCAAACAAATTATTACGTACCTGAACCCGTTAGTTTAGAACTAGGATCTCTCGGTGATGAACTAACCGAAGAATCCCTAACTGTAATAAAAATGTCACAATAATCAATAAATCAACAAGTTTAGATCTCATTATCACAAATATATACATATTAAATCCATATATCACAATTAATCAAAGACATCCAATTCATTCAATACAAAGTCACGAATAAGCATTTAAACGTCCTAATATATCCCGAATTGTTTAATAAACACTTAATTGCTCAAATAACAACTTTGGAAAATTTTTAGAAAAAGCTCTTAAAATTGAAAAACACAGGGGATACGCCGGTACTCAACGCCAGCGGCGTTGAGCCAGTGTTCAATGTTCTGAAAATGTACACTGCCAACGCTGGCAGCGTTCAAGGGTACGCCATCAGCCTTTGTACCCTACGCCGGCGGCCTTGATTCCCAGAAGTCAGCGTACAATATGGAAGAAAGAACGCCGGCTGACTTCCTAGTGAAAGCCGGCGGCGTTGCAAACGGCGTTAGGAAAATCGATTCTGTGGGCTTTCTACACCGCCTCTACGCCGGCGGCGTAGAATCCCCAGATGCCGGCGTACGTTTTAAAAACAAGCTTAAACGTTAGAATTCAAATCCCCTGTTTTTCAACTTTGAAAATTACATCTTAAAACACTTCAAAACTTTCCTCCACTACACTTCCAACTTCATATACTCACTCCTACATACACTACTCAATCCTATCAACTTAAAAACAAGAATTCAACACAAATAAACATTTCAACTCCACATCAAACCAATCTAGGTTTCTCTACACAATTTCTCTTCATTTACTCCCCACACTTCATATCACTTCAACCATGCATGCACAAACTCACATACTCATATAACTCATTCATAACTCATACAAAGTTTGAACAAACAATTTGACCAACATTGAACTCAATTCATCCAATAACCCTACAACTACTACAAGAAAAGGAAACAAAACAATAATCACAATTAAATCCACTCACATGTAAATGCTTTGCCTTGGAGAGAGCTTGTTTTCCAAAGCTTGCTATTGCCCTTAATTTAAGCTTGAAATTGGAAATGGAGAGGGAAATGGAAGAAGAAAAGAAAAGGAAGAAGAAAAGGAAAATTCGGATAAAATTTGAGCTGCCCCAAAAAGTAGTCAAATTAACTTAATTTTGACTTTAACACATTCCAAATTTACCCCTTCATGCATATATTAACTTAGGATGCATTTGGCATGAATTTGAACTTCATTTGGGGTTATATTTAGGGCATAAATGCTACTTAATTACAAAAAAACTCAATCAACTAACTTAAGTGAAATTATAGTTGATTTATTAATCTAACTTAACTTAACATCTTAATGTGCAAAAGACAACATTAATAATTTCATTACACACACATTAATGCATATAGAACAAAATATTAATGTCAACATATACATATGCATAATCATATATCTTAAACTACTAACAACATAACCATGCTCATTCAATTCAACATTTTAAAATAAACACTTAAACACATGGAATTTGAATAAAATTGAAATCTAGGTCATTTCACTTTTAATACTTTTAATCGGACTTATCTTCAAGTACACATGGTCACCTACTTTGAATTCGAGCTCCCTTCTTTTCAGGTCTGCCCAGCTCTTTTGTCTATCCTGAGCCTCTTTCATTTTTCGCAGGATTACCCTCACTTTATCGGCGGCTTCATGTACCAATTCTGGCCCAATAGCTATCTTTTCCACTTCATCCCAAAACAAAGGGGATCTACAGCGCCGTCCGTATAGAGCTTCATAGGGTGGCATTTGAATAGTTGAGTGGTAGCTGTTATTGTAAGCAAACTCGATTAGATGCACATGACTATCCCAACTCTCTTTGAATTCCAAGGCACACGCTCTCAACATGTCTTCTAGGGTTTGGATCGTCCGCTCACTGTCCATCGGTCTGAGGGTGATATGCCGTACTAAAATGCAACTTGGTGCCCAAACTCTTTTGCAGACTTGTCCAAAACTTAGACACAAATCTTGGGTCTCTATCCGAAATAATTCCTACAGGTATGCCATGTAACCGTACGATTTCCCAGATGTAGATCTTAGCTAACTTTTCCATTGAATAAGTCATATTTATGGGTAAGAAGTGCGCCGACTTGGTTAACCGATCTACTATTCCCCATATAGCATCTGTAAATCCCTAAAAATTTTCATAATTCTTAGATAATAATCCTAGAAGTCTAAGTGTCAAAATTTAAATCCCGAAAATCGACTCAAGATAAAAACCAAATTCTAGACCGAGTCAAAACAACGGAAAGGAAACCCTAAAAATCGAATCAAGTTAAAACTTAATTCCAAATAAGATCAAAAACGAGTTTTCTGAATCTTGAGAAAACGAGAACCCTTGAAATAAAATATAAAGTCCAACTACTAATATAATCAACGTTCGTACGCCAATTAAATCATCTACCCAATTCCTAAAACGCCAATCAAAATGATAGATCCAAATACCGCTTAACAACGAAATGATAAAAATCTTAAAATCCTTCGGTAAGATTTTAGAATCATAATTTTCAATTTTCACCAAAAGTCAAGCTGAGTCAACTCATAACCCTAGACTCAGTTAAACGATCTCAAGAACTAAAAACTATTAAATAATCACAAATAAAATGAGATAAAACATAGATGTCGAGCTAAAAATATAAAACGATCAAAACTCGAAAATTATACGATCTTATGAATATCTCGACGAAACCGGAAATCAAACCGGAACCCTAAAGTCAACAAGACCTATAACGAACCCTGGTGTTTAAGATCCGGCAATCCCGCGTTTTCAAACCCTAGAAAACGAAATTAAGCCAATAGCTTAAAATAGTTTGTAATAATATAGGGTAACATAAAAATATCAGATTCGTGAATCTCGAGTGTCCTTTGGACTCAAACGGGATCAGTTCTCGAAAATCATGTCCCGGAGCTTAGAATATTAAAAATATTCCGTTTATACCAATAGACTCGTGATTCCAAATATATCAGTTTTAGAATTTTTCGATAACTAAAAATTATAGATATCGCATTATTACGCGTATTTTTATTACTACCGGTACTTTAATTGTCTAGTCTACTATTCATAGTACTTTTCTACTATTTATTACTATTTCACTATCTCTACTTTTTTTTACACCTATTTCTTACTACTTACATACCTATTTTCTTACTTTTTATATTTCCAATACACCTTTTATCAAATCATACCTTACATATTAATTATTTTCTTACAAAATTCACTCAAAAATCAACTCATTCCTCCCCCTACATACATCATGGCCGGCGCCCCTGTAAGCCCCGAAAAATTTCAGTAAATAATGTAATACCCTGGATTTTACATAACCCAGTTATAATAAATATATAAAATAAAATGTAGAATCATAAAAGAACTATAACAAAAATATTAAAAATCACTCCAAATTTTTCATGATTTAAATTTCTAAGTATGAACAAACTAGAATAAAGAATCTTTATCACTAAGACTATAAAAAGTTCATAATAAAGAATAAAGAAAACTATTTAATATGTACGAACTTAAGTTTTAATGTAAAATATATATATATATATATATATATTAAAACATTTAAGTTAAATAATTCTGAGTCTATAAAAACTAAAAGTCTGATATAATCCAGTAATTTATAATTAGTAAAAAGAACTGAATAACAAATATAAAATTAAATTTCTAATCTAATAAAAAGTCTAGAATAAATTCATAAATAGAAATGATTTCATATGTAATTTCAAATCTTAAAGATTTATAATAAAGTCGAATTAAGGGCAATATAATTATTAATTTATCAAAATACCACGAAACGAAACTTTTAAACAAATAAAATAAATTTACGATAGCAGGTATAAAAACAAAAAAGTGAAAGTATTAAACTAAAGATTCTATGTATACTATCATATACAGAATATTTAATATCGTTAATATATAAATTTTTATCCAAAAATATTATCAAATCAGTATTTATCATACGTGTCATTTAGATCCACAAAATTAAATTTTTTCACCAATTTATATTTTTCCCTACTCCTTATATATTTATTGGTTATAAATTTATCATCTTCTTATTATTTATATATTTTTATATATCCTAACTGGTTTGCATTTTTTTTCGTTTGATATACGTTGTTACGGTTTGGAATTGTTTTGCAAATTGAACTCCCTGGACGCGTATATGATTCTAAGAAAAAGCGAAAAATCAAACACATATATAGATATCTTTAATAGAAATTCTATGTATACTATATTGTTGAGAATATTTAATAACGCGAATATGAAACTTCTCATCTAAAAATATTACTAAATCAGTATTTAATATACGTATCACTTAAACCCGCAAAATTGATTTTTTTCACAAATTTATATTTTACTCCTTCCTTATACGGTTATAAATTCATTATCTTATCTTTATATTTTATTTATATATATCCTAAACCTAAAATAATTATCAACTAACTAATATAATATATATATATATATATATATATAGGATTACAACTTGCAGGAGACGTTTTTGGTTTCGTTTTAAGGGCTGTGATCTTCTTATTCTTGGTGAGCCGAAAATCCTTCAACTAAACAATGTTAAAGTCAATACCAATCTAACTTTAATCAATGTAAATCGGCCAAATCATTTCCTATATTAATGATAAACAAACAAGGATATGAATGAAGACAAACAGGAGCAATTCGTTCTAATTTAAGGATGAAGAACGGCCGAACTTTACATTCGTTTCTATATATATATGTGTATGCAAACGAACTTCGTTGGACGAGCAAATGAACTCCAAACTTTCCCAAACTTTCCAGAATACAACCTTAGCTTCTTAGGAGTTGAACCAAACCAGAAAAAGAATTTTAAACGCTCATATCCACTCCGTTCGAAAATTAGAACAAAAAAACTGGGAAGAACGTTCCAAAACAAGCTTGAGGTAAGTGATTTTCATTCCGCGAGTTTTGATGTTTTTAGTTGTTATATGTATATAAATATCATGTATAAATGCTTAGGAATGAATTAGAATGAATTTATGAGTGTAAAACAATGAAAAATCGGATCAAAACCAAGGTTGAAGACGATGAATAGTGCTTCCCGCTGAGCCTAGGCTTGGTGTACGGGCGTACATAACCCGTAGACCCCTCGGCTAGCAGCGTGTACGGGCATACATCACCCGTACACCCTCGGCCAGCAACGTCGCACGGGCGTACTTAACCCCGTACACCACTTATCCAGCACGTTGTACGGGCGTACTTCACCCCGTGCACCCCTCCGCTGAAAGAAAAGAAAAACGAAGCTAAATATAAATAATTATATAATAAATAATAAATTAAATAATTTTAGAATGTTTATTCTTTTTCTTGTATTTATTTTTCTGGGATAGTAATAGTAATATTATAGTATAATCATATTAAATCCGAAAGTTATTTATTTAAATTTAAAAATAAAATTATTTTTCTGATATAGGATGTTTAATTATTTGATCTATTACTATTAATCTAAAAAGAAATTTTCTTTAGAAATATAAATTATTTTGTTAAATAATTTCTGTATAATAGATTTCTAATTATTAATATCCTTAACATTATTAAAAGAATTTTTAGAATTTCGAAAATATTATTTTGGAAATAATAATAAATATGGATATAAGATTAAAATTACTTTAGTAATAATATTAATTAAAATATATAAGACAATTAGTATAATTCTTAATGAGATGGAATATAATCTATTTTCGGAAATTTATTATTATTACTATTATTATAATTATTATTATTATTATTGTTATCATTATTGTTGTTATTAGTATTATTGATTTTGTTACTAAAACTATTAAATTGTTTTTATAATTAAAATTGTTTTTACTATTAGTAATAATATTAAAACTAATATAATCACCATTATCTTTGATACTAGTATTACTACTACTTATATGAGTATCACTAATACTAAGATTAGTATATTATATAAATAAAATATATGATTTTTGGTAACTAATTAAAATAGATTTAGTAATTGAATTAGGCGATTAATTTTCAATTAACTCAGTTTAGATTAATATAGTAAGTAAAACCACAAAAAGAAAGGAGTACGTAATTTCTAAAAATATGTCTAATTTAGAATTAGTGTAAATAATAGTATAAGTTATACCAAAACTAATCCGGTATATATGATATTTCAAATATCTTATCTTCGGAACTAATAGAAGAATAAATTAGTAAAATAATAAACATCTGTTATTTCATTCCATAGGAATATAAATCGGTTCTCGGACTACCAGTAGATTATTACAGCGATATAGCGAGGACCACAGGTGAGGGAATTCTGATGATCTACTATTTGCTTGTGATTGCTACTGTTTGTTGTTATGTTGATTGTATTGCTTGTATGGAATGACTGATTGATGTGAATGTTATCATCCGCATGATCACCTGCATAAATGGATAAAGATAATTATTTGACTAAACTAATCGGATATACTCGTCGTATGTGCTTGATTCCCCCTTGTAGGAAATGTCCCAATTTTGAAATCAAAAGTATTTCGAAATGTATTTTAAAGAAATCAGACTTGGAATATTCCGGGTTGTTTTTATATCCTTTGAAAAGGAAGAATTTATACTAAAAGAGTTTATGAGATAAAATGGGACATTTCCGAGTATTGTTGTGACAGTGGATGTGGCCTGAATTTGGGTCCACCGGTCACTTGGCGATAGATGTTACCTGAATTTGGGTCTATCCGCCGGATTCACCTTTATAGGTGATGGTTTGTATTGGCAGTAGATATTACCCGAATCGGGGTCTACTTGTGCGATTCACCATAGATGGGTGATGGATTGTAAGAATGGCCATTAAATTGGCATTATATATATTTAAATATTAACCAGCGTAAATCACGTGAACACGTTGGGGAATATTTGTTGTTACCAATGGCGGTTAAGCATTGGGTGAGTCTGGATGGACGAAACCACCAGGCAGCCTCGTACGGTTAAGGCGAGGTGTCCCATGCGGGTAAGTATGGGAGACAACTGAAGTGTAGACAGGTAAATCTACATCGTCTATGGTTCCGGACCCCCATAGATGTGTTGCTTGCATTCATTACGTATGCATTCATATTGCGTATAGCTAGATTTGCATGAGTGTATAATTAATGTTTGATAACTTGCGTGGCCGGTAGTAGTGAGGAATGAACTCACTGAGCCCGTGGTTCGCTCACCCCCCTACAGTTTTTGTGCAGGAATATTACTAGCTGGGATTGGGCTAGGAATGTGTGAAGAGAGCTTCTCCAACAAACTTTATTGAAGATAGAGATATAGGGTATGGAAACTTAGAATGTAAACTAAATGAATTTTGAATTTTGTATGTTGTAGTTTGAAAACCCAATTTCACTATTTGGTGGGGGATACCGATTCTCTGCGATCTTGGTGGAAATTGGAAAATCAAATTCCATAGTCGAAATACTGTAATATATTATATCATTTGTAGAATAAATATTTATAAATAAATAGAGTCTTGTATACTCTGACATACAAGACGGCTCTCATGTTACGGGTGCACACGTGATATGATGGCTATAGATAAATCCTGTTAGGCCCCCACTTAGAGTCGTGACAAATAATTTCAAGATGAACTTCGAAAATAAACCCTAAAAATCACTCCAAATTAAAACCAAATTTCAACTAGTCCGAAAAACACGAGCGAATCCAGAAATTTCCGAATCTTGAGAAAAATACGATTTACTTAAAACAAAGTAAGAACTCAGCATACTTCATTCAAAACCACTACGTACGAAAAATTCCATACGTAACTCCGATTATAAAATCAGGGTAATATAGATCCCAAAAACGAAATTATGAAAAAGTAAATATAGACTAACTTTCGAAATGAAACCCAATTCAAAAATTCGAAAACGTTAAAAGATATTAAATACTTACAAAAATGAAATGTAAAATAAATTTCTCAAATAAATATGTTGTATAAATAAAAATCAGTTTCCAAATTGGCAAAGACTAAACCGAAAATCACCCGAAACCCTAAGTGGAATACAATAGTTAAGTCCGGCAACCTAGTGCCCTAACCTAGAGGCCGAGATATAGTTTAAATATGTAGAATAGCTCATAGTAATATAAGTTTGTTTAAAAATATCAGATTGGTAAATTTTTGACCTATTTCGAACCTGTTCGGATACAGACTTCGAAAAGTGTCCCAGGCTCGAGATATCAAAAATATACCAATAGTACCGTTAGACTCGTAATTTCATAAGATTTCCAAATATATCAGTTATATAATTTTTCGGGTTATAAAAGTTACAGTTATAACCTTTTTATCGTATTTCCATTATTACCGGTAATTGATTAGTCTTTTGCACTATTCATTTTTATTTCATTACAAAATTTTATTATTCTTATAAAGCCTTATATTTTTAGATAAATATTTTATATGTTATAGAAAATTTTGTTTTTCTAAAATTTAGTTTTCGGGTCTTTACGGGATCAGATTCTGTTTAAGACCCGATACTAAAAATAAAATAAATTAATTTAATAATTAAAAATATTTTAAAAATATTTTTATTTTCATAAAATAATTTTTTAGAATTTTTCGGGTTATAAAAATATTATTTATAGCCCATATTCACGTATTTTGATCATACGGTAACATATTGTTAAAATACTAAAATAATTCAAATAATTATTTAATTTTAATTATGAAAAATCTGCTACAAATATTTGGAATAAATTTTCTAATTTTATTTTATTTTTGTTTTATTTTATTTCACAACCCATACCTCCAAGTGCACCTTACACATATCACTTCTTTTTCACTTCAATCTTTCTACACATTATTCCACACTTCATGGCAGATTTTTCTCCTTCTTTATGGCTGCCATTGTCCTTTATTTACTCCATTTTGACCAAATTAATTATATTCCACTCCTTCTTAAAGAAGCTACACATACACATTTATTACACAATTTAATTTTGGGTCAAATTTCAACAAAATTCACTCTCTCTCCTCCTTATCTTTCCGGTGCAGCATGGGGTTTCTTTGGCTGCCCTTGTTTTATTTCTTCTCTCATTTATTCAATTAAAACACTCATTTTCTCTCTCTCCTTCATTTACTCACTTTCCTCTTTCATTCTTTAGCTTTTTCTCTCTCATTTTCCTCTCTTTTCTTCTTCATATTGTTCTTGTTTCCTCAAGAACACAAGCTGCCCCTATCTCTTCCATTAGCTTCCACCCATATTTCTTGAAGATTTCTAAGCAAATCTTCATCTCAAAGCCTCCATAGGTGATATAGGTAAAGTGTAATGAAGGTTTCATGCATCAAATGACCTTCCATAAGCTTAAAAGCTTAGGATGATGATGCCAAAAATGAAACACTCCTCTCCTCCACTTTTATTATCTTGTATTATAATTATTTTCTTGTTTAAAGTTGATATATATTGTAGATCTAACTTTTTATAGCTTTGATTTTTGTTTATGCCATAGATCTTGCTATTTAAGTTATTATTTTGTTATTTCTTATGATTTACATAGATCCATCATCCATATGTATTCATGCACTTAAACTAGTTTAGAAAACTAGATCTAGAGTTTTGAGTTCATAAAATGCATTAGACTTTATTTTATGTTCATGGATGACTTGTAGTAGCATGATAATAGTAGGAATGTTTTAGAAAACTCAAGATCTATTTTATTTTCAACAAAAATAACTTTTGAAAATTCGGATGAAAATGGAACCATATTTAGAAAAGTTGTTTTTCAACTTCAAAATGTGTATTTTTCATTTAAAATGAAGGGCTTAGGTATAGATAACATAAATGAAAGATTTTGATGAGCAAAGTTTAGATCTATGAGTTTAAAGTTTATTTTCATGGGTTTCATTTAGGTGTATGTTCATATTATGTGTAGATCTTAGATTTGAACTTAGACAAAAATTGTGAAATTCGTATTTTGGCAAAACCCCTATTTGAAAACCACTTTCCAAGTGTCAAAATGTAATTTTTACTTAAGAAAATGAAGGCTTAATATATGTATATCAAGACTTCTTTTTACAAGAATCTAATGTGATTTTCAAAAGTTATTTTCAAAATAAAAATTCTATTTTCGGATTTTGGCCAAGGCATATTTTTAAAACATGTTTTCCAACTCAAAAATGAAGTTTTTATTTAAGATATGAAGGGCTCTTAGGATAGGATATGTAAGGAATGGATTTTCATAAGTTTAGATAGATTTTATCAAAAGATATGTCCAAAAATGAATTTTGTAAATTCGGATCCCAATCAAACCAATTTTTAAAACCCATTTATCAACTCCAAAACTCATGTTTTATGTGAAAAATGAAGGGTATAGGTAATAGGTATCTTAAGGAATGATTTTTACAAGTTAAAATGAGTTTAGGCATGAGTAATGTGTAACACAAGTAATGGAATTAAAATGGAAAATTTTGAGTTAGTGATCAAATTGTCAAATTCGTAATTTGAGATGATGCATATGTAATCACTTAGTATTTGAGCTCAAATTGCATGTTTTATGTAATGAATGGGGTCCTTAAGTAATAGGTACCATAAAGGCTTAAATTTTAATGCATTAAACAAGTTTTTCCCAAAGGAATCATTCAAAACGTGGATTTTCTAAAATTCGGATTTTTGAGTAAATCATATTGGAAAACATATTTGCAAGGTGTAAGATGAAAATTTTTGTGTAAGAATGAAGTCCTTAGTAGTTATATATGGTTGAGCCTTAAATTTTCTAGGTATCAAATGGTTTTTACTTAAAGGAATCACTCAAAAAACTAATTTTTGTAAAATTCGGGTTTTGAAATCAACCTCAGTTGAAAATATGTTTACAAAGTACAAAATGGAAATTTTTATGTAGAAATGAAGGTCATAAGTAATATATATAATGAAGACTCAATTTTAACAAAAGTAATTATATTTTCTTAAGTAATAAATCCACAACAAATGGAAATGATTAAAGTTAGAAAACTAGATTTTTCATAAGTAGTTGTTATTATGGTCTTGCAAAATGAAAAGTTATAAAATTTCCTTTTGCAAAAGTCATCAAGATCATGCATACATTAAGCTCATCTCATGTCATTCATGTTAGGACATCATTCATATTGCATGTATAATTGAATTGGCAAGTAGGAATATTACAAACATTTACAACACGATTTTTCGAAAATTGAAATTGTTGTTGCCCTAATCTGATCCGAACTTTTCGAAGCTTCAAATTTTTCAAAACTTGAAAATAATATTAGAAATAGGTAGATCTTTTAAAGTAGATAGAAATCGATATATAATTTGCCAGATTCCGAGTTAAAATGACCAAGTTATGGCCGTTTTAAGTTGGAATTTCCGCTTAGGACGAACATTACGAATTTGATAGTTCGTATAAGATCATTTAGATTAGTTTGAGTTAAAATACTTATTATAGTATTTTTTCCTTTTTAGGTGATCCCGAAATCGATGATTCCCTACCACCGAATTATTATTACTAGAAAACTGGTGATCCAATGGCTGAGTGAGTTTTCTCCTTGTTTTGTTACCTTGATTGTGCTTGTAGTTAGTTGCATTAGAATTATAGGAACAAGATAAAAATCGATATGAATGGAGATGGGATATATGATGAGACTGTGATGAATGTATGCCAAAGAATACTAAAGCATATCGAAACCATGATTCGATTGGATACTGTACTGTTCATATTATTTCTGTTATATGTGTGATATTTTGAACTAAGCAAAAATTAAATTGGTCATGCATCGCATCAGACATATTGCATTGGTAGCATGCTACTCCTACGCAGGTCGATTGGTATGGTCCGTCGATGCCTCGTTTGGATAATGAGCCCAGTGCCAGAGCTCATTCAGGGGTACTAAGGCACATGTGGATGCATTCCTTGGATGAGCTTAGCCGAATTGAGTGCTAAGAGCCAAGGGCTTGGAGACTAGATGCGATCGTGTAGACTCAATACCATTCCTAACCCAAGATACGGAGGGCGTAAATCCGTTCTGTGTGTGGGTTTCGGATACCCATGCATAATTGCTTGCTCACGTGTTTGTTCATGCATAGCATATGATTGATTATAACTTGCTTGTTATGGTGTGGAACTAAGGGAATTCTCACTAAGCTAGTGTAGCTTATACCTCAATAGTTGTTTAAATGAACATGTTATCTCAAGAATGTAATGTAGGGACCGAATTGGTTGGAGCCGGGAATGACTCCGGGATTTCAGCAATTAATAAGAATGTTTGAAGTTATCAGCTAGATTTTTATGATTTGCCTTGTAATATTTTATGTAGGGAAGTCTGTGGACGAATGTATTTGGAGTTGAATGATTTGTATTTTGAAGTGTAGTGATTCGTATATGAAGTATAGTGATTTGTATCGAAAGTATAGTGGATTGTATTTCCTTTACATTGTTACTCAATTGTATCAACATAAAATGTATCATTCCGATGTGTCTCCTTTATGTGTTAGATGCCTTGTACATAGTATGGAAGCCTTCGCATGACTGAGGTGGTCATTCTTAGGCTTTAATATTGTGTACGACAGACTGCCACGTTTAGGGTATCCTTCGGGGCGTTACAGCCCCTCTCCCTCTTACAACAATTTATTTTATTACATCCAAAATTCACTCCAAAAATTCTATAAATACCCCCTTCCTCTTTCATTCTTTCACACAATTCATTTCACTACCAAAACTCTCTCAAAAATCTCTCCACAAATCTTCTCTTCAAGAATTCTCTCTACCAAAACTCTCTCAAACTAATTCCTCACAAAAATCATCCCTCATACATAAACTGTCACACCCCGCCCCCGCAGGCGACGGCGATGCGATGCCAGGGCAGACAACTGCCACAGGCCCCCTAGTGATAATGGCCGACATCACCATTGCATCATGGTGGCCCCAACCAACGCATGCCCCGCAGGGTATCACGGGCACTATAGGTATTGTTACCCTTAGGCAGAGTTGAATCCAGTCTGCAGACTCTAGGATTCGAACCCCAGACCTAAGGCTTTTGCCTGCCCCAAAGGCAGCACCTTTCACCAGTTGAGCTGCAGATCAACTGGTGAAAGGTGCTGCCTTTGGGGCAGGCAAAAGCCTTAGGTCTGGGGTTCGAATCCTAGAGTCTGCAGACTGGATTCAACTCTGCCTAAGGGTAACAATACCTATAGTGCCCGTGATACCCTGCGGGGCATGCGTTGGTTGGGGCCACCATGATGCAATGGTGATGTCGGCCATTATCACTAGGGGGCCTGTGGCAGTTGTCTGCCCTGGCATCGCATCGCCGTCGCCTGCGGGGGCGGGGTGTGACAGCTCAACTGGTGAAAGGTGCTGCCTTTGGGGCAGGCAAAAGCCTTAGGTCTGGGGTTCGAATCCTAGAGTCTGCAGACTGGATTCAACTCTGCCTAAGGGTAACAATACCTATAGTGCCCGTGATACCCTGCGGGGCATGCGTTGGTTGGGGCCACCATGATGCAATGGTGATGTCGGCCATTATCACTAGGGGGCCTGTGGCAGTTGTCTGCCCTGGCATCGCATCGCCGTCGCCTGCGGGGGCGGGGTGTGACATAAACTATCTACCACATATCACTACTCACATAATGCCCATTTCATCTACCATCTTCATACCACTTACACACTTTAGGTAAATATTTCTTCCAACTATTATTCACTCATATCATGTAACTTAACATGACTATGGTGTTGTTTTGAGACTCATGTAAGTAGTAAAAGCAAAAACATCTTCATGTTTTGTTCTTGTACATAAGCTTCCTATTTTATTATGTTGTTATTATTATTGTTATTATTGTTATATAATATTATGTATACTATGTATATATATTTATTTAGAGCATATAAGCTCATTTGTTATTTATTTACTTTCAAGTTATGCAATTTATTTATTTTATGCAATTATTAAGACTAGTCTTTCTAGTCTTAGACTTGTCCATATCAAGTCAAAACAATCTTTTTGTTTATTTTCTTTAAATCTTTCGGGACTGATCCATTCTTAGTCCCAGGATGCTTGATGAAACTAAGGCTCCAATACTTGACCGGGATACCTTGATGAAGCTAAGGTTCCCAATACTTGATATTTTATTTTCTTGCTTATTATTTGTTTCTAGTATTTTCTTATATTCTTATTATTTTATATGCTCATGATACTTGCATCTACATAATGTTAATGTCTCAACTAATCAAAAAGTGGAATTTCATTTTATTAAAGGAACTCAAAACTAGATTTTCTATTATGTGATTTGTCACAAGGTTATTATCAACAACATAAAACTAAAGTAATACAAGCTTTCTCAAGTTTTCTTAAATAACAAAGGTAGTTTACTAAGGAAACATAAAGAATAAATATTTTCTTTGTATAATGTGGTAACCTAAGTTTTAGTAAAATAGTTTGTTAAATATTAAAAGCTTTACAAAAGCTTAAGATTTAAACTCTTTTAACTTCATAACAAAACTAAGGAAACAAACTAGTCTTCAAAGATAAGATGAATTTAATCCATAAAGTTAAAACCCATTTAGGAAAACAATGATTTTCAAATTCCCAAGAAGAAACTATTTTCAAAGAATATAAATAAGATTAGAAGCAAATGATGTTATCAATAAAAATGATCCTTTTCAAAAGAAATGAAAGGACAAGTTTTAGAAAGCAAAAGCTTATATTTTAGAAATGAACATAAGAAGACAAGACTCATTTTCTAAAATCATCCTAAATACAAAATTATGAAAAAGGGTTTTCATCAACTTAATATACTTATGATAAAATTGATCTTTTATCACTAGAAGTGAAATTTATGAAAAACTAAGGTTAAAAGAAGATTTATTTGTCCTTGGAAAAAAAATGAAGAAAATAAAATAAGAATATATTCATTAATAACAACCTAGGAAAACATAAAATTTCTTTAAATGCTTGAAAAGAAATTTTCAAAGTTGAAGTTTAAATGAATTTTTTGATGAAATAAATTGTTGAGACACTACCATTAGGATTTTTGCATATAAAGTGAGATTACCTATATATTCAAAATTGTTTATCAAATATATATTTATATGCTTATATTGTTACAAAAGGATTTTCTTTAAAATGAAGTTGAGTTTGAAAATGGATTTGCAAAAGTTTAGAAATAATTCGTTTTAAATCTGTACCCAATGTTTTTGGAACCCAAATGACCTTATATGACAAAGATAACCTTAGAAATGGTAGATCCTTTCGAATAGGTAGAAACTGTATATTATATGCGAAATTCCGAGTTAAAATGAGCTAGTTATGGCCATTTCAAGTTGGAATTTCCTCTTATATATCGATTTTACCGCGATTTAAAAAAAAAAAAAAAGTAGAACTCCAAGAATAGAAATTTCATGAAAGACTTATCCTGGGTATTTCCTTTTGTCTAGGTGACGAAAGATACAAGATTATCCTACCTGAGGATTACTACGACTAAGAAGATCGCAAAATGAACCAGTGAGTTATTCCTCCTAATTTCGTTACCTTGTTTGTGCTTGTAAAGTAGTAGTATTAGTATACTAAGAAAAAGATAAAAATGGATATATATATTTAGGAGATTCGGGATTATGTGTATATACGTGATTCTTTGTTTATGCGTGAAAGGAAAATTAAGAATATCGCAACTTCGAACTGTTTGTTTAAATAATTTTGTTGCTTACTTGTATGCTTGTTTATTGTTTGCTAAATTGATTAATCGCCCCTAATAAACCTTATTAAGGATTGCCTTAAGAAAAATAAAACGCTCACGCATAGCATCCATTGAGTCACATCTATTTCGGAAGGTCGCTCCTCCTACGCGTAGAGTTGGATTGGCTGTGATCGTGCAGTGCCATGGGCCATGTTCCTTCCTGAAGAATCTAAATCGCTCGGGAAAGCAACCTAGGTTCGGAGCCGAGCCAATCGAACGCTGTGGGTGAGGACTTGGGGACTAGCAGTAGAAGGTCGAGGACCTTCAACCCCGATTCCCTAACCTTTGATACGGAAGGGTAAATCCATTCTATATATGGTTTCCGAACAACTATATATATTTGCGTAAGCATGTGATTGTTGCATTGTATGCATAGCATATGTGTGAAAATATAAATAAACCTGTTTGAAAATATGGTGCGAATGAAAAGGAATATCTCACTAAGTTAGTTGTAGCTTATACCCCTATAGATCTTGTTGAAACAGGTATACTCGTGGATTAAATTTGAGGATCATGACATTAAGGAAGTCATGGAGGGATGATTAAGGAAATGGAATCATACGATGAAGAAATTTTGTAAGGTTCTTTATATGTAATGACTTATATGATTAGTGATGTATATTGATTTGAAGATAATAGAGGGATATGCCCCTAAGGATTAAAATGTAATATGTTTATGTTTTATGATAAATATTCTCTTAGCCTTGTTACTTATTTATTATTGTAGATACCCAATTTTTGCCCAATTAATTAAGGCTTAAATTTATAAAATTAAACAGAATCTTTATTTTTGTTTAATTAAACTCATTTTTCCAAAAAGCCTTAATTAAGTATTGATGAAGTTGGCTAAGTGATCAAGGCACAGGCCAAATGGCCTGTTGGTTAAATACATTGACCCAAACACACACTTAAGCTCAAAGACACAGGTTTAAACCCTAGCAAAGGCAAATTTTTGCCTTTTTATCATCTTATTTTTGCCTTTTCATCTTTCTCAAAGTGATTTTTTGCCTTACTTTGCATCAGTTTTTAACTGACAAAACATCATTAATTGTTGAAATTGATGAAGCCATTGCAAAGTAGTTATGGAATATGAAAGATTAGTGCACAATTCATGTGTAAAAACAACCCAAAAGTCACAAAATTCGTGCTAAAAAAAATTGAAAAAAATGCAATTTGTGAGACTTCAATTGTCCATTAATGAGAATTGATGAAATTGGACAATTAATCTACCCACATTGAATGATTTGATGAATAATATGAAAGATTAATCATCAATTCATTAGTTTGAAACGAATTAAATACGAATCATTGAATTAAATTCGTGAAAATAAAGAGGCAAAAATCGATTCGTTTTCGAAATTGTACGAAACGTAAAATTGAGCTTGCAACCTATAAATAGAGGGTCCTAGGATCAAAAGGCACAAGTTAATTTCGAAGAAACACATACATAACAATATCAATTCGAAATTCTCGAATTTAGGATGTAGGATTCGAATTTTTCAAATTCGAAGTGATTGGATCAGATTTGATCCAAATTGAATGGTTTAGGAGTGTTAGAAATAAGTTTTGATTGTTTTAGTGTGCTTGGATTCGATCAAATTGATCAAAATCTCTGCAAATTTTTTTTATTTTTCGAATTTGAACCGCCGGCGACCACCACCGGAGCCGCCCCTTGCCGCCGTTCTGGGTGCACGTCACCACCTTCAGGGATCCGCCGTCGCACCAGGAGTCGGGCCGACAAGCTTCCAGCTGCCGCCAACCACCACAGCCGCCGGAATCAGCCCGAAACGCTGCGACTTCATCTTCTTCACCCGTCGGAGCTCCGAGATCCGACCCGAAGATCCGACCCCACCCGGTCGGTCATCGATCAATAGTCATCGGTCAACAGTCAAGCAGATCAGACGGCCCAGATTCAATCAAGCAGATCAGACGGCCTAGATTCAATCATCCAGATCAGACGGTCCAGATTTGATCAAGCAGATCAGCGGCCCAGATTCAATCATCCAGATCAGACGGTCTAGATTTGATCAAGCAGATCAGACGGTCCAGATTTGATCAAGCAGATCAGCGGCCCAGATTCAATCAAGCAAATTAGACGGCCCAGATTTAATCATCTTGATCAACGCCCCAGATTTGGTCAATTCCATCAGACGATCAGGATCAGTCAACGCGATCGACGCTCCAGATCTCGTCCGCTTCATTAACGGCCCAGGTCAGTCCGTATTATTATATTATTAGTTTATTATATAAATAATTTCAGAAAATATTAAAAAATATTAAAAAATAGTAAAAAATTCAGAAAATTCAGAAAAAATCAAAATAATTATTTTTCATATAAATTTATTTTTTTATATTTTGAATATTTTTAATATGTATTTATACATAATTGCTTTAGAGATGCATATTTAATGCATGAAAAAAATAATTTTAATATATTGTAAATATTCTGAATATGTTGTGAATTTATGTGATGATTTAAAAAAATAAAATAAAAATAAAAAATAAACAAAAAATAATAAATAAATAACAAATAAATAAAAATGATAAAATTGGATTTTCAAACAAATTTTTTTTTTTAAAAAATGATTTTTGGACTTAGAAAATATATTTTCATGAAATAAAGAATCAATTGATTAGATCATAGGATCATCAAAAAATGATTTTCATAAAAATTTAAAATTTAATGAATTTAAAGTGAGAAAAGTTTAAAAATATAAAATTGATTAACAAATTAAAGTTCTTTTTAAAAGAACTACGTTTTGTCTGATCTCGATTAGCGAGTACGTAGGCACCTGCGGGGCGACATTAAAACATAAAAAAAAAAATGTTTTTTTTTAAATTGTGAATAACTATTTTGTAAATATAAGTTTTTTGTTTTAAAAAAAATATATTTATTAATATTGATATTCTAAAAAATAATAAAAATGAATAAAAGCACATAAAAAAAAAAATGAATAATGTGATTTGTGAATATTGTTTCATAATGTATCATTTGAATTTTTGAACACGAAAAGGATAGGTCATAAATTTAAAATTCCAAAGTGGTAACAATTTGGTTTTAATAGGTTAGCCCCGAATCCATGATATCTGGTTTTAAAAGTTGATTTTTTCAAATCAAATTTTCGCAGACTAGTAGCTAAGTTAGGATCAACCGACCATTGATCCTAGCTTTTTATTTTTCCCGATTTATATCGGGTGGCGACTCTAAATCATTTTCAAAAATGAGAATTTCTTTTAACCCTAGTCGAGGATTCATGTTAAATGGGTTCAGGTTTAATGTGAATCGGGTTAGGAGAAATGAACCAGATGAGTGGAAAAATCCAGGCTCGACAATTATCAATATAAATTGCGCTACTCCGATGCGTTCCCTTGGTTGTGATGTACGTCTTGTACATGATATGGAAGCCTTTGCATGACTAAGGTAGTCATTCATAGGCTTTAGTATTGTGTACGGCGGACTGCCACGTTTAAGGTACCCCTCGGGGCGTGACAACATCACAACCAGAAGGAGTCTTGGGAAAACCACACACAAAATCCATAGATATCTGATCCCACTTCCACTCGGGAATAGGTAAAGCCTTTAACAATCCACCCGGCCTTTGGTGCTCTACTTTCACCTGTTGGCAAACCGAACATTTCATTACATATTCTGCCACATCTCTCTTCATGCCGTTCCACCAATAGCGGCTTTTCAAATCTTGGTACATCTTGGTACCTCCCGGATGTATGGTATAACCGAAGTTATGAGCTTCACTCATTATTTCCTTTCTCAACTCCTCGTCTTCGGGTACACACAACCTTCCTTTCATTCTGATTACATCCTCATCATCTATTGCAAAGTCAAGGTACTTTCCTACTTGGGTTTCCCTTTTAATCTTTTGTATCACTTTGTCATACCTTTGAGCTTCTTTGATTCTTTCTATTAGGGTTGGCTCCAATGCCAGATTGGCTATCTCAACCTCAGCACTTTGGTCTATGAACTCAATCTTTAATTTCTCAAAATCCCTAATCAGATCCCTTTGACTTGTGATCAAGGCGGCTACTTCTCCATAATTTTTCCGACTTAGGGCATCCGTGACTGCATTAACTTTCCCTGGACAGTAATTTATTCCTAAGTCATAATCTTTTATTAGTTCTAACCATCTCCTTTGTCTCATGTTTAGCTCCTTTTGTGTGAACAGATACTTTAGGCTCTTATGATCCGTGTATATCTCACACCCCTGTCTATATAAATAGTGTCTCTATAGTTTCAAGGCGAAGACAACTACGACCAATTCTAGATCATGTGTAGGGTAGTTCTGCTTGTGGGGTCTCAACTGTCGAGAAGCATATGCAATAACTTTCCCTTCCTGCATTAATACGCATCTAAAGCCATTCATTGAGGCGTCACTATGCACCGTATAGGACTTTTTCGGGTCTGGTAGAACCAAAATCGATGCCGATACCAGTCATCGTTTCAATTCCTGGAAACTCTATTCCCTCTTATCTGTCCAAACAAATTTCTCACTCTTTTGGGTCAATTAAGTCAGTAGCTTGGCTATCTTCGAGAAATCCTTCACAAACTTGCGATAGTAGCCAGCCAATCCCAAGAAACTTCTTACTTCAATAACCGTTTGTGGCTGTTTCCATTCCACTACCGCCTTAATCTTTTCAGAGTCGACTGATATCCCTTCACCAGTTACCACATGTCCAAGAAAAGATATTCTGTCCAACCAAAAATCACATTTGGACAATTTGGCGTACAACTTGTTTTCCCTTAAGGTTTGCAACGCCAAACGAAGATGCTCCTCGTATTGTTCCTTGGTCTTCGAATATATTAAGATATCGTCTATGAAGACTATCACACACTTATCCAAAAGTGGCTTGTAAACCCTGTTCATGAGGTCCATAAATGCAGCAGGTGCATTAGTCAACCCAAACGACATCACCAAAAACTCGTAATGTCCATAACGAGTACGAAAAGCCGTCTTTGGTACATCCTCAGGCTTTATTCTTAACTGATGGTATCCCGAACGCAGATCAATGCGTGAAAACACACAAGCTCTTTGCAGTTGATCAAACAAATCGTCGATTCTTGGTAGAGGATACCGATTCTTGATAGTTACCTTATTTAACTCACGATAATCAATGCACAATCTCATTGATCCATCTTTCTTCTTTGCAAACAAGACAGGTGCGCCCCATGGCGACACACTTAGTCTTATGAATTTATGATCCAAAAGTTCTTGTAATTGTGGCTTTAACTCTTTTAACTCAGCCGGTGCCATCCGGTATGATGCTTTGGATATCGGTTCAGTGTTTGGAGCTAAAACAATCTCAAAATCAATTTCTCTTTTTGGTGGTAATCCCAGCAAAATTTCTGGAAACACATCCAAATATTCATTTACCACCGGTATATCCTCTTCTTCCCGAGTTTTCTCTTCACCCAAGACACCTTCAATAGGTATTATCTCTTCATCCTACATCATCAATTGAAAAGAGTTTAACCCAAACCTTCTTAGGACTAGGGTCTCTCCACAAATTCCACTTTTCCTCCCGATTGATCATAGAAACACACTGCTCTTTTGGCAATCCACTACTGCTTTTACTTTACTTAGCCAACTCATTCCGAGGATAACTTCGTATTTATCATCTCCAATATTATTAAACCACTATTGGAGTGGTGCTCGTGAATTTCCAATGGACAGTCCTTTATCAATTCTCGGGTTGACACAACGCTTCTAGTAGGTGTCTTAATCCTCAGACTAACAGTAGTTGTGGCTATAGGTAATCCAAGTTGATTAGCCAAACTAGTGGTGATGAACGAATGTGTCGCTCCCGTGTCAAACAAAACATAAGCCTCCATTTTATTCACCCGTATGCGTCCTGGGGTCAACAAACATCCATCACTTATCAACCCTAAAACACTCTCACAGCTACCTACATGGGGTCTTAACTTCCAGCTTTCCATAAACATATTTAATTTAATTCATGCGGCAATCGAAATAATTAAATCAACTTTTAACTTAAGAGGGTTTCTATCACTAACCTGTCACCAGGCCGCCATCCATGTTGTTGCTTTGATCCAAGGCTGCCAATTCCACTTACTCATCTTCATCTTCCTCTACCATCCATTGGCCTTCAAAGTTATATAGCCTCATCCCATGCATTGCCGAAGCTGCACGGCTCCCACTTTTACTTTCCGACCTCATAGGGTTGGTATTGATCGAAGTTCCAAAGGGTCGAGCGGCCACACTTTTCCGTTGGGAACATTCAGAGGCTAAGTGCCCCTTCCCCTTGCAAATAAAGCAAGTCACGGCCATCTTCTTCGGGCACGTATATACCATATGGCCAGCATCGCCACAGTAATAACACTTGTTCCTCAATAGTGGGCATTGCCTAGGAGCATGAGTCCCCTTGCATTTCCAGCAAGTGATAGTGACCTTAAACTGGGTTGGATTCCCACTAGTGTCATCCTTAAACCCTGGTACGGTCTGTACCTCCTTCCTTTGAATCCTGAACTTGAGGCGTCAAATGGCCTTTTCCCAAATACCCTTTTGTTAGGTTCCTGGCATTTCCTTTTCCTAGCCCCTTCAATCACTCGGGCCTTTTCCACCATCTCAGGGTAGGTCCTTACTCCAAACTCTTCCAATTTAATTCGCAACTCCTCATCTAGACCTCCAAAAATACCTATTTCTTCAACTCCTCACTATCCCTGAAAGACTCAGGTGCATATTGCAGCAAGTGGACAAACTCAGTCTCGTATGTTCCACAGTTCTCCCCTTTTGTTTACATGGAGGAAGTCAGCACTATACTTTACTCTCAAGCTGGAGGGAAAGTAATTGTCCAAGAATTCCCGGCGAAAAGATTCCGATGTAGCCGGGGAAGTCAAGCTGCTTCTCTTAGAGTCCCACCAGACCTTCGCATTATATCTCAACATATAGGTTCCATATTCCAATTGCAAATAAGGTGGGATCTCATATGCAGCAAAAGATCGCTCAATTTGAGCTAACTAGTCCTCGGCTTCATCAGGTTTACCAAACGCTCCATCAAAATACCGGTTACTCTTAATGAAGTCCGGTAAAGAGCTTCGGTGAGGCCTTCTATATGGTGGAGGTGGTGGTAGGGGCACATTGTAGGAATGCTCCTCCTATGGAGTAGGTGCTTCAGTAGTCACTTCCTGGTGATCTGCAGGTAGTGGTGGGTGTAGAGCAGAATCCGGACACTTTATCCTTGGTGCGGGTTCTGAGCGGGGTTTTGGTTCTGGATGAATGTATTCAAGAGATTGGCCAATTGTCCAATCGCATTCAACACATCACCTTACTGATTCTGAGGTGTGACTCCTTGTGGATTAGGTTGAGGTACGGCCGGTTGGTTGGCTTCGTTGGGGAGAGATTCCTGCTCCCGATTCCAAATCCGTCGGTTTCGTCTGTTTACACATTGTTTAGTAAATTTTAGCATTTTTAGAATGTTTTCAATTTCCAGGGAAATTATTCAAACAAGGTTCAAAGCTTTGCGAGAATTCGAAAATCAAATTTAAAAAGGAATTGAATTTCATAAGCTTCATATAATCATAAGGAAAAACAAAAGAATTCATACATAAGGAAATAAGTTAAAATCTCAAAATAATAACATGAATGGATGAATTGAAATGACCTAGATTTACATTTTATTTAGATTTCATATGTTTATTTAATTATTCTAAATTGTTGAATTGAATGAGCATGGTTGTATTGCTAGTGGTCTAAAATGTATTATTTTGCATGGATACATTAAAATTAATATATTTGTTTTATATGTATTAATGTGTGTGTGTAATATAATTATTGGTTATGTCTTTTATACATTAAAGTGTTAATTAAGTTAGATTTATAAAAATCAACTTTGGTTTTACAAGATTAGTGATGGAATTTCTCTTCTTTAATTAAGTAG
Organism: Combretum micranthum; assembly: GCA_024138025.1. NCBI lineage: Eukaryota > Viridiplantae > Streptophyta > Magnoliopsida > Myrtales > Combretaceae > Combretum > Combretum micranthum. The sequence goes on from JAMXBD010000606.1 coordinate 759,105, forward strand.
CATTTATGCTCAAATGAGGTTCCAAATGAGACCCAAATACACCCCAAATGCAAATTAAAGTTGCATATGCCTTAGGGGGTAAATTTGGAATATGTTTTATGTATAATTAAGCTTAATTGAACTCTTTTTTTGCAGCCTTAATATTTTATACGAATTTTGCTTCTTCTTTCTTTCTTTTCTTCTTCCTCTTTCAATTCCATTCCAAGTTCAAGTCAAGGTCAATATCAAGTTTAAGAATCAAAGTTTTCTTAAGACAAGGTATATATATATAAATTATTTGAATTGATTTAGTTATGATTGTTGTGTTTTCCTTCTTGAAGTGATTACATGAATTTTCATTGGAATGAGTTTAATGTTGATCAAATTATTTGTTCATGTTTGGAATGAGTTATGAATGTGTTATATGAGTGTGTGAGTTTATGCATGCATGGTTGAAGTAATATGAAGTGTTGGGAGGATGTGAAGAGGAATTGTGTATGAAAAATTTAGATTGGATTGATGTGGAGTTAAAGTGTTTAAATATATTGAATTCTTGTTTTGAGTTGCAAGAATTGAGTAGTATAGATATGAGTGAATCATATGAAGTTGGAAGTGTAGTGGAGGAAGGTTTAAAGTGTATTAGAATAGAATTTTACAAAGTGGAAAAACAGGGGATTTGAAATTTTCGTTTAAGCCTGTTTTTAGAACGTACGCCGGCACCTGGGGATTCAACGCCGCCGGTTAGAGGCAGCGTTGGATTCAGAATTTTTAAGGCTGGATGAAAGCCGCCGGCTTTCGCTAGGAAAGTCAGCCGGCGTTCTTTCGTTTATATTGTACGCCGGCCGCTGGGAATCAAGGCCGTCGGCGTAAGTGTCAAAGCTGCCAGCGTATCTGGGTAAGCGGACGGCTTAGACCTCTCTGGACGTTTTTGAAAATTTTGGTTTTGGATTCTATGCCGGCTCAAGGCCGCCGGCGTAGGATGCAAAGGCTGACGGCGTACCCTTGTACACTGCCAGCGCTGGCAATGTTGATTTTCAGAGAATTGAGCACCGGCTCAAAGCCGCCGGCTTTGGCTGCCGGCCTATCCCCTGTGCTTTTGAAATTTAAAAACTTTTTCTAAAATTTTCCGAAGTTTGTTATTTGAGCAATTAAGTATTTATTAAGCGATTTGCGATATAATAGGACCTTTAAATGCTTATTTGTGACTTTGTATTCAATTATTTGGATTTCCTTGATTAATTGTGATAATGAAATCTATACTTGTTGATTTATTGATTACTGTGATATTTCCATTACAGTTAAGGATTCTTCGGTTAGTTCATCACCGAGAGATCCTAGTTTTATACTAACGGGTTCAGGTACGCAATAACTTGTATGATGTTTGTTAGGACCAGGCATTTCTAATTTGACCTAAATTGATTCGGCTTAACTATTGAATGAATTGGATGTCTATTACGCTGTTTAATCTGGTCCGAGGAGCAGCAAACCTGTCATGATGCAATGACATGTTAGCTAGGCGCTTAACCAAGTCATGATGCAATGACTTTACCATGATGCAATGGTACGCTATGATGCAATAGCGATTCTTTTGGTTAAGTGGGTAGCCGATAGGGGGAATTGTATCTGTGTAACGTTTGTTTAAACTTAGGGGGAAATACCATGATTTAGTTCAAGGTTTATGGGAACTTGTGAACTAGGTTCATGTTATGGACTGAGTTTAAGTAGAGTCGGGCAACGGCTTTTAAACCCTAGATGAAGCTATTATCTTCATGAAGTAGATATAGGAGATATAAGTATTCGGACTGCTTATATCAACCCCCTGAGCAGCTGCTGTTACTCAGGATCCCTGGATTCCCGAAGTGTGACCGGGGTTTGAATACCCTCTTGTTGATTTGTGAATCAAAATGTAATAAAGATAACCACTTGTTCTATGGTGCATTACATCAATTGGTTGACTTGTTTTGCATTGGTTATTGTGTACTGGGCCTCTGGCTCACTTTTGCTGCTTTGCAGGTATTGGAGACGAGTATTACGATGACTTGGGCTATGGGTCCGATTTCGAAAGATTTCTGGACGAGTGGGATGAATAGGATCCGATTACCCGGGACTTTTAGAAGACTTTTTGCTAAGGATAAGCTATGTATAGAAGGCTTGTTAGTTAAGCCAATTTCTTTTTGTAATGACCTTAAGATCCTTTAGGTTTCTCATGTTTTGAGAAAACATGTAATTTTTGTAGTGTCATTTATTGGCACTAAATGATGTTTATTTGATGTAAATGTATGTATAGATTGCTTTTGTTAGCAATCTTGTTTTGTTTAAAAGTTCTTTACAAAGTTTAGTGATTTTGATCAAACAATTTTCATAAACTGTTAGTTTTAGGACAACCTTACATATAATGTGAAAACGTTATATATGGTTGGGGATTCAGTACTCTAAGTCTCGAGATTTAGAGGACCGGGTCTTTACATGAATGCTCATGCAGTTTATATGTGGTTAATGCTCTTTACGTCTAATGTATAGCATGCTTGATTTCCATAACTTCCTTCTTTTGAAATAAACATGATCCTTCATTGCTTTAGCGAGCCATACAAGATATTACATCAAAGATTTCTATCCACAAAATTTGGCTAGCTATACTCTAGTTCTAGTTCTAAACATTTTTCCCTATTCCCGAAAACACAACAAAATACAGGGAAAAAGAAAGAACAAAATACTAACTATCCAGAAATCCTAAGGTAAATTGGCATCCCACATTGCATACTACAAAATAAGGAAAACAAGGACTTCATGGGTTAGCTATCATCTCAGCCTTCACTCGTCACTAGTATCTTCGGAGGTCAAACTAGAAGGTCGTCTCCTACTAGAAGAACCACCATCGTCTTGTTGGACGAATAGACTAAGGTATTCCCTTACATTCATCCTCCGCCTCCTAGCGGGTCGAACTAAAGGCTCTTGATCTTGTTCTTCACTTTCCTCCTCTTCTTCTGTTCCTTATCCCTCCCTCAGGCTCACTTCTTCCTCATCACCTCTTGTTTCGGGTTCGCCTATTTGGTTTTCCACTATCTCGGGTTCTCTCATAGGCTCTCCACCCACATTTTCCACTTCCATAGGCTCGGGGGCCATGGGTTCTACTACTTCCAGATCAAGCACAGGCGGATATTTACCCTCAATATAAACATCCCTCCATAACATGGGATCTAATTCAGGTTCTACCCTTCCACTATCTAGTATCTCCAACACTCGATTAAAATCCCACACAATTTGATTAGGTTCCGGATTCACTTCCACTTCCGGATCAATGGGTGGGGTAAGGGTTCTGGGGACTACATTTTCCTCCCAATTAAGATCCTCCTCGGGGTCCTCTTCTTATTCTTCCTCCTCTACTTCTTCATCAACTTCATTATTCTCTCCAATCACAAGTGCACCATTCAATTGCATACCTATGTCACTGGCCGGTGGTGGAGTGATTACACGTGGTGGAAGAATATCTAAGTAAATTGCATGCCACGTAATATGGTTCCAGGCATCCGCTATGTTCCAATCATGGTGGTCATACAAGTCATCATGGGCATACACATATAAAGGTCCTATAGGGATCCATAACCTAAAATCTAGAGGGGTCCGGTTTCCCCCATTCTTCAAGATAAAAGTGGCTTCCTTAGTCATGGGCTCATGCCCATATTCTACCATGATTCTTTCTAAGGTATAGATTGTCTCCAACTTAGTCCAATTCCTTCTTCCTATAGGATCGTATCTCAGTTGGTCGACCACAGTGGCCCATCTAGTGTATCTTAGCCCTTCTTTCCACAATCGGAACATCTCCCCTATAGTCCGAGGGTGCCTGGCTAGAGCAAAATCCTCACACAGCTCTCTTAATCTCAATCTGTATTCCACCATGGTCTCATCAATTCTTTTGGTGAAATTCCTAGCTCGTTCCCTGGTCTTACCCAAGGAGACCTACAACAAGACAAGACTCCTAATTAGACTTAACAAGGAAAGATATTTTCAACTCCATTTGAACCTATTAGTTAAATTTCTAAGTTTGGTTTCTTTTAGTTCTATTATCTTGTTTTACAACCTAGTACTCTGATACCAACTTAAATTGTCATGCCCCGTAGGGGTATCCTAAACGTAACAGTCCGCCACATACTATATAAGACTCTCAAATTTCTATCCGAGTCCTTCGGGAGTCTTGTATAGATGTAAAGTGTCCCTTTACGACAATAGAATACTCAATCAATGGAGTTAAGAAGTTTAATATGGCATTCATTAGCCATAGATAATAAACCAAAACACATATATAAATCACAAAGTCTAAGGGGCATTCCCCCGCAAAATAATATTAAGTCTATTTGTCGCGCCCAGAAGGGTACCCTAAACGTGGCAGTCCGCCGTACACAATATTAAAGCCTAAGAATGACCACCTCAGTCACGTGAAGGCTTCCATACTATGTATAAGGCGTCCAACACATAAAGGAGACACATCAGAATGATACATTTTATGTTGATACAATTGAGTACAATGTAAAGGAAATACAATCTACTATACTTCCGATACAAACTACTATACTTCATATACGAATCACTATACTTCAAAATACAAATCATTCAACTTCAATTACATTCATCCACAGACTTCCTTACATAGACTATTACAAGACAAATCATAAAACTAGCTGATAGCTTTAAACATTCGTATTCTTTGCCGAAATCCCAAAGTCATTCTCGGCTCCAACCAATTCGGTCCCCACTTTGCATTCTTGAGATAACCTGTTCATTTAAACAACTATTGGGGTATAAGCTACACTAGCTTAGTGAGAATTCCCTTAATTCCGTACCATAACAAACAAGTTATAATCAGTCATATGCTATGCATGAACAAACACGTGAGCAAGCAATTATGGATGGGTATCCGGAACCCACACACAGAACGGATTTATGCCCTCCGTATCTTGGGTTAGGTATGGTATTGAGTCTACACGACCGCATCTAGTCCCTAAGCCCTCAGCTCTTAGCACTCGACTCGGCTAGGCTCATCCAGGAATGCATCCACATGTGCCTTAGTACCCCTGAATGAGCTCTGGCACTAGGCTAGTTATCTAAACGAGTCATTGACAGACCATACTGATCGACCTGCGTAGAAGTAGCATGCTACCAATGCAATATGTCTGATGCGATGCATGACCACTTTAATTTTTACTTAGGTCAAAATATTTATACATTCTTTAGAGTGACCAGCCAATATCATACACATAACAGAAATAATATGAACAGTGTAGTTACCCAATCAAATCGTGGTTTCGATATGCATTAGTATTCTTTGGCATACATTCATCACAGCCTCATCATATATCCCATCCCCATTCATATCAATTTTTATCTTGTTCCTATAATTCTAATGCAACTAACTACAAGCACAATCAAGGTAACAAAACAAGGAGAAAACTCACTCGGCCATTGAATCACCGGTCTTCTAGTAATAATAATTCGGTGGCAGGGAATCTTCGATTTCGGGATCACCTAAAAAGGAAGAAATACTCTAATAAGTATTTCAACTCAAACTAATCCAAATGATTCTATACGAACTATCAAATTCGTAATTCTCGTCCTAAGCGGGAATTCCAACTTAAAACGGCCATAACTTGGTCATTTTAACTCGGAATCTGGTAAATTATATATCGATTTCTATTTACTTCGAAAGATCTATCTATTTCTAATATTATATTTAAGTTTTGAAAATTTGAAGCTTCGAAAAGGTTGGATCAGATTAGGGCAGTAATAATTTCAATTTTCGAAAAATAGTTTTATAAATGCTTGAAATGTTTCTACTTGTCAATTCAATTATACATGCAATATGAATGATTTCCTAACATGAATGACGTGAGATGAGCTTAATGTATGCATGATCTTAACGACTTTTGCTAAAAAAAGTTTTACAACTTTTTACTTTGTAAGACCATAATAACAACTACTTATGAAAAGTCTACTTTTCTAACTTTGATCATTTCCATTTGTCTTGGATTTATTACTTAAGAAAATAATATCTTTGTTAAAATTGAGTCTTCATCATATATATTACTTATGACCTTCATTTCCGCATAGAAATTTCTATTTTACACTTTGTAAACATGTTTTCAAGTGGGGTTGATTCCAAAATCCGAATTTTACAAAAATTAGTTATTGAGTGATTTCTTTAAGTAAAATCATTTGATACTTAGAAAATTTAGGGCTCAATCATACATAGCCACTAAGGACTTCATTCTTATACAAAAATTTGCATTTCACACTTTGCAAATATGTTTTCCAATATGTTTTACTCAAAAATCCGAATTTTAGAAAATCCACTTTTTGAATGATTCTTTTGTGAAAAACTTGTTTAATGCATTAAAATTTAAGACTTTATGGTACCTATTACTTAAGGACTTCATTTAACACATAAAACTTGCAATTTGAGCTCAAATACTAAGTGATTACAGATGCATCATCTCAAATTACAAATTTGACAATTTGATCACTAACTCAAAATTTTCCATTTTAATTCCATTACTTGTTTTACACATTACTCATGCCTAAACTCATTTTAACTTGTAAAAATCATTCCTTAAAGATACCTATTACCTATACCCTTCATTTTTCACATAAAACATGAGTTTTGGAGTTGATAGATGGGTTTTAAAAATTGCTTTTGATTGGGATCCGAATTTACAAAATTCATTTTTGGACATATCTTTTGATAAAATCTATCTAAACTTATGAAAATCCATTCCTCACATATCCTATCTAAGAGCCCTTCATTTCTTGAATAAAAACTCCATTTTTGAGTTGGAAAACATATTTTTAAAATATGCATTGGCCAAAATCCGAAAATAGAATCTTTATTTTGAAAATAACTTTTGAAAATCACATTAGATTCTTGTAAAAAGAAGCCTTGATGATATACATATATTAAGCCTTCATTTTCTTAAGTAAAAATTACATTTTAACACTTGGAAAGTGGTTTTTAAATATTGGTCTTGCCAAAATACGAATTTCACAATTTTTGTCTAAGTTCAAATCTAAGATCTACACGTAATATGAATATACACCTAAATGAAACCCATGAAAATAAACTTTAAACTCATAGATCTAAACTTTGCTCATCAAAATCTTTTATTTATGTTATCTATACCCTAAGCCCTTCATTTTAAATGAAAAACACACATTTTGAAGTTGAAAAACAACTTTTCTAAATATGGTTCCATTTTTATCCGAATTTTCAAAAGTTATTTTTGTTGAAAATGAAATAGATCTTGAGTTTTCTAAAATATTCCTACTATTATCATGCCACTACAAGTTGTTCATGAACATAAATAAAGGTCTAATGCATTTATGAACTCAAAACACTAGATCTAGTCTTTTAAACTAGTTTTAAATGCATGAATCACTAAGATGAATATGTGGATGATAGATTTATGCATAAATCATAAGAAATAAAAAATATAACAACTTAAATAACGAGATCTATGGCATAAACAAAATCAAAGCTACAAAAAGTTAGATCTACAATATATATCAACTTTAAACAAGAAAATAATTGAAATACAAGATAATAAAAGTAGAGAAAAGGAGTGTTTCATTTTTGGCATCATCATCCTAAGCTTTTACGCTTTTGGAAGGTCATTTGATGCATGAAACCTTCATTACACTTTACCTATATCACCTATGGAGCTTTGGGAAGAAGATTTGCTTAGAAATCTTTAAGAATGAAGTGTGGTAGCCATGGAAGAAGAAGGGGGCAGCTTGTTTTTCATGGAAGAACAAGAGAAAATGAAGAAGAAAGAGAGGAAAAATGAGAGAGAAAAGTTAATGAATGAAAGAGGGAAAGTGAGTAAATGAAGGAGTGAGAGAAAATGAGTGTTTTAATTGAATAAAAGAAGAAAAAAAATAAAACAAAGGTAGAAAATGAGGGAAGGGGCTGGCATGATTTGTGAAGAGAGAGGAGAGAGGAAATTGTTGAAATTTGACTCAAAATTGAATTGTATAATTAATGTGTAATGTAACTTTTTGAAGAAGGATTGAATTATATTTATTTTTAGTCAAAATGGGAGCAAATAAAGGACAATGGCAACCATAAAGAAGGTCAAAATCTGCCATGAAGTGTGGGTTAATGTGTAGAAAGATTGAAGTGAAAAGGAAGTGATATGTGTAAGGTGTACTTGAAGGTATGGGTTGTAAAAGTACTTCCTTAATAAAATAAATTAAAATAAAATAAAATTGAAAAATTTATTCCAAATATTTGTAGCAGATTTTTCATAATTAAAATTAAATAATTATTTGAATTATTTTAGTATTTTAAAATTATATTACCGGTATGATCAAAACACGCGAATATGGGCTATAAATAATATTTTTATAACCCAAAAAATTCTAAAAATTTATTTTATGAAAATAAAAATATTTTTAAATTATTAAATTAATTTATTTTATTTTTAGTATCGGGTCTTAAACAAAATCTGATTCCGTAAAGACCCGAAACGAACTAAATTTTAGAAAAACAAAATTTTCTATAACATATAAAATATTTATCTAAAAATATAAGGCTTCATAAGATAATAAAATTTTCTAATGAAATAAAAATGAATAGTGCAAAAGACTAATCAATTGCCAGTAATAATAGAAATACGATAAAAAGGTTATAATTGTAACTTTTATAACCCGAAAAATTTCATAACTGATATATTTGGAAATCTTATGAAATTACGAGTCTAACGGTACTATTGGTATGTTTTTGATGTCTTGAGCCCCGAGAACGCTTTTCGAAGTCTGTATCCGAACGGGTTCAAAATGTATCAAAAATTTACCAATCTGAAATTTTTAAGAAAACTTATATTACTATGAGCTATTCTACATATTTAAACTACTTCTCGGCCTCTAGGGTTAGGGGTGCTAGATTGCCGGACTTAAACTATTGTATTCCACTTAGGGTTTTCGGGTGATTTTCCGATTTAGATCCTTACCAATTTGGAAATTGATATTTTATGCTTATACAACATATTTAATTTGAGAAATTTATTTTACATTTCATTTTTTGTAAGTATTTAACATCTTTTAATGTTTTCGGAATTCTTGAAATGTGTTTTATTTTCCAAAGTCAATCGTTATTTGTTTTTTAATAATTTATTTTTTTTTTTTTGTTTATATTATCCGTTTTTATAAGTCGGAGTTAAATATGGAATTTTTCGTACGTAGTAGTTTTGAATTTGAAGACCACTGAGTTCTTATTTTATTTTTAAGGATTTTCATTTTCTCATGATTAAGAAATTTTTGGATTCATTCATGATTTAGGACTTGTTGAAATTCGGTTTTAATTTGGAGTGATTTTTAGGGTTTATTTTCAAAGTTCATCTTGGAATCATTTACTGAAATTTTCCAGGGCTTACACCATTACAAGCATCCAGAGCCCTTTAGTTTCCAACGGAAGTCTAAACAAAATCAAAATAAACTTCTAAGGGAAACTCCTATCTCCGGTACCTGAGCTGTAGCCTGCCTTGGCCTAAGCCAAATGAATTCATGTTGCAACAAGTAAAAACTATAGGGGTGTAAGCTAACTAGCTTAGTGAGTGAAAACTTCCATATCACAATTAAGACAAATCATTCAAGCAAGTGGTTACTTAAGCAAATGATTTGCATCAAACAAATGAGTTCAACAAACATATGACCAGCCGAAAATCATATGTGGATGGACTTGCGCCCTCCATCCCAAGTTAGCAGATTAACGAATCCTGCGGTACGATGCCGTTTAAGCTCATGGTCAACTGAACAATATTTCGTTTTATGGATCACGATTAACCAACATATTCGTTTTATGGATCACGATTAACCAACATATTCGTTTTATGGATCACGAAAAACTAACAAATGCTAATGCTCCATCCCTGTCGTGATATGAATGAGTTTAATTATAATTGAGGTCCAATAATAGATTAATCCAATTCTTTTAGGTGACCAACCAATATTCGCAGACAAATCAATTATAACTTCTCGCTATACAAGCAGTAGCTTATCATCCGGTTTCGATATTCTTTAAGTCCAACTTCACATATCAATAGCGGACAAGTATATAATTCCCAAATACCCCATCATGCATATTCGTTTTTATCTTTGCCTAAGCAACTAATGCCACTATCATTACAATCACAAACAATAATTGAAATCGGAAGTAATACTCACTCGGCCATGGTACGCCGGTCTCTTAATAGTAGTAGTCGGGTGGTAGGGTATCGTCGTGCTTGGGATCACCTACCAAATAAGAACAACCTAATAAGAATCTCATCACTTAACTAATTCAAGCTATGCATCTAAGCTGGACAAAATCGGAATTCTCGCTATTTGCGGAAGTTCCAACTTAAAACGGCCATAACTTGGTCATTTTAACTCGGAATTTTGCAAATTTTATATCGACTTCTATCTACTTTGAGAGATCTATCTATTTCTAATATTTTTTTCAAGTTTTGAAAACATTAAGGTCACGAAATAGTAGGATCAGATCTATTCTGTAACTTTCCTTTTTCCGAAAAATTGTTTCGCATTTAGTAAAAATGTTTCTAGTTGATAACTCATGCATAGATGGAATATGAATGAATTCCTGGTATGAATGTCATGTATTGAGTCCATTATATGCGTGATCTTGAAAACCTTTGATAATGAACTCTTAAGAACTCCTAATTATTATAAGACTCCACAATAGCCATTTCTTAAAATCTATCTTTCCAATTTTTGCATTCCCTAGGGTTTTAAGATCTTATTCTTAGAATTCATTTACTATCTAAATAAAAATGAGTCCTTAACATCTATACTATCCATAACATTCATTTATGCATAAAAATCCACATTTTTCACATGGCAAATATGTTTATGAACAATCTTTTCACAAAAATCCGAATTTTGGAAATTTTCTTTTCTTGTATTTTTTTTTCTATGAGAAACTTATTTAATGCACCAAAATTTGAACCTTTATTATATCTATTGTCTAAGAACTTCATTTAACTCATAAAACTTAAAATTTGAGCTTGAATACTAGGTGTTTATATAAGCATTACTCTAAATTACGAATTTAACAAATTGATCACTAACTCAAGATTTTCCATTCTAACTCCACTACTTGATTTTCATATTACTCATGCCTAAACTCATCCAAACTTGTAAAAATCATTCCTTAAAGATAACTATTACATAAACCTTTCATTTTTCATTAAAAATATGGGTTTTAAAGTAGTTTCAAGGGTTTTTAAAATAGGTTTCAAATTCCATCCGAATTTTCAACTAGGCATTTCTAACAAAATCTTTTCTTTTTCAAGTTTCTTGCCTCCTATACATAAATATCTACCATCTAACACATCTATATACATGCAAGGCTAAGCTTTTATGATCATTAATGCATGAAAGCTTAAGTTATCCATATGAACATAAATGTAAATAAAAATATGAGTGTCTAAACACTAGATCTACCACGTATAGTGCATTAATCATGAGTTTCATGGCATGAACATAACTTTCTAGATAAGATCTCTACTTTACATGCATGAACAAGATGATATTGCAACAAAAACTCTTTTAAACACAAGATCTACTTCTTGTGATAGCTTGATATTCTTGTATTAGTGTTTTCATGTCCCTAGCATATGCTCATTGGGATTAAAAGTGGAAAACACACAAGAATGGTCTTGCTATTACAAGATAGTGTAGGAATAAAGCTTAGAATCATCACCTAAATGGAGATTTGGAGATGAAAAGAAGATGAAACAAACTTGTGAGTGAGTGTGTGTGTGTGGGTGTGGGTCACGGCAAGACTAGGGGAGAAGGAGAGAGTTTTCTTCTTTTGTAAAATTTGAAAGAGTGAAAAATGAGAAGAGAGAGAGAGAAAAGGAGCTTATATAATAAGTGCATTAGGGTTTTAATTGAATAAAAGAAGTAAAAATAAAACAAAAATAGAGGGAAATTGGGAGGGGGTGCGCCGACCTAGTGTGGGGGAGGGAGAGAGAAAATTGAAACTTTGATAAAATTTGTAATTTATGTAATAAAATGTAATAATTGTAATAATTAATTAGGAAACAAAATTTCTTGGAAAAGAAAATTGTAATGAGTAGTTGTAAGGATGTAAGAATAGGGTATGGGTAGTGTGTAGTGTAGGTTGTACTTGTGAATAGTAGACAAGACATCTACTTTACCGATTGTAACGAAAATACGGGAAAAGGCTATAACTATAATTTTTATAGCTCGGAAAATTATAAAATTTATATTTTTGAAATCCTTATAAAATTTCGGTTCTAATGAATATTCCAGAATATTTTTCTGAGTTTGTGGTCCTGGGGCACGTTTTTCCGTAATTGAGCTCGGGAAGGTCTGGAATTGAAAAATTTCCGAATTTAAAACTTTCTAAAGTTTAAAATATACTTTAAAACAATAATTCGTATTCATTTACTTTATAACACTTCTTTTATTATGAAACCAAAGAAAAGCCGGATTTAGGGTTTCTAAGCTTCTCTCACTAGACTTAAACTAGACTGGATTAGGGTTTCGCTTTTCAACTCCCGGGGTTTACTTAACTACTAAGAATACTGGGGTTTACACTCATGGCACCTTACCATCTAATACAAAGGCTAACCCAAAAGATCAAACCGAGAACTGAAAAAGAAATATTCCTAGGATGATTTATCTTGCTTTTCTTTTTGTTTGTTTTAAGTTTTGAAAGATCTTTATGCTTATGATTCTTTAAGTGTTAATGATGAATGCTTGTTTAATGCTTGTTTGATGATGAAGTTTTGTAAAGACTTTTAACAGGTTTTTTTGATACCTTATTTGCTGTTTTGATTAATATGTGTAAATATAGATGATGAGTTTGAAGTTCTATGAATGAAGTTATGGTGTTTTTCATGAGATTCTTTGTTTGAAAGATGAATGATAGAGAAACAATTGCTTTTGCACTACATTTCTCACTTTAAGGTTTTGTTTTGAAGTTTTTTTGCAAGAATCTACCTAATAATTTTTGCCATGAGCTAACCAACGATTCATAAAAAGCAATCAATTTTGGTCATAACTTTAATCGCAGCTTGAATCAAGCTCGTGATAGTGAACCAAGGTCACTTTAATTCTTTAATCTACAAAACAAATAAAGATTACGACATTCTTTTTACAAGATAAATGAAGGCTTACGTTGAGGCCTCGATCCCTTTATTCTTTTACTATTTTAATTCTTTATTCTTTAAGTATTAGTCGCAACTTAAATAAAAGCCTTGATTCTTTATTTATTTATTTATGTTCTTAATAAATAATAACCACATTCTAAATCGAGCCATCGATTGAACCCGCGACATGATTATTATAAAAGCAATAATACTGTTGTATCCCTCTCATTCATTACTTGATTCAAAATTATAACAAACCAAATATACGCTCTACATTTACAAACTCATTAAAAATCATTCCTTTTCAACATATCTTGCATCAAACCATTGAGGTAAGCTCATTTATTTACTGTTAATTTACTTATGCTAGTTCAAATGAGTACAAATGCTAGGTTAATTTTTGTATATTTAGGGTTTCAGAAGTATATAGAGTTAGATATAAAATGGTTTATTGATGTAAAGCAGCTTCCTTGATGATTTAAACAAGTTTAGTAGACTTCATTTCTTACAAATTATGGCAATTCTTTCCAATAAATTTGCAATTCAAAGAAGTTCAAAATGAACTTAAGAGTTTAAAGGTTGTTTTTAAGTCTATTTCTTTTTATAAAAATAATAAAATAAAGTTAGAAAACAAGAATGTTGTTAAAATCAACTTGAAATTCTTTAAGAGAAGATATAAATGGTTATGCCTTGAGTTTATTCTTTGAATAAATGAAACAACTTTATATTGGTTTATTCAAGAAATTAGGGCAGAATTCGTTTGTTTATAATGAGCTTCAAACCCAATACTTATTCTATTTCTCTTATTTTTGCAGTAATGGCACCAAAAAAACCACAAACACAATCCTAAAAGCAATCTAAAAAGGCTAGAATTGAATCTAGACCCACTGTGCAAGTAAGTACCCATCCTTAGCCCCTAGAAAAATTTAGAATCTTTCTATTAAAGAAAAAAGTTGTGGTAAATGTTATTATAGATTGGGATGTTGTGCGAAGCTATGGTTTAGAGGCTAAATTTAGGGGATTCTTTGAGGATCAAGCCTAAGGAAGATTGTCACGCCCCATAGGGTATCCTAAACGTAACAGCCCGCCACATACTAAATAAGACTCTGTTCATAAGGTCCATAAATGCAGCTGGTGCATTAGTCAGCCCGAACGACATCACCAGAAACTCATAGTGTCCATAACGAGTACGAAAAGCCGTCTTTGGTACATCCTCAGGCTTAATCCTCAACTGATGATATCCCGAACGCAAATCGATGCGTGAAAACACACAAGCCCCTTGCAGTTGATCAAACAAATCATCAATTCTTGGCAAGGGATACCGATTCTTGACAGTCACTTTATTCAACTCACGATAGTCGATACACAATCTCATTGATCCATCTTTTTTCTTTACAAACAAAACGGGTGCGCCCCATGGCGATACACTTGGTCTTATAAATTTTTGATCCAAAAGTTCTTGTAACTGTGTCTTTAGCTCCTTCAACTCAGCCGGTGCCATCCGGTATGGTGCTTTGGATATCGGTTCGGTGTTTGGAGCCAAAACAATTTCAAAATCAATTTCTCTCTTTGGTGGTAATCCCGACAAGATCTTTGGAAACACATCCAAATATTCATTTACCACCGGTATATCCCTTTCCTCACGGGTTTCCTCTTCATCCAAAACACCTTCAATCGGTATTATCTCTTCATCCTCCATCATCAGCTCAAACGAGTTTACACCAAACCTTCTCGGAACTAGGGTTTCTCCCACAAATTCTACTTTTTCCCCCATTTGATCATAGAAACTCACTGTTTTCTTTTGACAATTCACTATTGCTTTTACCTTCCTTAGCCAACTCATTCCGAGGATAACTTCGTATTTATTCATCTCCAATATTATTAAATCGCTTTTGGAGCTGTGTCCATGAACTTCCAACGGACAATCCTTCACAAATTCTTGGGTTGACATAACACTTCCTGTGGGGTCTTAATCCGTAAACTAACCGTAGTTATGGCTATAGGTAATCCCAGTTGGTTGGCCAAACTATTGGTGACGAATGAATGAGTCGCTCCCGTGTCAAATAAAACATAAGCCTCCACGCCATTCACCCGTATATGTCCTGAGGTCAACAAATATCCATCAGATATAAACCCTACAACACTCTTAAAGCTATCTACATCGGGCTCCTACTTCCAGCTTTCCATAACATATTCAATTTCATTCAAGCAACAATTCAAATTAATAACTTAAATTCTAGCTAAGGAGGGTTTCTGTTACTAACCTGTCACCAGGCCACTATCAGTGCCTTCGCTTTGATCCAAAGCTGCCAATTCCACATCTTCCTCCTCATTTCCTCTACCATCCACTAGCCTTCGAAGTTATATAACCTCATCCCATGCATTGCCGAAGCTGCTCGGCTCCTACTTTTGTTACCCGACCTCATGGGGTTGGTATTACTTGAAGTTCCAAAGGGTCGAGCGGCCACGCTTTTCCGCTAGGGACATTCAGAGGCTAGATGCCCCTTTTCCTTACAAACAAAGCAAGTCACGGCCAGCTTCTTCGAGCATGTGTAAACCATATGGCCAGCGTCGCCACAGAAATAGCATTTGTTTTTCAACAACTGGCACTGCCTAGGAGCGTGTGCTCCCTTACATTTCCAACATGTGACATTGGCCTTGAACTGAGTCGACTTGCTACTAGACTCATCCTTGAATCCTTGGTACAGTCTGTACCTCTTTCCTTTGAATCCTGAACTCGAGGCGTCAAATGACCTCTTTCGAAATACCCTCTTTTCAGGCTCCTGGTACTTCCTTTTTCTGGCCCCTTAAATTACCCGGGCCTTCTCTACCATTTCAGGATATGTCCTAACTCTAAACTCTTCCAACTTGATCCGCAATTCCTCATCTAAGCCTCCCAGAAATACCTGCTTCTTCAATTCTTCACTATCCCTGAAAGACTCAGGTGCATATTGCAGCAAGTGAACGAACTCGGTTTCATACAGTTCTACTGTCCTCTCCTTTTGCTTAACATGGAGGAAATCAGCACTATATTTCACTCTCAAGTTGGAGGGAAAATAATTGTTCAGAAATTCCCGACGGAAGGTTTCCCAGGTGACCGGGGAAATCAAGTTCCTTCTCTTGGAGTCCCACCAGACCCGCGCATTAAACCTCAGCATATATGTTCCATATTCCAACTGCAGATAAGGTGGAATCTTGTATGCAACAAAAGAACGCTCAATTTGAGCTAACCAGTCCTCGGCTTCATCTGGTTTACCGAATGCTCCATCAAAATACCGGTTGCTCTTAATAAAGTCCGGTAAGGAGCTTCGGTGGGGTCTCCTGTATGGCGGGGGTGGTGGCAATGGAACATTATAGGAATGCTCCTCTTGTGGAGCCGGTGCCTCTGCAGTCATTTCCTAATGATCTACAGGTGGTGGATGTGGGGCCGAATCCCGGGCACTTTGCCCTGGGTGTGGATTCTGAACCGGGTTCTGATTTTAGATAAAGGTGTTAAGAAGATTGGCCAATTGTCTAATCGCATTTAACACATCACCCTGTTGATTTTGAGGCGCAATTCCCTGAGGGTTAGGTGGAGGTGCAGCCGGTTGATCGGCTTCATTCAGAAGAGACTCTTGTTCCCAGTTCCGAATCCGTCGGTTTTCGTCTGCTTATACATTGTTTAATGAATTTTTAGTATTCTTAGGAGGTTTCAGATTTCAAAAGGACTAGATTTGTTAACAAAGTTCAAAAATTGCGAAAATTTGGAAATCAAACTTAGAAAGAAATGGAATTTCATAAATTCATATAATCATAAGGAGAATAAAAAATTCACACATAGAGTAACAAGTTGAAATTTCATAACAATAATGTGAATGAATGAATGCTCATGCGATCTATATGCGGTTAATGTTCTTTATGCCTCATGACTAGCATGCATGCTTTTCTCAACTCCTTTCCTTTGAAATAAACACGATCTTTTCATTACTTTAGTGAGCCATACAAATATTACATCAAGATTTTTGTCCCTAAAATTTGGCTAGCTAAGTTCCAATTCCGATTCTAAACAATTTTCCTATTCCCGAAAACATGACAAAATACAGGGAAAAAGAAACAAATAAAATACTAACTATCCTGAAATCCTAAGGCAAATTGGCATCCCACATTGCCTACTAAAAAATAAGAAAATCAGGACTCCCCTTGGACTTCCTGGGTTAGCTATCATCTCGGTCTCTACTCATCACTAGAGTTATCGGAGGTCGAGCTAGGAGGTCGTCTCCTGCTAGAAGAACCATCGTCGTCCCGTTGGATAAACAAACTAAGGTATTCCTTCGTAGTCATCCTCCACTTCCTAGTAGGTCGGACTAAGGTTCCTGGTCTTCACTTTCCTCCTCCCTCAGTACCTTGCCCTTCCCTCGGGCTCACTTCATTCTCCTCACCTCTAACTTCAGGCTCACTCACTTGAGTCTCTACCACCTCATTCTCTCTTACCGGCTCTCCACCCATGCCTTCTACCTCCATAAGCTCGGGGGCTACAGGTTCAGCTACTACTATATCAAGTGCAGGGGATTTTCTCCTTCCACATAAACATCTCTCCACATCGTGGGGTCAAACTCGGGTTCCACCCTACCACTATCCGGTATCTCCAGCTCCCAATTAAAATCCCATACAACTGGGTTGGGTTCCGGATTCACTTTAGCTTCCGGCTCGATAGGTGGGGTAGGGGTTCTAGGGACTACATTTTCTTCCCAGTTAGGATCCTCCTCAGGGTCCTCTTCTTCTTCTTCTTCTTCATCCTCTCCAACTACAGGTGCCCCATTCAATTGCATGCCTATGTCAATAGCTGGAGGTAGAGCTATCACTCAGGGTGGGAGAATATCTAAATAAACAGCATGCCAAGTGATATGGTTCCATGCGTCTGCCATGTTCCAATCATGGTGGTCATACAAGTTATCATGGGCATACACATATAAAGGTCCTATGGGGATCCATACTCTAAAATCTGGAGGGGTTCGGTTTCCCCCATTCTTTAAAATAAATGTAGCCTCCCTAGTCATGGGCTCACGCCCATACTCAACCATGATTCTCTCCAGAGTATAAATTGTCTCCAATTTTGTCCAACTCCTCCTCCCCATGGGATCATACCTCAATCGATCAACTACAACAGGCCATCTTGTGTATCTCAATCCATCCTTCCACAATTTGTACATTTCCCCTATAGTCCGGGGATGTCTGGCTAGGGCAAAGTCTTCGCACAACTCTCTTAACCTTAGCCCATACTCCACCATCGTCTCATCATTCCTCTTGGTGAAGTTCCTGGCCCGTTCCCTGGTCTCACCCAAGGAGACCTACATCAATATAATACTCCTAATAAGACTTAGCAAGAAAACGTTTTTAACTCCATTTAAACCTATTAGTTAGATTTCTAAGTCTGGTTTCTTTTAATTCTATTGTCTTGTCTTATTACCTAGGGCTCTGATACCAACTTAAACTGTCACGCCCCATAGGGTATCCTAAACGTAACAGCCCATCACATACTAAATAAGACTCTCGAATTCCCTATCCGAGCCCTTCGGGAGTCTTATATAGATGTAAAGCGTTCCTTTACGACAATAGAATACTCAACCAATGGAGTTAAATAGTTTAATGTGGCATTCATTAGCCATAGACAATAAACCAAAACGCATAATTATACTTTACAAAATCTAAGGGGCATTCCCTCGCAAAATAATATCAAGTCCATTACAGTCGTCCAGAGTCCTTTAGTTTCCAACGGAAGTCTATACAAAAAGAATGAAGTAAACTTCTATGGGAAACTCCTATCTCCGGTACCTGTGCTGTGGCTTGCCTCGGTCTAAGCCAGATAAACTCGTGCTGCAATAAGTAAAAACTATGGGGGTAAGCTAACTAGCTTAGTGAGTAAGAATTTCCATAACGCAATTAAATACAATTCACTCAAACAAGTGATTATTCAAGCAAGTGTATGCATCAAACAAATGAGTTCAGCAAACATATGACCAACTGGAAATCATATGTGGATGGACTTGCGCCCTCCATCCCGGGTTAGCAGATTAGCGAATCCTGCGGTACAACGCCGTTTAAGCTCACGGTCAACCAACAATAACTCGTTTTATGGATCACGATTAACCAACAAATTCGTTTTAATGGATCACGATTAACCAACATATTCGTTTTATGGATCACGAAAACCAACCAATGCTAATGCTCCATCCCCATCGTGATATGAATGAATCCAATTACAATTGAAGTCAAATATACGTTAGTTCAATTCTTTTAGGTGACCAACAATTCTCAGACATTCAATATAGGATACTAGCTAATCAGTCAATAGCTTAACACCCGGTTTCGATATTTCTTAAGTTCCATTCCACACATCAGCAGCAGACAAATAATATAATTTCCCATATACCCCATCATGCATATTCATTTTTTTTCTTTGCTACACCACTAGTACCACACATTACAATCACAAACATTAAATTGAGAGTGGAAGTAAAACTCACTCGCCATTGGACGCCGTCTTACTTTAGTAAATAATCAGGCAGTAAGGTGTCGTCTTGCTCGGGATCACCTACCAAGTAAGAATAACCTAATGATTCTCAGCAAGTAACTATCCCAACTATGCATCTAGACAGATGAATTCGGAATTCTCGCTATTGCGGAAGCTCCGACTTAAAACGGCCATAACTCGGTCATTTTAACTCGATTCGCAAATTTTATATCGATATCTATCTACTTCGAAAGATCTATCTATTTCTAATATTAATTTCAAGTTTTGAAAACATTAAGTCAAGAACAGTAGATCATTATCTGTTCCGTAATCTCCCAATTCCGAAAATTTATTTTGCTTTTGATAATAAATGTCCTAGTTGATGATCATGCATGAATGGCATATGAATGAATTCTTAACCATGGATAACATGTAATGAACTCTATATATGCATGGTTTGATGATCTTTGATTATAGACTCTTAAGAATTCCTAATTATTAGGAAACCTTAATGATTCCTTATAACAAGTCATTATTACCAATCTTACATCCCCTAATGTTTTTTGATTTTATCTTAGAATTACTTATCATCAATAAAAATGAGTTCCCAACATCCATATTAATCATGACCTTCATTCATGCATAAAAATCCACATTTTTCATTGAGTAAATATGTGTTTGAATGGGCTACTTAGAAAAATCCGAATTTTGAGATTTTCATTTTCTTGCAATTTCCTTATAGAAAACTTGTTTAATGCATCAAAAATTGAGGCTCCAATATATCTATATCAAGACTTCATTTAGCTCATAAAACATGCCATCTAAGCTTAGATACTAAGTGTTTATGGGCATCACCCAAAATTACGAATTTGACTACACATCCATAAACCAATATTTTTCATTCTAACTTTACTTCTTGTTTTTACATTTTATCATGCCTAACTCATCTAAGCTTATGAAAATCATTCCTTCAATATACCTATTACACATACCCTTCATTTTTCTTGTGAAACATGAGTTTAAAAATGATTTTGGTGGTTTTTAAAGTAGGGTTTCAATTTCATCCGAATTTCCAACATTTCATATTTGACAAAACCTTTCTTTTTCAATGTTCTTGCCTTCTATATATGAAGATCCACTATCTAACACACCTTTACATGAACAAGACTACATTTTTATGATCATCAATGCATGGAAATCAAAATAACTCATGATCATACATGTAAATGAAGATGTGATGTCTAACCATTAGATCTACTAACTATAATGCATGAATCATAAACTTCATGGCATGAACATAAATATTTATAAAATCTCTACTTTACATGCATGAACAAGAAGATATCTTAATAAACTCATCTAAACACTAGATCCATGTCTTGTGATGGCTTGATATTCTTGTTCATGTGTTTTCATGTCCCTAGCATGAGCTCATTGGGATTAAATGAGAAAACACACAAGATATAGCTTTGCCATTACAAATTAGGAAGAACAAAGCTTAAATCCACATACCAATGGAGTCTTGAAGGAGAAAAGAGGAGAAAACAAGTTGGAAATGTGAGGAAGGGAGGGGGTTCACGGCACAAGGGAGGAGAAAGAGAGGTTTTTCTTCTTTAACAAAATTTGAAACAAGTGAAATGAAGAGAGAGAGAGAAAAATGTGTTTATATATGTGTAAATTAGGGTTTGTTAATGAATAAAAATTAAAATAAATCAAATGAGGGGAAAAACAAGGGGGGGGGGGGCGCGCCGGCCACATCTCGTGTGTGTGTGTGTGTTTTGAAAATTTGATATTTTGTAATTTAGTAAATTAAAATGTAATAAATGTGATAATTATTTAAGAGACAAAATTTCTTGGAAAAGAAAATTAAATGAGTAGTTGTAAGGATGTAAGAATAGGGTATGGGTAGTGTGTAGGTAGGTTGTACTTGTGAATAGTAGACAAGACATCTACTTTACCAGTTGTAACGAAAACACGGGAAAAGCTATAACTGTAATTTTTATAGCTCGGAAAATTATAAAATTGATATTTTTGGAATCCTTATAAAATTACGATTCTAATGAATATTCCGGAACATTTTTCTGAATCCGTGGTCCGGAGCACGCTTTTCCGTAATTGAGCTCGGAAAGGCCCGGAATTAAAAAATTCCCAAATTTAAAACTTTTAAAGATATAAAATATACTTTAGAACAATATGTTGACACCCCATTTTTGCCCCCTTTTTGAAAATAAAAAAGAATAATAATAAAAAAATAATAATAAAATCATAAAAATTATAAAAAATGTAGAAAATACAATAAAAATTGAAAATTATAAAAATAAATAAATTAGCTAAATTTAAAAATAAAAAAATTACAAAATTGGAAAAGAATATAAAAATTTGAAAATTAAGAAATCTAAAAAAAAAAATAATAATAATAAATCCCATCTTTAGTAAATAAGTTTTTAGAAGTTAAAAAAATCGAAAAAAGAAAGAGGAAGATCAAAAGTCACTTATTTACTTTAAATGTGCTTTAAAACGAATTTATATTGGCAATTTTGTAACTCCGATCCTTCAAATCAATTCGTAATCAATGGCCGAATTCAAGTTTTGTAACGGCCATTAACGGTCGAATTCAAGTTTTGTAACCGACGGCCATTAATGGCCAAATTCAAGTTTGTAACGGACGACCATTAACGTCGAATTCAAGTTTTGTAACCGACGACCATTAATGGCCGAATTCAAGTTTTGTAACGGACGGCCACTAACGGTCGAATTCAAGTTTTGTAACGGACGGCCACTAACGGTCGAATTCAAGTTTTGTAACCGACGACCATTAACGGCCGAATTCAAGTTTTGTAACGGACGGCCACTAACGGTCGAATTCAAGTTTTGTAACCGACGGCCATTAACGGCCGAATTCAAGTTTTGTAACGGACGGCCATTAACAGTCGAATTCAAGTTTTGTAACCGACGGCCATTAACGGCCGAATTCAAGTTTTGTAACCGACGGCCATTAACGGCCGAATTCAAGTTTTGTAACGGCCATTAATGGTCGTGATCCGTTTCACTTTGTAAACCCCTAAATTTTCGGAATCGGTTTAGCACAAAACCCTAACCGGAAGTCAAACGAAACCCTAAAGGTCAACAAAACCCTAGTTTACCGAATCAATCTAAATCCGGCATTGCCGTTTTCCTTGCCCGGAAAAACAAAGTTGGGATAATTAGCTCATATAGCTCGTAATAACCATAGGTTTCATAAAAGTTTCAGTTTCGCGAAATTCGAGTGTCCTTCGAACCCGATCGGACACAGTTCTCGAAAAACGTGTCCGGAAGCCCGGGATAGTAAAAATATTCCGAATACACCGTTAGACTCGTAAAAATATAAGTTTTCCAAAAATATCAGTTTCATAATTTTTCGGTAAGTAAAAATAACAGATATAGCTATTATACGCGTATTTTCTTACTACCGGTACTTTAATTGTCATATCTACTTTACATTACACTATTCATTACTATTCTACACTATTCTTCTATCTCTACTTTTTCTTACACCTATTCTTACACTCTACATAACCTATAATCTTAACTTTTTACCTTTCCCATAACTTTATATCACATCTACTTTACAAATTACATCTTTCATTCAATAAAAAGTCACAAAAATAAATCAATTCCCCCCCATCACACAATGGCCGGCGCCCCCTCTCTCTCCATCCACAATTTGTTTCAATTTTACATTTATTTTAATCACACAAAAATCCCTCCACATTTTCCTATAAATACCCCCCTCCTCTTTCACTTCTTTCACACATTCACTACCCACAAATTCTTACCAAAACTCTCTCAATTTTTCCTCTCAAAGCTCTCTCAAATTACTATCTCAAAACTCTTTCAAACTAATTCCACAACAACTTCCACCAACAACAAAAACCCATAACCACATAACCATATCAAAGTCATCTTTAGGTAACCCATTTATAATTCTTTCTTCTTCTTCATGTCATGTAACTTTACATGACCATAGTGTGAGTTTCCAAATACTACAAGTTGTGGAAACTACATTATGATCATGTGTTGTTCTTGTTCATGCCAATCCATTTATGTTTATGTTGATTTATTATTGTTTATATATCTATACATATATATACATATTCTTTAGAGCATATAAGCTCACATGCAATTTATTTATTTCATGCAAAGCAATTTATTTACTTTTCCATTGCAATTTATTTACTTAGTCCTTGTTGAAATTAAAACTAGACTCTAGTCTTAGACTTGTCCTCATCAAGTCAAAACAAGCTTTTCTTCTTTCATTTCATTTTATTATGGGACTAGTTTATTTCTTAGTCCCGGGAGCCTTGAAAAAGCTAAGACTCCAATACTTGATTTTATTATTAATGCTTTATGTTATTTTATTTATTATTATTCTCATAATCATGTTCATTTAGATTGTTGTCCAAAAGTTTTATTTTCTAAAGATAATCAAATAAAAGAAGGCTTTTTGTCACTTAGGAATAAGTTTATGTAAAACATAAAAATATAAGATAGCAAAAATAAACTCATTCATTTTCAAGTTACAAAAAGAATTCACTATGAATTTAGGATCTATTTTTTTCTTAAAAAGCTATTTAAATCCTTGTTACTCTACCTTGTTTTCAAAAGAAAATATATTCTTTTCATAAGAAAGAAAATAAGATGGATAACTAAGGAAATTTTAAATAAGACCTTTGCAAACAAATAGGTAAAGAAAATTTATGGTTTGAAAATAATAAAGTTATTTCTTTTCAAGTTACAAGAAAAAGTTAATAAGATTATAGAAATTAGTTTTTCTACAAAAAGTCCTAAATTGTTCCACCTTGTTTTTATGAAGAAAACAAATTTTCATGCATGGATGATTATTTTTGAAAATAAGAAAAAGAATGAGAAATATCAAGTAAGGAATTTTTGCATAACAAGTAAACAAAGGAATTTACACAAGAAAAATGAAGAAAGCATATTTCTAGAAAATTTCAAAT
Organism: Combretum micranthum; assembly: GCA_024138025.1. Lineage (NCBI taxonomy): Eukaryota > Viridiplantae > Streptophyta > Magnoliopsida > Myrtales > Combretaceae > Combretum > Combretum micranthum. Next base: position 783,734 of record JAMXBD010000606.1, read on the forward strand.
ATAGTATTAATGTAACTTAGAAAATAGAAAATTTTATTTTCAAGAGTCACTTAGAAAAAGATAAATAAAACCAACATAAAACGTTTTTAGAAAATAAGAAAACAAGGTATTCATTTCAAAGGAAATTACAAAAACAATTTCCGAAAAGCTTCAACCCGACATTGTTTTACCTAAGAAAAATAATTGGACAACAAGACACTTGAGCATGCTTAAATATGAGTTATATAGTTACAAAAAGAGAATTTCTCAACTATATAGATAACTAAGTATTTATCAAACAAATTTTGATTTCTTGAAACAAAGTTGATTTTACTTGAAAAATCCCTGGTGAGTCTTGTCGCCGCTTTTTCGGCACCTATATGGCTTTTTTTGTGGGAAATAATTTTAGAAATGGGTAGATCTTTTCGAATAGATAGAAATCGGTATATTATATGCGCGATTCCGAGTTAAAATGACCAAGTTATGGCCATTTTAAGTTGGAACATTCTTCTATACGAACTTTAACGTTCTTGGACATTGTTTTGTCAAATTCAAGAGAATCTTCAAGAAAAACTCATTATGGGTATTTTCTTTAGTTAGGTGACCCCGAGGAAGGATTTCTTCACCCCGAGAACTATTACGATTAAGTGGAGTGTGCGAACGACTCATCCGCTTAGAGGAATAGACGACAATGGCATCGTGAGTTTATTTCCATTAAATGCTACTCTTGTTGTGCTTGTAAATTAGTTGCACTAGAGTTAGGAAAAGATAAACCGATATGCATGTAAAATAATTCCTTGAAAGAATTCTAAGAATATCGAAGCCCGAATTGTTCTAAGTGATTGTTTTAGTATAATATTGATTTGTGTGAAATTCCTTGATCACCATAAAGTTGAAATTAATTATGTTATGACTTTATAAATTAATGAACTCATGCATACCACGAAGTGAGTCACATTACATGGTTGGGTTATTATCCTTTGGTGAGAAGGATAGTAGGCTCATGTCGAAAGCAACACTTGGCGGAAGATCCGAAAGCGATTGCTTGGCGGCTTAATGGAATACGCTTGGCGGTTGATCCGAAAGCAAGGTCAAATCAAGTAGATTCGGAATACTTGGCGATGAGTGCTCGCAAGTTTAAAAGTTTTTAATGAATGCTTGGCGATGAGCGCTCGCAAGCTTAAACTTTCTATTAAAAACTACTTGTTTTGAGTATCACCAAACCCCGAATGGAGGGCGTAAATCCATTCAACATATAGTTCCCGGAAAGCTATATGCTTGTTTGCCCATGTTCTTGTGCATTACATTTGTTTGATTAAATCAACTTGTTTGAATCTTGTTATAAGAAGTTATTTATGGAAATAGTTCTCACTAAGCCTATTAGCTTATACCCCGATAGCTATCTTTTACAGTTCCCGTACTTATGGCTAAGGCCTCATGGACCTTGCGGGCAGGTAATTCCTTTTGAACAATAGAAATCTGGATAAAGTTTAGCATAGTATTAGCTTGCAAATATTTGTATACTAGATTAGTAATTTAGAGAATTGTCCTTAAGTTTGTAAAGTCGTTGCCATGAACAAATAATTATTGTGAATCCTCTTTTCTTAATATGTTTTTATATTTCCTTAAGCTTCATTATTCCACGTTTGGTCCTCTAAAATTGTGAGAGTAAGCCTTACACTTAATATAAAAGCTTTTGGAAATGACTAAGGTTGTCATACTTAAGCTTTCATATTGAGCGTGGTGGACTGTCACGTTTAGGATACCCGTTGGGCGTGACACACTTCCCCTTCAGCTCTATATAAACCACAACCCCGATCCTCCTCAAGACACAAGATCCAGATTTGAAAAAAATTTCGAACAAAGAGAGCATAGCAAGGAAAAATCTAAAAAAAAAAAATTCAAAAAAGAAAAAAAAAAGAGAGAGAACAACAGCAAGAACCAAGCGAATTCGAACTTTCACCACACCCCCCCGCTGCCGCTCTGACCGCCGTCTAAGCCACCTCCAAGCCACCACCGACAGCTGCCATAACCACTTGAGCTCCAACAGCCACAACAAGCATTTGCCCAATTTGATTGACAAGGTTCCAAGCTTTGTTCTTTATTATTTTCTTTTCTTTTCTCTTCTTTTCATTTGAGTTATTATTATATTATTATATTATTATTTATTATTATTATTATGTTATAACATATTAATATTGAAAAAAAAAAGAAAATAAAAATGATAAATAAAAATGACAAAAGGGGTTTTCCAAAACCAAAATTGTTTTTTGAAAAAAAAATGAATTTGTTTTCAAAAATACTTTAATGAATGATGAATGAGTGAAAGAAAATGAATGAATTATTGTTAAATATAATTTTTTGAGAATCTTTGAAAATAAAAAGTTTTTAATCAAATTATCTTCATAAATTTGCTATGAAGATATTAATCAAATTTTTCATCAATTATCTTCATAAATTTGATATGAAGATAATCAATCAAGTTTTTCACTAAATTATCTTCATAAATTTGCTATGAAGATAATCATTAAAGTTTAATCAAATTATTTTCATAAATTGTCTATGAAAATAAATCAAGTGTTCATCAAATTATCTTCATAAATTTGCTATGAAGATAATCATTAAAGTTTAATCAAATTATTTTCATAAATTGTCTATGAAAATAAATCAAGTGTTCATCAAATTATCTTCATAAATTTGCTATGAAGATAATCATTAAAGTTTAATCAAATTATTTTCATAAATTGTCTATGAAAATAAATCAAGTGTTCATCAAATTATCTTCATAAATTTGCTATGAAGATAATCATTAAAGTTTAATCAAATTATTTTCATAAATTGTCTATGAAAATAAATCAAGTGTTCATCAAATTATCTTCATAAATTTGCTATGAAGATAATCATTAAAGTTTAATCAAATTATTTTCATAAATTGTCTATGAAAATAATTCAAGTTTTCATCAAATTATCTTCATAAATTTGCTATGAAGATAATCATTAAGTTGTTCAAATTATTTTCATAAATTTTCTATGAGAATAATCATAAAGTTTTCAATCAAATTATTTTCATAAATTTACTATGAAAATAACCAAAGGTTTTCAATCAAATTATCTTCATAAATTTGCTATGAAGATAATCATTAAGTTTTTATCAAGATTATTTTCATAAATTGGCTATGAAAATAATAAAAAATTTTCAATCAAAACATTTTCATAAATTTGCTATGAAAATATTCATTCAAGTTTAATTAAATTGATTTTTCATGTAGCATTAGAGTGGCCATGAATTATCATAAATTGGTTTTAGAAAAAATGATTTTTTGGACTTAGGAAAATATGTTTTCATAAAATAAAAAAAATCAATTGATTAGATCATAGGATCATCAAAAATGATTTTCATAAAAATTTAAAATTTAATGAACTTAAAGTGAGAATAGTTCAAAAATATAAAATTGGTCAACAAATTAAGTTCTTTTTTAAAAGAACTACGTTTTGTCTTATCTCTATTAGCGAGTACGTAGGCACCTACGGGGCGACAATAAAAAATGAAAAAATATTTTTTGTTTATCATTTTGGTTATTTTTGTGAAATTTTTTAGCAATAAAAAATATAAAAATATATAAAGAAAAACAAAAAATGTAACTTGTAAATATTTTTATTTGAATTTTTTAGCATATAAAGGATAGATTATAAATTTAAAATTCCGAAAGTGGTAACCGATTTGGTTTTAATAGGTTAGCCCCCGAATCCATGATATCTAGTTTTAAAAAGTTTGTTTTTTTCAAATTTTTTCGCAGACTAGTAGCTAAGTTAGGATCAACCGACCCATTGATCCTAGCTTTTGTTTTTTTTCCCGATTTATATCGGGTGGCGACTCTAAATCATTTTCAAAAATTAAAATTTCTTTTAACCCCTAATCGAGGATTCATGTTAAATGGGTTTGGATTTAATATGAATCGGGTTAGGAGAAATGAACCAGATAGTGGGAAAATCCAGGCTCGACAGCTTGGCGACTCCACTGGGGACACCTAAATTTTTTTTAAAAAAAAGAGGGCTAGCCACTTAGGAATTTTAAATTTATCCTTTAAAATTGCTCGATTTTTTGTGAATATATACATTATAATTCTTTGTACATTATTTGGATAATTGTTTTGTGAATATATATACTAATCTTGCAGATAAAAAAAAAAAAAAAAGAAGAAGAAGAAGGGGCAATAGTCTTGTTTATTTATTTATTGATTCTTTGTACATATATTTGTCTTGTAAATATATTGTATACTAATATTTCAGGCATAAAAAAGGGGGGCAATAGATTATTCATTTGCATTTGCATCTGCATATTAGCATAAATGTGTGCTAGATACGGTCGGACCCAGGCCGTCTTAAGAGCCTAAGCGAGGAGGACGAAGTAAGGTCCGGGGGCTGTGGCTTTCCACCCTCTAGATCAAGAAATGTCCTCCCACTCCGGTTTAGTACCACTAAACCGGGGGACCTATAGAACCCTACCAAATCATGCATTTCATCATGGGACATGACCAAATTTTTCAAAAAAATGGAGTTGTATCATTTTTTTTTCCAAATAAAAAATTTATTAAAAATAAAAAAGGGGTTTCAAAAAGAAAATTTAAAAAAAATCAAAATTAAAAAAAAATCAAATAAAACAAAAAGTTTTTAACCAATTCCAACAATGTCTAAAAAATGTGGAGTAATATTGTTTTAGTATTAGTTGGCCCTATAAGATAAATAAATAAAAATGATTTGATAAAGGTTTTTGAAACTATTGTTTTTAATACAACTCCTGTAAATATTTTTCAAAATTCTATTGGTCATTATCCCCATTGCATTCGTGTGCTAGCATATGTGCATATTTGCATCCTTGCATTTGTATATATTTTCTTAAAAAATGTGTAGAGTAGACTTGTATATATTCATAGAATATATTGTCCACCTATAGTTATAGGTCCTTTCCAACCAAAATTATCTTTGTCATAAGTATTCCATTTCATTGTCATCAATCAATCATTTTGTAAATATTTGTCCCCACTTAAGGGGAGAGGGTCATTTGTTTACCTCTATTCTTGTAAGTTAGTTTTTGCCTAAAGAAAAAACTTTGAGTTGTAAATAAATTTTCACTTTAGATTAGAAACACTCATTTTCCAAACCTCTTTTGTAAATAACCATTTTTTCAAAAAAAAGAAGAGAATAACAAGTTTTTAAAATTTCTTTTCTAAAAAGAAAGAAAAAAAGAAAAAAGAATAAAAGTTTCAAAAAATATATATATATATATATAAATAAATGAAGAAAAAAGGAAAGTTGCCAACAGGAAAGAATATTTCAAAAAATTGTTATCCCAATGATCATTCAGTAAAAGGCAATTGAAATCAAAATTAGGGGCAACCAAAAGGACTTTACCGATTAGGGGCATTGATAAACCTAAATGGGGCATTTAGTTAAATATCTTGAGGCAATAAAAATGGATGATTGAAAGCCAAGAGAAATATCTCACTAAAAATAATTGCCTAGGATGAAAAGAGGCAAATTTAATCCCAAACACCAACCCTACACACTCGAGAGAGGAGTGAATTGTGAGAGATAAGGTGGACTCATTCCTTAAAGGAGGTCTGTCTTGAATTTAGTACATGGGTCAAAATGAAATTAGGCATTCATTTCAAAATCTTAAACACATTTACCCTTTGTCAGCCCATTTGAGCCTATCAAGGAAGTGTCTTAAAAATAAACCCTGTCAGAACCACCCCACAATGGGGCAATCAGGAGGTTAGGGTCATTAACAAGGAGAAAAAGGATTAACTTGTATGCACTTACCCTAGTTGCATCAATTCAAGAGTAGTCAATTGACAAAATAAATCATTTCCTTTGAAAAAGTCTCCATCTCAAATCATGCACAACACATACACTTTGAGTATAAGCCATAAAAGAAAAACAAATCACCTTGGATTCATGTCCCAAAAAAGGAAAAAAAGAAAAAAAAAGAGGAAGAAAAAACAAGAAAAGAAAAAGACAAGAAAAAATCAAGGAGAGATCAACAAAAGAAAAAAAAAAAGAAGAAGAGAAGAAGCAAACAAGGTGATAATAAATCAATGATTTGCAAACACAAATAGAAACACATAGCTCAAAATCATCAAAATTCATCAAAATTCATTCTATATTAAGCCCCGCCCACAAATTCCACCCTTTGGAGACTCTTTGGATCAAAGGAGTTGATCTATTAATACCCTTGAAACTAGGGACAAGTGCATCATCAAGTTTTCCTTAAGGGTTCTTGACTTGTAAACCGGGTTATGTGAAAATTTTTCAGAAAAAAGCCTTTATGAAATATCCTTTTTGATTAAAGCCAATAACCAAAAGCCCACATTACAGTCCAAAGAAGACCTAATAGATTGACTGATGTGTATTACTTGCAAGCCGGACCATAATTTTTGGAATCCGAGTCAAAAGTGAAAATGAGCCTAAGAGAGTGTGAGGAAGTCCTCTTTGACTAAGCAATCAAAATGAGATAACCAATCTTGGTATATAAATTGTCCACAGGGGCATAAAATCATTTGCTCCAATTTGAAAGATATCTGCCTCAAGTTTAGCAATTATTTGCCCCAAAATTAAAAACAATGCCCCAATAGTGAATTGAAGTCCTCAAAAGTAAAATTTTTTGCCCCCAATGATTAAAATTTTTCAATGAGAAACCTTAAGTGGTTAAATAGTCAAGCCTGAGGCTGAACTGAAGTGAATGATCAATGGGCAAACACAATTCATTTTTATCTTTAAAGAAAAAAAAAGAAAAAAAATATATAAATTACTTTTGGTTCAAATCTTTGAAATAAAAAAAAAAAAAGACATTTCTGAGAAAAGTAGGGATTGTAAGTCTATCACTTTCCCAATTAAATCTAAAAAAAGAGAAGGAAGTTAGGTTTTTCAAAACCACTTTTTCAACTAACTCTCTCAAACCAAGTTTTTTTCAAAGAAATAGCAAATTGTTGCTTTCTTAATCAAGTTTTTTTCAAAGAAATAGCAAATTATTGCTTTCTTAATCAAGTTTTTCAAAGAAATAGCAAATTGTTGCTTTCTTAACCAAGTTTTTCAAAGAAATAGCAAATTCATTGCTTTCTGAACCAAGTCAATCGAATTTCTAAGAAAGAGAAAGTAAATTCACTGCTTTCTCAAATAAATTTTTTAACCAAGTTTGTGAGATTATTGTTTTCTTAGCTAAATAAACCCCAGTGGATTAAAAAAAATTGTGTACCCCTCAGTCTAGACTCGACAGATAGTCTAGTACTGATAAAATTCAAATCCATCCTTTCAAGATGGTGACCAAAATTCAAAATCCATCCTTTCAAGATGGTGACCAAAATTCCAAATCCATCCTTTCAAGATGGTGACCAAAATTCCAAATCTATCCTTTCAAGATGGTGACCAAAATTCCAAATCCATCCTTTCAAGATGGTGACCAAATTTCAAAATCCATCCTTTCAAGATGGTGAGCAAAATTCCAAATCCATCCTTTCAAGATGGTGACCAAAATTCTAAATCCATCCTTTCAAGATGGTGACCAAAATTCCAAATCCATCCTTTCAAGATGGTGATCAAAATTCCAAATCCATCTTTCAAGGTGGTGATCAAAATTCCAAAATCCATCCTTTCAAGATGGTGACCAAAATTCCAAATCCATCCTTTCAAGATGGTGATCAAAATTCCAAATCCATCATTTCAAGATGGTGATCAAAATTCCAAATCCATCATTTCAAGATGGTGATCAAATTCCCAAATCCATCCTTCAAGATGGTGACCAAAATTCCCAAATCCATCCTTTCAAGATGGTCACCAAAATTCCCAAATCCATCCTTTCAAGATGGGACCAAAATTCTAAAAATCCATCCATTCAAGATGGTGATCAAGACCAAATTCAGAAATCCATCCATCAAGATGGTGACCAAAAACCCTTGTTCATCAGGTGACCCAAAACTTTGTTCATCAAGGTGACCCAAAATCCTTGTTTATCAAGGTGACCATTTTAAAAAAATCTTTAGCTATCAAAGTTGGCTATTAGCCGTTCCTAAAACCCCTGCTTGTTAGGGTGATGTTTGGTAGTTTAACCCGCTAGGTTTGGTCTTGGGCAAAATGGTCTTTTTGTCTTATAGTGGAGTTTTGTTCAAACTCCACCATAAAGAGGGGCAGCTGTTGACACCCCATTTTGCCCCCTTTTTGAAAAAAAAAAGAAAATAATAAAAAAAATCATAAAAATTATAAAAAATGTAGAAAATACAATAAAAATTGAAATATTATAAAATAAATAAATAGCTAAATTTAAAAAAAAAAAATTACAAATTGGAAAAGAATATAAAAATTTGAAAATTAAGAAATCTAAAAAAAAAAATAATAATAATAATAAAACCCATCTTTAGTAAATAAGTTTTTAGAAGTTTAAAAAATCGAAAAAAGAAAGAGGAAGATCAAAAGACACTTATTTACTTTAAATGTGCTTTAAAACGAATTTATATTAGCAATTTTGTAACTCCCGATCCTTCAAATCAATTCGTAACCAACGGCCATTAACGACTGAATTCAAGTTTTGTAACGGCCATTAACGGTCGAATTCAAGTTTTGTAACCGACGGCCATTAACGGCCGAATTCAAGTTTTGTAACGGACGGCCATTAACGGCCGAATTCAAGTTTTGTAACCGACGGCCATTAACGGTCGAATTCAAGTTTTGTAACCGACGGCCATTAACGGCCGAATTCAAGTTTTGTAACGGACGGCCACTAACGGTCGAATTCAAGTTTTGTAACCGATGGCCATTAACGGCTGAATTCAAGTTTGTAACGGACGGCCATTAACGTCGAATTCAAGTTTTGTAAACACGGCCATTAACGGCCGAATTCAAGTTTTATAACCGACGGCCATTAACGGCCGAATTCAAGTTTTGTAATGGCTGTCACGCCCCAAAGGGTACCCTAAACGTGACAGCCTGCCACACTTAATATTAAAGCTTAAGTATGACAACCTTAGCCATTCCCAAAAGCTTTATATTAAGCGTAAGGCGTACTTTCACAACTTTAGAGGACCATATATGAAATTATGAAGCTTAAGGAGATATAAGAACATATTAAGAAAAGAGGATTCACAATAATCATTTGTTCATGGCAAAACTTCACAAGCTTGAAGACAATTCCTTGAATTACTAATCTAGTATATTATCATGCCAATACTAAGCTATACTTTATCCAGATTTCTAATGTTCAAAGGGGATTACCTGCCCGCATGGTCCACGGCCTTAACCATAAGTAAGGGAACTGCAAAAGATATCTATCGGGTATAAGCTACTAGGCTTAGTGAGTAAATCCCAAAAATTCATACTCGAAGTAAATTATCAATCAAGTTTATTATTCAAACGTATGAAATGCAACAACCATGTGAGCATACAAGACATATGACTTTCCGGGAATCATATGTTGAATGAATTTACGCCCTTCATTCAGGGATGGGGATTCAGGCCAATTACAGCCACCACTTTTAAAAACAATTTTATAGATCTTACCGGCTCCTATACGCCATCAAAACTTTGTAGTTAATATAGGCTCTTACTAGCCACCAAAACTTGTAGTTATTACAGGCTCCTACTAGCCATCAATTTAAGTAGTTCTTACCTGCTCCTACTTGCCACTCACATGATATACCGGTTATGTCTACCACCACTATTATACACTTGTCCCACCAATTGTATAGCAGCGAATGCAATGTGACTCAACATATGAAGTGCATGAATAATTTCTCCAATTAAAGTCTAGTAGTTACGTTTAAATTCTTTCAAGTGATCAATCAATTTCAAACATTTCAAGATATTAATTCACATACAACTTTATTACAAACAAATCGAGTTTCGATATACTTAGTATTCTTTCAACGTATTATCATACACTTCCTTTTGATTTTTCTTAAATTCTAGTGCAACTAATTTTACAAGCACAATCAAGAGTATGAAAAATAACGGGGAATAACTCACGATGCCATTTGTCGTCTATTCCTCTCAGCGGATGAGTCGTTCACACACTCCACTTAATTGTAATAGTTTTGGGGTGAAGAAATCCTTCCTCGGGATCACCTAACCAAAGAAAATACCCATAATGAGTTTTTCTTGAAGATTTTCTTGAATTTTGACAAAACAATGTCAAAGAACGTTGAAGTTCGTATAGGAGAATGTTCCAACTTAAAATGGCCATAACTTGGTCATTTTAACTCGGAATCGTGCATATAATATACCGATTTCTATCTACTTGAAAAGATCTACCCATTTCTAAAATTATTTCCCACAAACAAAGCCATATAGGCTCCGAAAAAGTGGCGACAAAATTCACCACGGATTTTCAAGTAAAAACAACTTTGGTTCAAGAAATCAAAATTTGTTTGATAAATACTTAGTTATCTATATAGTTGAAAAATTCTTTTTTATAACTATATAACTCATATTTAAGCATGCTCAAGTGTCTTGTTGTCCAAATTATTTTTTTAGGTAAAACAATGTCGGGTTGAAGCTTTTCGGAAATTGTTTTGTAAATTTCTTTGAAATGAATACCTTGTTTTTTGTTTTCTAAAAACGTTTTATGTTGGTTTTATTTATCTTTTCAAGTAACTTTGAAAATAAAATTTTCTACTTTCTAAGTTACTAATACTATATTTGAAGTTTTCTAGAAATATGCTATTCTTCATTTTTCTTGTGTAAATTCCTTTGTTTACTTGTTTTGCAAAAATTCCTTACTTGATATTTCTCATTTCTTTCTCATTTTCAAAAATAATCATCCATGCATGAAAATTTGTTTTCTTCATAAAACAATGTGGAACAATTAAGGACTTTTTGTAGAAAAACTAATTTCTATAATTTCATTAACTTTTTCTTGTAACTTGAAAAGAATAACTTTATTATTTTCAAACCATAAATTTTCTTTGCCTATTTGTTTGCAAGGTCTTTACTAAAATTTCCATCTTATTTTCTTTCTTTATGAAAGAACCGTTTTGTCAAAATATTTTCTTTTGAAAACAAGGTAGAGTAACAAAGATTTAAGTAGCTTTTTAAGTAAAAATAGTTTCTAAATTCATAGTCTTTTTGTTGAAAATGAATGAGTTTATTTTGTTATCTTATATTTTTATGTTTCACATAAACTTATTCCTAAGTGACAAAAAGCCTTATTTTTATTTGATTATCTTTAGAAAATAAAACTTTTGGACAACAATCTAAATGAACATGATTATGAGAATAACAATAAACAAAATAACATAAAGCAAAATAATAAAGTCAAGTATTGGAGTCTTAGCTTTTTCAAGGCTCCCGGGACTAAGAAATAAACTAGTCCCATAATGAAATAAAATGAAAGAAAGAAAAGCTTGTTTTGACTTGATGAGGACAAGTCTAAGACTAGAGACTAGTCTTATTTCAACAAGGAATAAATAAATAAATTGCAATGGAAAAGTAAATAAATTGCTTTGCATGAAATAAACAAATTGCAAGTGAGCTTATATGCTCTAAAAATATGTATAGATATAAACAATAATAAATCAACATAAACATAAATGGATTGGCATGAACAAGAACAATTCATGAACATAATGTAGTTTCCACAACTTGTAGTATTTGGAAACTCACACTATGGTCATGTAAAGTTACATGACATGAAGAAGAAGAAAGAATTATAAAGGGGTTACCTAAAGAAGACTTTGATATGGTTATGTGGTTATGGGTTTTTGTTGTTGGTGGAAGTTGTTGTGGAATTATTTTGAGAGAGTTTTGAGATAGTAATTTGAGAGAGCTTTGAGAGGAAAAATTTAGAGAGTTTTGGTATGAATTTGTGGGTAGTGAATGTGTGAAAGAAGTGAAAGAGGAGGGGGGTATTATAGGAAAATGTGGAGGATTTTTGTGTGATTAAAATAAATGTAAAATTGAAACAAATTGTGGATGGAGAGAGAGAGAGGGGGCGGGGGCGCCGGCCATTGTGTGATGGGGGGGGGGGGGGGGGGGGGGGGGGGGGGGGTGTGGGGGGGTGGGTGAATTGATTTATTTTTGTGACTTTTTATTGAATGAAAGATGTAATTTGTAAAGTAGATGTGATATAAAGTTATGGGAAAGGTAAAAAGTTAAGATTATAGGTTATGTAGAGTGTAAAAAATAGGTTGTAAGAAAAAGTAGAGATAAAAGAATAGTGTAAAATAGTAATGAATAGTGTAATGTAAGTAGATATGACAATTAAAGTACAGTAGTAAGAAATACGCGTATAATAGCTATATCTGTTTTTTTTACTTAACGAAAAAATATGAAACTGTTTTTGGAAAAACTTATATTTTTACGAGTCTAAACGGTGTTCGGAATATTTTTACTATTCCGGGCTTCCGGACACGTTTTTCGAGAAACTGTGTCCAATCGGGTTCGAAGGACACCTAAATTTCGCGAAACTGAAACTTTATGAAACCTATGGTTATTACGAGCTATATGAGCATTATCCCAACTTCGTTTTTCCGGGCCAAGGAAAACGGCAATGCCGGATTTAGATTGATACGGTAAACTAGGGTTTTGTTGACCTTTAGGGTTTCGTTTGACTTCCGGTTAGGGTTTTGTGCTAAACCGATTCCGAAAATTTAGGGTTTACAACGCCATATTCAGTTTTGTAACGACGGCCATTAACGGCCGAATTCAAGTTTTGTAACGGCCATTAACGGCGAATTCAAGTTTGTAAACCGACGGCCATTAACGGCCGAATTCAAGTTTTGTAACGGCCATTAATGGTCGTGATCCGTTTCACTTCCCCTCCAGCTCTATATAAACCACAACCCCGATCCTCCTCAAGACATAAGATCCAGATCTGAAAAAATTTCGAACAAGAGAGAGCATAGCAAGGAAAATCTAAAAAAAAAAATTCAAAAAGAAAAAAAAAAGAGAGAGAACAAGGCAAGAACCAGCGAATTCGAATTTCACCACCACAAGCGCTGCCGCTCTGACCGCCGTCTAAGCCACCTCCAAGCCACCACGACAGCTCCATACACCACCTCGAGCTCCAACAGCCACAACAAGCATTTGCCAAATTTGATTGACAGGTTCCAAGCTTTGTTCTTTATTTATTTTCTTTTCTTTTCTCTTCTTCATTTGAGTTAATTATTCTTATTATTATTATATTATTATTATTATAATTAATTATGATGT
>JAMXBD010000607.1:600000-796251 GCA_024138025.1 Combretum micranthum
GACCTGTATGTCTTAAACCATGTCTAACTTTGGGCTTAATCAGAAGAAATTCAATATTACATTGGTAAACTTTCCTTTTAGAGTAGAATTATTAAGTCATACTACAAGTATCTTTCAATTAGTATGTAGTGAACTAACACTATCATTACCTGTGTTTCATCATTAGATACAATGTTTTGTGATTGATAAGTGATTTATAAGATCCTGAAAATCATTAAAGTGCTTAGTCATATTGAGTCTATCATTATATTTTAATACGACCACTCTCCTAATCAAGGGGATCATTCAAGACAATCCATCTCTTGTATGTTGATTCCGATTTCTTTTAAAACATTAGCAAAGTTATTGAGCAACATGATAATGCACACTAAAATCTATCCATTATTGAATATGACTAACACTTTTCCAAGACGTATTGCACAAATTTCATTAGATTTATCCTCTGGTCCGTACTCTTACTATTAAGGCATATACAAATCTTTACAACATAAAAGATTTTCCATTATTGACTTTCAAATGTATAAATCGATAAATTTAAGTCAATTATAGTATTCCATGATTCTATAAAAATGTAATACAGAAAACCATTTTTTCCTCTAATTTGGCTTTTGCATCACTTGTTGGGACACATAACATTCTATAATGATAATTTTTTTTCCTTCTTAAGTATTAGCAATAAATAATGCAATAACATGAAAATTACAAATAAACAACAAACACAAGGGTTTATGTGCAGAACACTAACAAAGGAAAAACAACTGAACTGCATGCAAACTCTTCCACTGTTAACAAATAATTGGATTATAATTATTGTCCTCTCTAGTTTAAACTAATTAAGGACCCTTTTTTAACCAAATTATAAAATCACCAAATGAGTTGTGAATGTATAAATTCAAATAAGAAGGATTACTGAAGAGAAAAGGTAATTAGTGTTGGAGTTTGGGACCTAACATGACATAATTATAAAAAGAATCTTGGTAAGTAAAAGTCGACAAGATTAATAAAAATGAGTAAAACCTGGAAACAACACAAATTTAAATGTTTCTAGGTTTAGTTTATGACTCAAAACCCTTTTACAAACCCGTGAACTCGTTAAAATATATCATTATTATTTTTCATTCTTATTTTATTGAAATATAATATTATTATCCTTGACTAAATTATAAAATTACAAAACTATCAATATATGAAATCAATTATATATAGGTATAGTATATTATAAATTATCTATAAATCATACATATAATATATATAATATAAATCTTATCTAACAAATAAAATATACATAATTTATATATCAATATACAGTTAATTTATTTGTTACATATATATATCATATAGTCTTTAAATTATATATTTATAACAATTTTATGTATTAATATATCACGTACATATATTAAATTTGTAGATTATAAATACTTAATCTATATCTTATGTAAAGACTATGCATATAACATATTATATGAATATCTTTATTAAAATAGAAATTGCGTACAGGATATTTATATAAATATTTGTAGTGTATACTTATCTACACATATATAAGATCTACAGACTATAAATACATAATTTATATATTATATATGTATATATGTGTTATAATTCATTTTTCACATGAAATGAATATGTTATATATAAATCATATATAACATAATATATCAATATATAGATTATATATCTTCATGATTAAACTATATATTTTATATATAACATTTATAATTTGTAATAATTATATATATAACTTAAATAGTACATATAAACTAAAAATAACATATATCATATGGATTTATATGATGATATATATATATATATATATTCTTATGTTAAAGCTAATATACTATTTCAAACCTTACTATAAAAGACTTTCGCTCTTTCTGATATGTTCTTTTACCTCCTCTTAAATCTTCCTCACTCTCAAGCTAAGTGCCAAAACCCTAATCTCTATTCATCTTCTCCAATCTCTCACTTTCTCTCACGAAACCAACTTATTTGTTGTATATTTTTGTAGGTAATACTATGAGCTGCTAGTTCGAGTCAGCCAGGACTCCAAGAACACTTCTTTATCAGTAATTGGGTCGTAACCCTTTTCCTTTTCAACTTTCATTATTTATACTTTTACATTCCCATATATGTTAGATCTATTGAATACTAGCTGATTCATAATTGTTATAACTGTTCTAACTGTATGAACTAGCTATTGTTACAGACTCAACTAATTTCTAATGTATGTACAAGTATCTACTTAATACAATCCTTCAACCAAGCTGGACTATTCTTAGTTCTATTACTGGTCGTAACAGATTTCTCCTCTTATTAAAATAAGACCTTATCCTCAAGGTAAAAATCTAGATAGATTTGTTGAAACTAAGTTAAGTCTTCCCATGTAGTGTCTTCAAGAGATACTCCTTCCCATTGTACTAGAATTTAAGCCACCTTTCAACCTTGTTGGTAAATCATTTGAGAATTTAGTACACATAGAGGAATCAAAAGAGAATGATTTTCATAAGCCTTTATGATAGAGACAGAGGCTTTAGATTACACCTAAACGCATGTTTCAAACAAGAAACGTGAAAGACATCATGAATCCGAGAATGTTCCGGTAGTTCCAGTCTATAGGTACACTCCTTTATTTGTTCACAAATACAAAAAGGGCCATAAGACCTCTTAGATAACTTGTCATAAACTTGTGTCAGTACTAATGTCTATCTGTATCACTGGAGTCGAACATACACATATTCCCCTATAGTAAAATAAGATTCAGTCCTCCACTTATCCACGCATTACTTCATATCAAGTTGAGCTTTCCTCAAATTGTCTTTTAACAAAGATAACATGTCATCTCTCTAAATTAATTCCAAATCAATGGAATCAAAAGAAGAACACCCTCTATTATACATTGGATACTTAAGGGTGGTCACCTATAAACAATCTGAAAAGGAGACATCTAGGTACCTTCATGGAATGAAGTATTATATGCAAACTCAGCCCAAGCCAAATATTTGAACCAAGTTAATGTAGCATTTGTCACAAAACCCCTTAAGTACTATTGTATCATTCTGTTAAGCACCTCAGTTTGCCCTTAGATTATAGATGATATGCACTACTCATAGCTAGCTTAGTGTTACTTAAATGAAAAAGTTCCTTTCAAAAAGAACTTGTAAAAATATGATTGCAATTAGAAACAATTGATTATGGAAATCCATGATGTTTGACTACAATCTACACAAACAATTGAACAACTTTCGTCACTATGAAAGAACCCTCCAATGCTCCTAAATGACAATATTTCAACAGCCTATCCACAACCAAAAAATAGTAGAAAATTCCTGTGACTTAGGTAAAGAAGTTACAAAATCCATGGAAATATCCTCTCAAATCATCTCTAAAATAGGTAATGGATTAAGAAGACCAGTTAGTCGTTGAGTAGAATATTTAATCTGTTGACAGATCCCACAATCCCTTACAAACAATTCCACATCCTTCCTCATCCCGGGCTAAAAAAGATTAAACGCCAAGTTTTTTGTATATTTTAGAAACACCAAGATGCCCAGCCAAAGGAACACTATGAAATTTCTTCAATAAATGAGGGATAAGTTTTGATTGAGCCACTAAGAATAATCTCCTCAATAATAAAGCAACCCATTATGCCACCTAAGATCATACTTGAGTTGTCAACCCTTAGCAAGATCCTCTAACAACGTTTGAAAAGCTGGCATGGTTGAATATTCCTGCTTAATGTCTTTAGTAATATGAAATAAAGGCATAGAAAAAGCCATGTATTGGAAAGAGCCATCATGTTGCCTAGATAAGGCATCGGCTACAACATTCTCTTAACCTAATTTGTATACAATAGTATAGTCATACCCTAACAATTTTGAAGATATTTGTATTGTTCAGGGGTTTGAATTACTTACGAAAGTAATTCCTTAAGGCTTTGATGGTTAGTTTAGATGAGAAAATGAGCTCCTAGCAAATATTGTTTCCATTTTCTCACTACTTCCACCACCGCATGCAACTCCATGACATAAATAGATGCTTTAATCAGGTGAGATAGCAACTTCTTATTAAAATATGCAATGGAATTTATTATCTTGAAGCAAAACAGCCCTTGTCCCACTCCCTGAAGCATCAATTTCAACCAAAAACTCCTTATGAAAATCAAGTAAGTATAAAATTGACACACTAACTAAATAATCGTTTAGTTGTTCAAAGGCACTCATAGTTTGATCATTCCAATCAAATTCATCCCTCTTTAAAAGATTAGTTAAGGGACTTGCTATTGTAGCGTAGCCCTTAATAAAACATTCGTAATAACCAGATAACCCCAAAAATTCTCTCAATTACTTGATATTTGTAGGTGTTGGCCACTTCAAAACAATCTCTACTTTTTTAGGCTCTGGTTTAACTTTTCTTCACCCACAATATACCTTAAATAATCTATAGTAAACTTACCGAATTCACACTTTGATCACTTGAGAAACTAAGTGTTAGCAGCTAATATTTGCAATACTTTCTCTAAGTGTGACACATGTGACTCCAAAGTTGGACTATATACAAGTATGTCATCGAAAAACACAATCACGAACTCTCTCAAATAAGGTTTAAAAATCCTATTCATGATTCCCTAGAATGTTGTTGAAGCGTTACTCAATCCAAAAGACATAATGATAGGGTCAAATTTGGAGTTGCAGACTCTATATGTCGACATGTATGCTGCCGGCATAGGAACCTACACAACCAATGTTCATCCAACGTTTAGCATGAACAGAAGCAAAATCTTTAAAGCCATCGAGTACACTGCCGACCTTTATCACTTATGCCACTGGTGTTCAAGCTTACATCGCTAAAGTTGAAGCTAACTTTCCCTGTTACGTAGGTTTATCAGTTTTAATTTTCTTGATTAGTTTTTAAAGGCTGCCAGCATACTTTTTAAGTCCGCCAGCGCAGGAGCACAAATGTTTTATTTTCTTTAATGACTTTTAAGCTTCCTTTAGGCTTTTATATATGACTCCTTGCATTGTATTGAGGAATATAAGTTGAATGAATATTATTCTTTTTGAGAGAATTCTCCATTGGTGAGAGTTTCTTGTTCTTATGATAAGAACAAAACATTTTGATAGTTTTGGTTCTAATCAACAGGTGTGATTAAGATAAAACTCCATTCTTTTGCATAGCTAGGGTTCGAATCTCATTGTTGATCACTTGGATCTTAGGGTTTCTACCCCTAGGGTTCGCAAGATCATATCACATAACTAGAAATTCATTATGCCTTTCGTGAGGTTTAAAAACTATCTTTTCAACATTAGTTGGTGTTATTTGTATTTGATGGTAACTAGCGTTGTAGCATCTTGAATTATACGTCTACTTAATTTGAGTAATTGTTAAATTGATAGTAATGCCTGGTGGAAATTTTAGAAAAAACCCTAAAAATTAGCCCCATTTTTTTTCACAGATATAAATATTGGTAAATACCAATATAGTTAATAAAGACATAATCAAAATAAAAATATAAGCATATATGATATCTATATCAAATAAATATTTTCAAAGAGATAACAATAATAGTAAGGTTAATATATAGACTAAACATCAAGAATAATAAGTATGATAGTAAATTATATCCTAATAATAATTTAAAAAGTATAAACAAATGATTAACTCTATAAATTTATAATGGTAAAATATAAACAAAGTCAAATCAATGACAATTTAATTATTAATTAAGTCATAAAATATCAAAACACTAATAATTTAAACTCTTAACGAATAACTTATAATTTTCAATAACAAATATTAAAACTAAAAAATAAAAGTCTTAAACTAAAGATTTTAAATATACCATAGTGTTCAGAATATTTAAAATAGTAAATACGTAAATTTTCATCTAAAAATGTTATCAAATAAGTATTTAACATACGTATTAACTAAACTCGAAAAAATAAACTTTTCTAGGAAGTCAAGCCTCATGCTTGCTTCCTAATAATTTTTTCCCCTATAAATCACTCTCTTGTCTCATTCTTTCTTTCCATTCTCTCTCTTTCATACTCTCTCTCTCTCTCTCTCTCTCTCTATTAGTCATCGTATGAAGACTTTATTTAAAAAAAAGAAGCAACAACTTCCCTCATCCGGAGAAGAAAAAAGAAAGAAAAGAAAATGGAAAAAGAAATAATAAAATAATAAAAAGAAAACTAAAAGCTTTTTCGATTTTTAAAAGCCCATATATTTCATATACTATAATCGATTTCAATTCCGGAAGTAGTGTTGTAATCGTAGTGATACGCTATTCAATTCAAGACCACGCAAGGTAAGGTTTTGACCACTCTAAAATTTTGCTATTATGATCCTTAACTTAGGAGTTTTCATAATATTAGGAGTTTTTATGTTAGTTTGTACTATAAATATACATATTTACATGCGTATATAATGATAATAATATAAAATTATGTCATGCTAGTATGTGTATTTAGATTAGTTGATATTACATTTCACTTGTTGAAAAGATAATAAATTGATAAATAAAAACGCTAGATGGTAGAAAATTATAATATTAGATATTTAATCTCTAGAGTCTATTTATTAGTAAATAGAAATTTAAAGGTAAATCACTAGGGTTGAAATATACCCGATAGGATTAATAACTGATCAAAATCGTCTAATATAAAGCTCAAATTAAAATTATGATTTCACAAACATGAAAGTTATAATATTATAATTCTGTATAGATTAAAACCCTAGTTTACCTTATTAGATCTAGAAACTCTAATTGCGTAGGTGAAAAACCTAAATCTATTTGATCTCGTAGACTTTAGATTTTAGTTTTCTATTAAAAAACAATCTAAGAAAAATATAGAACCTTAACCATTGAGATATCTTTAGTATAATACTCAAAACTTCTCAAAACACTAAAAGTTAAGCGTGCTCATGACCTAGGATGAGTGACCTCCTAGGAAATGAGTGGTAATTCACAAAAACGAGTGATATCTCGATAAATATAGTTCTAAGTCAATAACTGCTTGTTTAGAATTGAATTACCATATCTTTAAAGTATATCAGTTAGCAAATGATAATTTAAAGATAAATCACTAAGATGAAGATATACCCGTTAAAACTAGATATTAGGTTTAATTTACATAAATAAGACTCAAACTAAGATTGTAATATCTAAAACACTAAAATAAAAATATTATTAACTTATATAAATAGTCATTATGTTTTATGAAGTAAAACTTAACTAAAGAAACAATTAAAATTAAGTAAAGTAAACCTATAGCGTAGTTCTTACATTTAAAAAGAATAGCGATATTCTATGGCAAGCTTAAATAATTTAAATTACACACAATATATATTTATGAGTAGAAGTGGAATCAATGGGAGAAATAAAAGCTTAAGAAACTCGAGGACCCTATAATGAAAATTCTGTTCCTATAAGAAAACTTAAGAAAATTTTACTTGGATTTGATAAATAAAAGATATTTGATCATTAGATCAACAGGAAGATTGGATATATAATTAAACTTTAGTATATGTTAGACTCGGCGTACAAATTCCTAGCCCAGCCCATTGTCCACAGCTACTTACCCTAATTCCCAACCTTGCGTATCACCTACTACTCAGACGACAATTCCAAGCTAAGAACCCCAATCTCTCTTATTATTACTCTCGTGTTTCCCTTGCTACAAACCCTAACTAATGTCTATGATGTTCTTGATTTACAGGTGTGTAAAGGCAATTTCGAGCATGCCAGACTCCTTAACAACCCAGATTTAGGATAAAATGATTCGGTGATCCCTTTTCTTTTCATTGCATGTATCATTTATACAAGTATCAGTTCGTGTGATACAGTTACAGTTATATTTCTGTTACAATGAGCTGTTATATTTTTGTTACAATCAGTATGTTATCTGATTACAAGCTATTTTTGGGTATTTCATACAAGTCTTTCACAGATCTTGTCTTTATTAGCTTGTTATGTATCCCGTCCGTAACAGTATATTACCCTATATAGAAATATGAGTTTCATATCATACATATAATAGAATTTTGATACATAAACTTGATAAGATTTAAGTATTATATAGATAAAAGATAATTTAGCTTTGGATCTAGTAGATAAACTCAATAACAAGCCTATATAGATATATAGAGATTTTAACACATATAAAAGAATAAGATTCCTAAAACAAAACTTAAGTAATTCAAGTACAAATTAGAAAATTAAGATTATATAAAAATTGTGATTGGTAAATTAAACTTAAGAAATAATCATGAAACCCTAAGTATGAAATTCGACACTTATAGGATACAAAGTGTAGATTGTTATAAATAGTAGAAATATTAGTTGTTATAATCAAATTAACTAAAGTTACATACTTAAAATAAGATCAAAACAAACAAAATGAGAATATGTATATGTATATGTATATGTATATGTATATACTTTATCTAAAAAGTAGAATAATAG
This sequence comes from Combretum micranthum, assembly GCA_024138025.1. NCBI lineage: Eukaryota > Viridiplantae > Streptophyta > Magnoliopsida > Myrtales > Combretaceae > Combretum > Combretum micranthum. Next base: position 608,462 of record JAMXBD010000607.1, read on the forward strand.
ACTTTAATTAAGTTTAATGAAATAAACATAAAACAAGAAATTAGACTTGAAATAAGAATTAAGAATACGAAACAAGAAATATAGACATCATTGTGATACCTTTTGGACCCCTAAAATAACATAAGGAAAAATATACAAAATGATTAGTTTAACCTAATAATTAAAAACTAAATTTGTTAAGCTTTCCAATGACTATTCTTATGCTAAAATCTAAGTTAAAACGGTATAATATACCTAATTTAAGGTTTCATGATTAATCTCGATATTTAAAAACATTTAAAATACTTTTCTTAAGAAAATTTAGATTATATGAACTTTATAGTTTAACTTACGAAACATAGCTTTTACAAGCTTCAGAATGACTAATTATATGTTAAAGTTTGATTAAGAATACTAAAACTCGAAGTTAAGATACAAAACACAATGGGTTTTATTTATGAATAAGAGCATAGTAATGAGTATCTGTTATCTTGATTCTCAGGGGATACAGATCTGTCTTCAAGTTTTTCATGTATATTTCTACGACAATTAAGCAAGGATAAGCATGTGAGTATATTTCGATGACCTTCATATCTGCTTGTGCTTGTAGGTTTAGAGTATGATATTTTGTTAATATAAATTAAATGATTCATGCATGGGAATCATGCATGGGATTAGGAAATTTATGTTTGTGGTTGCTCGTGTTTGTTATTTGTATTGAAATTACTATACATTATTCTGAACATTAAGTATCGAGTGTTACATAATCATTTTGATCTTTGCGAGTGTCTGATAATTGACTTATCGCAAATAAATAGACTTAATAACTATTGGCTTGATAATTACAAAATTGAGCATGCATTGCATGATTGTATATAGAAGGCCATCACCACTACACTTTGATACATGTGGGCCACACTGTTCCATGAGGATGGTGAACATGGAGGACCGAAGTGGTATATACCTAGTGTGTACATGGGCCTTGTTTAGATGAATGGGAACTAAGTCGTCCTGGGGAGATGATCCATCTCTTAGGATCACGCTGAATCATTGTTAAGGATATCTTACTTCAATGGGATGTTGTTATATGTGTATTATTTTCTATATATGAAAAACCCTTAAATGAATTTGATTCCCGAAGTATTAGCAAGATGTGTGGATGTACCCTAACCCTGATTCAGAGGACATAAATTCGAATATATATATATATATATATATGGCTATCGGTTGGCCATATATATTTGTTCATTTGCTCATCTGCATTGCATATGATTGTTTAATAACTTGTTTGTTTTTGCTTGAACGGTATGGAGCAACGATATACTTCACTCAATTAGTTGTAGCTGACTCCCAACAGTTTTTTGCATGTAAGTTGAGAATTAGGAAAGAATAGGATTTGAGTGTAGAGCACACTAAGGATCAAGCTTTACAAGATAAACAAATGATTGTAAATTTAGAGAAATAAACCCAGTTAAGAGAAAAAAAACTTAAAATGCAGTTTTCTTTCTCAATTAAACCTAGTTGATTTTTTGTGTTAAATCTAGGTTTACCTTATTTTGTCATTTGGTAGGATATCCGATTCTCTGTGGTCTTGTGATTCGTGGAAGTTTCGATATTCAATAAATTATTTTCATAATAAACTCATATATGTATAATACAATGAGATGATAATTAATTAGAGTATTATAAACTCTGACTTATAAGTCGATCTTCATGTTGGGTGCATGGTGATATGGCGATTTAAGGTAATCTTACTAAGCCTCCTATAGGGTCGCTACAAGCATGCAAGTCCAACTTGGGAAAATTGTAGCCCCTTTCAACTCATCTAACAACTCATCTATGGTTGGACTTGGAAATTCATCTTTCACCGTTGCTTAATTCAAAGCATGGTAATCAATGCAAAAGTGCAATGACCCTTCTTTTTTCTTAACTAGAAGAACTAGTGAGGAAAATGGGGAATTACTATATTAAATAACCCCTTGATCCAGCATTTTCCAAACTTGTTTGTCAATTTCACTTTTTGAAAATGGGGACATCTATAAGGTTCCACATTTATGGTTGAAACTCCATTGACTAAATGGATATGATGTTGAAATTCTTAAGTGGTGCTAATGATGAGGGTGGCTTGAAAATATGAGAAAAATTACCTAACACATTATCTAAAGTTGTGCTACTGGTGATATTCTTTGATGTACTAAGCTTCTCTTGACCCATTAATTGGAAACAAGATGCAATAGCATCTGTCCAAAACAATTGTCTCAATTGATGATGAGACACTGGTTGCACCACTTGTTTATCTCTCAAAAAAGTCACTTACTTCCTTTTATGTATAAAATGCAATAGAAATTGATTATAATCAACTATCAATGGACCCATTTCCTTCATCCACTGCACACCTAATACCATGTTAGCTCCTTGAATTAGCAGCACATAAAATGATGCCACAAATTCAAAACCTTGAATAGATAGCTTGACATTAACACATTGTCCCTCGCATTGGAGCTTATGACTATTCCTGATCATGAAATTAAATTAAGAAGTTGGTTGCATAGGCAACCCCAAACAAAATTAGTGGTGCTACTTGAATCTACTAACACTAATACTTGTTTTTATTATACTGTACCAATGAATCTCAATGTTTGTGGAACCATTTCACCATGTAAAGCATGAAAACTAATGGGACATTTCTTAGTCTTACTGTCATGATCAGGTAACTCTATTAATGCATCTTTCTTAGCACAACTATCATTAGACATTAAAGTAAGAATTTAGCTTTGCATTTATGATTGGGATTGAATTTCTCATAGCAATTAAAGCAAATCCTTTGTTCACACTTGGGTTGCATTTCTTTAGGTGTTAAGGGCTTGATAGGTAAGGTCTTGGTAATTTATTGGTTTTATGTTTAGTTTATGTTTGAGGTTGTGTTTGTAGGTTAAGATGTTGTGTTTAGGATAAAGTGTTTGTGTTGGTGTTTGTATGGGATAGTGTATAGGCTGAAGTATATGGTTGTTTATTAAATGTAAATTTGAATTGGATGAATAGGAAATATAAGTGCTAGTGTATGGTTCAAAACAATTGTAATAATCATTAATTTTGTCTTCATGCATTCTAGCAAGCCAAATAGCATTAACTATTTAGGTCTTGAAATTTGTACCTCATGTTAGATAATCGACTTTAATCTAGAACTGAAGAAACTCATTAAGAAAGATTCCTATAATCCCATAATCCGATTGGGTAATGCTTCTAATTTAGATTGATGTTCATTAACTATGATGTCTGAACCAACTTTGATAAAATTCCTTGCACATCTTCATATGCAGATGGATTGAATCTAGTAGATATTGCTTTAACAAACTTTTCCTATGAACTTAATTGTTGGTTCAAGTACATCCATTTATACCATTGCAGACATCTCCTTCAAGTGTAAAACTTGCAATCATGATTCTTTGCTCTTCTTGGATCTGATGAAATGCGAAAAATTGATCCACCTTAAATAGCCACCCTAACATATCCTCTCAAGAAAACTTGAGTATTTCTAGTTTAATACCCTTTAATAAAGCTTCAATGTTTGAAGCACTCAATGAAGATGATGAATCCACATTGTTGATATCTGCTTGCTCTTTCTATAATAAACGTGGTTCTGATTCAATTTAACTTTCTCCATGCGAATGGAGAGTTGAGTCAAGGATTCTTGAATGACCAACAAAGAATTCTTCAAATTATCCATGTTTGTAGCTTGAATTTGATTTATTGTTGTCATGTTTAAAACATAGAGCACCAAATTGCTAAGGCTAAGCTATTATTTCGGTCGTTTACTATTTCAAACCCTGCTATAAAAGACTTTCTCTTTTTGATATGTTCTTGCCTCCTCACAAATATTTCTCACTCTCAAGCTAAGTGCCAAAACCCTAATCTCTATTCTTCTTCTCCGATCTCTACTCTCTCTCATGAAACTGACTTATGTGTTGTATATTTTCGCAAGTAATACTTTGGGTGGCTAGTTCAAGTCAACCATGACTGCAAGAATACTTCTTTTTTAGTAATTGGATCATAACCTTATTCATTTTCAACTTTCATTATTTATACTTGTAAATTCTTAGATCTATTAAATACTAACTAATTCACAGCTGTTACAATTACTCTAATTGTATGGACTAGCTATAGTTACAAACTCAGCTAAATTCTAAGGTATGCACAAGTATCTATTTAATAAAGTCATTCATCCAAGTTGGACTATTCTTAGCTTATTATTGGTCGTAACAATATATCATATAACAAATATAATAAATATTTATAATATATATGATTATGTATATTGACATATTTATACATATAAGATCTACAAATTATAAATGTGTAAATTATAACGGAAGGTCACAACATTGGAAGTAAGTTCATTTTAGGTTACAACGTTTCAAAAAGTTCAAAAAGAAGCCATATTGTTTAGAAAAATGCCTTATGAGATTTAATTAAGTATTTCTCCTATTGATACATGTCAATCAGGGCTTAAAAGACAAGTTTCCTGAGTTTTAATTATATAATTTTCTTATTAACATATACCAATGGTGATTTCAATTGACCTACTTCTCTAAATATTGTGACCTAAAATGATCTTACCACTAAATGTTGTGACCTAAAATAAACTTGCTCATTAAATGTTGTGACATTCTGGTGTAATTTACCCAACTATAAACATATAATATATATTATAATTATCTGTTACATAAATTGAATATGTTACATGTGCATGTTTGGAACATAATATATAAATAATATAGAACATATTATAATATAAATGACATATACATTCTAAATATTACATATAATTCATATATATAACACAATATATATAATTCTTAATATGTTGTGTTTTAATATGATTTAGTCTTTTAATATGTTATGCTTCATATATTGTGTGTTTTAAGCATGTTATGTTTGTTGGTTATAATGACTGGATAATGTATTGGTTTGTTAAAAATATAGGTCCTTTTTTTGTTACCATCAATTATTATCCACTAATATCATGCTTATTTAACAACGCATTAAGTCACATATTATAACCTCTTTCTTTTAGTTACATATGAGTAATATATCATATATAATTTGTTAACTAAGTCAACCTAGGATAGCAACTATTCTAATGTATTAACTTTCCAAGTCAACTATCTATTACAATTCTAATCTTTTTTATCACATTATTAAACATTACTAAATCTTTCTTATTAATCAATAAGCATGTTGACACAAGACATTGTATAAACGGGTTGAATCATGGGTTTAGGTTTTCATACATGATTAAATAATGGGCCAAGTCCTAAGTTAAGGTGTCACACCCCGCCCCCGCAGGCGATGGCGATGTGATGCCAGGGTAGGCAAACCTACCGCTGGCCCCTAGTGGTAATGGCAGACACCACCATTGCATCATGGTGACCCCAACCAACACATGCCCTAACGGGTACCACATGCACTATAGGTATTGTTACCCTCAGGATGGATTGACCCCAGTCTACAGCCTCTAGGGATCGAACCCATGACCTGAGGCTTTTGCCTGCCCCAAAGGCAGCACCTCTCACAAATTGGGGCATGCGTTGGTTGAGGTCACCATGATGCAATGGTGGTGTCGGCCATTACCACTAGGGGGCCAGCAGTGGGTTTGCCTGCCCTGGCATCACGTTGCCGTCGCCTGCGAGGCGGGGCGTGACATAAGGTCTTTCAGATACGGACACAAAACACGATAAGGTGACCAAATTGCTAGCATTAAAAGTAATAGCCCTATAATACTCACTCCATGAATTCAATGGTTAAAGATTCATTATAATTGAGATTCAATAGTGGATTTGAATTCATTTTCTTTGAAATTGATTTCCTTTCAAGTTTGTAAAAGTTATGAACGTAAAAAGTTAGTTTTCTAGCATTAGTGTAATGAATGCTATGTTATGCTATCCTCTTCTCAATTTTTTCATAATCTGTTTTTTCAAGCTGCCTTTTTCTTTTTTTTTTCTTTTTACCTTCATGCTTCACTTTTTTCCCTATACATGCATACACATGTGTACATTAGTGTGTGTGTATATATATATATATATATACCACAAGTAGTTCTTTTTTTCCTTCATTTTCTTTTTACTATTATTTATTATAAGCTCATATGAATTGATTGGAAATCCAATATTAATCAAATTAATTTTCCAAATACATGTATTTATTTCATAAATTAAACTAGTGAAGGCATGTGTGTATCCTTCTTATGGGTCCCAGTCACATAAACAGGTTGTTGATCAAATTATGTAGATATTGATTGATGAAGACACGCGAAATCAAGAGTTAATATGCTATCAATTGGGCAATAGTATCATGGGTTTGTTAGAAAGCACTTTCATTGATGAATACTCTTGTGAGAAAGATGACTTTACTTGGAGATGGAGTTTAGTGTAGAATTTACCACTAATTCAACCTATGAGCCCTCACAAAAGAGAATGTGTTGGGGAATGGATTTGGAAAACCTCTTCCGCCTAAAAAAAATCCATTTCTTTCTTTAAAGATACATTAATGAAGGTCTAATAGTGAAAGATAACACTAATTTGCTTTGTAATCACTTCACATGATGAATAAAACTATAATAAAATTATAATTATGGTGGAATGGAATAGATCTATAATAAAATTTTCATTTGTGATATTTTATTAACACGAAAGTATTTTGAAAACAAAAACACAATTCAAACATTGAATTGCCATTCGTAGAATTGGGTAAAGAATAGCTATTTACAACCATTCACTTCATTGAATAGAATAAATATGTAATGAGTAACCATTATAAAGGAATTGCATAAAACTATGGTTCGTTAGAAAGGAATAAGGTTGGAAAGGAATAACAATTCCTTATTTTATAATTAGGGTTATTTTTTGTTCATGAATAACTATTCCTATAATAAAGGGAAGGAATAATGATCCTTTATCTATTTCACCTTACATGGAATAAACATTCATTTGATAGAATTTTTTGTAAATCAAACAATGTAATAAATATTCTACGGTAATAAAACCGTAATACTAATTCTATTCAAGTGAACCGAATATAGTATAGATTTTAAATAAATATTACATTGTTCACTTGGATGTAATGGGATTAGTAACACGTTGTTTACTTGGCAAAATTGAAACAAAAATAAGCCATGAATTAACAACAAAAGTACGAAATTACCCATGATGTAAATATATGTCAACCAACATCTCATAAATAAAACCATGCCTTTTTAGCTTCATAATCGTTTCGCATGCCACAAAAGACTCATGTTGCATATATGAAACTCATATATTTTATCAATACCTTATTTATTTGTCATAAATTCAACATATATAACAGTCTGTTTGAATTATCGTATTTTTATTTGTATGATATATGTATCTGATCTACATCTGTAATTTATTTGTATCATATATTTATCGTATCTATTTTGTTAATTTATGAGTAAAACAATCAATTTTTCCTTTATATTTGCTTATTGATAAACATTTGTTTGATAATGACAAAAATACGATACCAAAATAACCAGAACATAATGAAACAAATAGACCACATAAATTATTCATTTATAATCTCTGGATTATGTATTTATATATGTATATTAATCATAACTATAGATATAACAAATATATTATATAACTTACAAATATAAAATATAGTTTATATATATATTGTTAAAAATGAGCCAAGTCTGAGCTCTTATTTAGGCTTTCGAATAGAATTATTATGGGTTCATTTAATATATTAGTATAATATTAAATTATTATAATATATTAATATAATATTAAATATGATTATCCATATTAATCTAATATTATAAATATAATCATATATAATTATCTATGTAAACTGGCCAAGCTCAGGTTCATGAATGCTTAACAGGCTCGAACTCGAGCTTGTACATGCTAGGTTCGTTAAAAGCTTGCCTGGCTTAGGCCCATTAATTTGTTAAACAAGCTAAGCCTAAGTATTTAAAAGCATGGCTTATTTGCACCACCTCGCCCCCTAACCCACGCAACACGTACGTGCGCGCACACACACAACTTATAACTTATAACTTATAACTTATAACTTATAAGTATATATATATATATATATATATAACATATATATTACATCAATACCCTATTTTTTGTTATATACACAACATATATAATATGCATTTATATTTTTAAGAAACTTTACATATATAACTTATAACTTAAATATATAGATACGTATATATATATACATATATGAAATATAGCTTAAATATAACTTATAAATTGTAAAACATAAAGCATATATAAATATTTTATCAGGGTTATATGAATATAACAATTTGATTTAGGGATAAGATAGTGTAATTTGTGAATTTTATCAGGGTTATTTTTTAGATGGAAAACTCTTAGGAAGTGTTGAACCTCAATTCATAAGTCTGAGCAAAGAATCTCAATTCACCATTTTATGTAATAGGGATTCAACACTGGATGGTTATCATGAAGTTAAAAATGAACTAAACAACTTAATAGAAGACCCATAAGGAATAAATAGGGGAATGAGATAGCTATTGTGGTGAAAAGAACGGGTTGTTAATATTTTTTTGTAATATGGACATTTTATAGAATTGCTATTACGGTTAATTCAATATCATTATAGCTCTTTATAAGAAATAAGACTTTATTGCTATCACTAACAAATAATGGCATTCTAAAGGAATATGACTCAAGTAAGGATATTGGAAGTAGTTAAGAATTTAGGTTTTTTTAATAGGTCTGTACCCGGCGGATTGGATTAAAACAAACTCAATACCTTCAAAAAGATCTTGAATAAGCACAATTAGACCTTTGCAGTCCTCCTTCCTCTTATAAAACGAAAATTTTGACTCGTCTTTATCAAATTCAAATTGGTTGAAAAATTGTTTAGCATTTGTGGGTCAATTATGGAATCTAAAAGCAAATGGCGCCTTTGATCCAAAGACAAAGATTATTGGTGGTGGTGGCATTTAATGTGATGAACAACGGAAAATGCTTGGAAGGTTATTTTGTAAAAGTGAATATTTCCTCACCTCTAAAAGCAGATTATACAGTGCCTAGAAGGAAATTAATTTTGCACTAGAGAGATTTAACATTAAGTGGGCTCTATAGAGACAGTTGATTGTCTATCAAAAGTTGATAAAGATCTAGTAAATGATCTGTGTATAATGAAGCAGTTCAAATTCAATATGGAGACTGGCCAAACCATGTCTATGAGTAATGCTCTCCGCTACTACTATTTTTTTTCCTAATAATTTTCTTGCTGAACCTGGTTAATAGCTTATTAACTAGAATGGAACTATCATTCGGTTTTTATTACTATAATTATTCCTTTATTAGGTTTGTAAATTAATTGTAGGGTAAACTATATCGGAAAAGATTAATATTTGGATGAAAGTTTAAATAAGTTATCAACATTTTTTAAGCTGTTTAGTATAGCATTAAGATTACACAAAATTGTTCAAATAAGATATTAATGTTTTAAATAATTAAAAAGAAAAATAATATTTTAAGTAGGTGATAAACAAACACAAAAAAAGAGTCCCTCACATGCACTATTTTATATAATGTCGATTCATTTTTACAACCACTTAAATTGTTAATACTTTATTTGCATTATTTTATATAATGTTAATTATTTTTTTAACCATTTAAAATATTGATAACTCATTTAAGTTCACTCCAAACTTGGTTAATAAATATATTTTCCTTAAATGTCTACCTTTATTACTATAGAATAATTATTTTTTATTTGACTTGCAAAAAATTATACTTATACGTAAATAATGTTTATACCATATTGTATAAAATACAAGGATTTCCTTTTTTTTAATCGAAAAATTGTTATTCTAATTATATAACTTTTATTTAAAAAAAAAGAATATCTTATGTCATAAAATAGGAAAAAAATCAAGAGAACTTTTTCTGTTTAAATTCTTTTAGTCTTATTCAATTTGATGAACAAAAAATATGATAGGCTAATGGTATCAAAATAACTTGTTAGAGTCATAGATTGACCGAAAGCTTTTATCCAAACATATTAAAGGGTTAATGGTTAATGAATAAAATTGGATTAAACGAATAATCAAATACAACTGATTAATCAGATGGATTAACTCGGATCTAATAACACCTATTGTAGCGATGATGGGCCAAATGGAGCCGATATGCTTTGGTCTATACGTGTACACGTTTTTATTTTTTTAAATAATAGCTAGTATCATGAATACGTGTACCTTATGAAAGTACCAAAATGTTGGCCATCATCAGGCCGAGGACATCACGCATTATCATTTATCCCTAATCCTAAAGCGCGAAACAAACAGCCCAAGTTATTCCTAATTCCTAATCCGACAGTTCACACACGTAGCTTTCTTAATTCAGAGAACCGATAAAAAAGGACGAGAGTCGGGACGAATGGCTAGCGATTTTGACAATGGAAGGAACCTGCCCAACCTCGACTTTTCTTTAACTTAAGTACTTTTTACAAGTCACTCTGTACTAAATATCAAGCGTGCACACTTCGTTTTAGCTATCGGGCAGGCTAGCGAGTAAGATGGTCCTACAAGCTTCTCACAATCCCTTCTAAGCCAAGCAATTACCTCGAAATAAACTACACACACATTTACTCTCACAATCCCTTTCCTCCTCCTTCTCAGCCACACTTAGTACAAATAATGAAACCAAACACCACTTTACGTGATACGCGTGTTCAGTCCTAAACAGCGAATAGAGATTACTAGCAATATTGACTGAGTCAGGGCCATTACTCATTGATTCTTAGTCATGTTCCTTGATCTTCGCGACGTTCGAGAAAAACTCTCCACGCAATTCAGACCATGGCAACGATCTTTTCAGTTTTGGGTTCGAGCTGTTGATATTTATACCGGTTACAAGGTGCGTGCTTTTCTGCTTCAAATGCGTTTGAATTGGATTCTATTATAATGGGTGTTTTTCTGTCTGTTCGTTTTCATAGTTGCTGTGGGAAGGTGTGTGCTTTTGTTGTTTTTAAGCATGTTTGTCGGGTTTATTGAATTGAGTTTTATTGTAATGGATGTCCAGTTTCTATTTTTGTAGTTGGCGTTACAAGTTTGGCGCTTTTTGTTCTTAAATGCTTGTTTGTTTGGTGTTCTGAATTGGGTTTTGTTGTAATATTGCTTATCTTGTTATTTGCTGTCGCAAGGTGTGTACTTTTGTCGTTGTTGCACATTTGTTAGGTGTTCTGAATTGGATTCCATTGTAATATTGCTTATTTTGTTCGTTGCTGGCACGAGGTGCCTGCTTTTGCTGTTGAAATACGTATCTGTTAAGTGTTCTGAATTAGGTTTTAATTTGTTAGTTGCTCCCACAAGGTGTGTGAATGCATCTTTGTTGGTTGCTTTTCAATCGGGTTGTATTGTAATTGATTTTCTGTCCTTGTCAGATGTTTCAAGTAAGGGTGGCTTTTGAAAAAGATAAGGCAAAGCAGGAGGAAATGTGGGAGAAGCAGCACGAACTTGCTGCTGACAAGATTTATTCCATGTGTACCGACCTTGGTGGGTTTTTCCTTAAGGTACCCGGATAGATATCCATTTCAAGAATTTAAAACCATACAAAAGATCTTTTTTTTTTTTTTCCTTCTGGAAATTTGTGTGATGGGTAACTAGTATTTTTAGTATTGGAATTTGAGATGTCAGCGACTCATTGATAAGGAGCATTTTCTGCTTCGTTTGAGTAGCATACTTGCATGCCCTGGCTAATACCAACCCAAACAAGAGGATTTATACGTTAGGTTTAGAGTGATGGGAACTTTTAGTTGTTGATTCAGATGTAACTGAAAAGAAATAACAATCTGGCACTAGTTGTATCCACTGAGTGGGCTTTCTTGAGTATTGATTGTTTGAATGAGTTTATGCATAAACATGAAAAATTGCAGGAGATTGTTACAGGATCGACTAAAAAAGGATTTTTTGGGGTCGTTTAAAGAGAACCTGACGATCTCTTCTTTAGGGTTTATTATATAGACAACCCTACGATCTTCTTAGAATTTAAGAGTTTGAAATTTTTTGATAAATTATAGGACTTGCTATGGTTTTGCTTTCCATTCTATATATAATCATGAGTACAAGAACAGTTTGCAAGAGCAGTTATTCTAATAACTGCTATTCTATTTTTTCTGTCTCATAACCGGCTATTAACTTTGACTTGTTGGACACATGTCCTAACAAGATACAATAATACACAACAGGAGGATACGTCACACCATAGATACAATACATGGTTTTATTTCTATTGTTACAAACATATTACACAAATGCAAATGAAACATATCAGCACATATGAAACCACAAACATCCTATTATTGCTGCAGCCTGCAGCTATTATTTCCCTAACATTACTTCCCCCTTCAAGGCGCGCATGACCTCTCACGTGATGGCTGGATAGCGTTGGCACATAACATCAATTAGTAGTTTGTTGTCCTCATTGTCATTGCTATGATCATAGTCAACAAACTAACAAACCTTGGACTAAACGTTTAATGACTTGCCACAACACCCTTGTGCTAGGTGGGATGCGCTCAAACCTTTTGGTGTTGCAGTACAATTGCAGATGCTGTTTTCCTTGTTACTATCCTCATTAAAATTGTCCTCTTCTTCTTTATCCCTAGCACAATCATCTCCATGTTTGGTAATATATTATTTGGGCTCTGACCTCTCCACTTCTATTGTTGCTGGTTTCTTCATGTTCTTTATTCATTGATTTTGACATATCTTGGGATAAGGGTGCAAACTGGGCTAAAAGTTGCTGCCACCATGCTTTAAGTTGCATCCGATCAACTTGTACAGTAATGAGAAGTCTTTAAATTATTTTTGTAGCACTTTTAATTCGTCCATAACAAATGGCTCTGATACCAATTGTTACATGATCGATTAAAAAATGATTTTTCAGGTTTGTTAAGAGAACTTGACAATCTTTTCGGTTAGGGCTCATTATATAGAGAACCCACGATCTCCTTAGAATTTAACGATTGTAAATTTTTTGATAAATGATAGGACTTGCTATCTTTTTTACTTTCCATTCTATATATAATCATGAGTACAACGGCAGTTTCCAAGAGTGGTTATTCTAATAACTGCTATTCTATTTTCCCTCTCTTATAACCAACTATTAACTTCCTCACATAACTTGTTGGACACATGTAATACACAACAGCAGACACGCCATACCATAGACACGATGCATTGGTTTATGGCTACTGTTACAAACATATTGTACAAATGCAATTGAAACATATCAACACATATGAAACTACAAACTCCCTATTATTGCTGCAGCCCGCAGCTATTATTTCCCTAACAGAGATACTCAGAATTTATTCTCAACAGGGAGGAAGGTTGCTTATAATTTCATCTGTAGAATATAGATGCTGCTAAAATATTCTTATTGAAGAAAGAAATTGGTGTTGGATGCTTGCTTGAGGTTAGATGTAGAGACTTGGGTTGAATTAGCTATACTTTAGTTTCTCTTGTGTGCTTTCCTTTTTCTTATCATAAATATTGCAGATATCTATATAATGGCCTTCTAAGTACCTTGTCAAATTGCCCTGACTGATAAATGATATGAACTCGTACATGATTGATTTAAACTAGGTTGCTCAAATTGTTGGGAAGCCTGATTTGGCCCCAGCTGCATGGGTGAGGAGGCTAGTGACCCTTTATGACCATGCACCCCCAACTCCATTTGATGCTGTTCAGTTAGTGCTGCAAAAGGAGTTTGGTAAAAATATTGAGGAGATTTTTGAAAAATTTGATGTGGATCCTTTGGGTTCTGCTTCTATTGCACAGGTACTTTCTTCGTTCTGCCAGTTGTTTTGATTAAACTTTGCTTACAAATGGCTGCTTGGTCAAAGCATGCATAGACAACTATAAGATCGCTGTTGTTGCTTTTATAATTTCCACTCCATTTTCATTTTTGACTAGCTCCAGTTTAGACATTGGTTCCACACATGTAACTAAAACTTGCATAATTCGGTTCTCATCTAGTGCCCTAAAACATTTGTTGTCAAAACTGTACTACTGAAATTAGAATCATGTATTAGATCGAGGGTTTTATTTTTATAGTAGAGAAAGCAAAGGCCTGATTAGGGCTTTGGAGCCAATAAATTCACCATTGTTATTGACAATGCATCTAGTGTGGTGAAATTCATAACAATAGCAACCATGATGGCCACAATTTTGTGGATGTCAGTTATCAGTATCACCTATTAATACTAAAGAAATACAATGCTCTATAAAAATGCAATAATCAGAATAAACCAAATGCATTTCAAAGTTTAAATACTGGTTATAGATTGAAACCACCTTCTAGGCACTCAGAAAAGAAATGATGAATTTGTGCATGACTACAGATTATGGTATGTATCTGCATTGTATTTCAAATAAAGTTTTCTTCATTCCCATTTAAAATCTGGTACATATCCCTCAGATAAATAGAGCTCATAGAAATTCTTTTGGATGTATTCCTTTTGGGATATCATTGTTCTTTGGCTTAAGTTGTTTCTGTTAGGAAAAGACACCGAATATTGTAATGAAAAAAACTGATAATAATTTGCACATATGTGTAGGTACACCGGGCAAGATTAAGAGGTGACCATACTGATGTTGTTGTAAAGGTAATTGAATTTTGTGAATCTTAGAGCCTTGCGTGTGTGAGAACTATAACCTTTTATGTGTATTTCAGGTGCAACATCCAGGTGTTCAGGAGTTGATGATGACTGATATCCGCAATCTGCAAGCCTTTGCTTTATACATGCAAAAGACAGATATTAAATTTGATCTTTTCTCAGTGACCAAGGAAATGGAAAAACAGGTAGAATTTCTTTTAATGGATGGCACAAACTTGTCATTTCCTTTCAAATTCCATGTTCTAAATAATTTTGGCCTTTTTAGAGGAGGGGCAGTGAAATGTGTCTTGATCATTCTTATTGTTGAAGAGGTTTTAAATGGGGAATCTTTTTTCTGCTGATCTGAACGTGGAACATTCTGTGTGGTTAATTGCAAATATAGCATGCTTCTGATGCTATCTGCTAATTGCCTTTTTCATCTTCTTTTTTTGTTTTGTTTTATTTAGTTTATTTTCCTTTTATTCCATCAGAGTGAGCAGTAATTCCTGTTGGGTTTTTCTTTTTTGGGCCTTTTAAGAAAGTAAAGAAGGGAAAAAGAAAAAGGGCAGTGATAGCAGTTAAGTGCCTTCATTTTTTATACTTGAGAAAGAAATCAAAGCTAATGGATAGAATTCATTTTTATAAAAGATTTGATGATTCTATACTTTTGGTTTCCTTTGCTTCTTTCTAAGTGGATCACCCACAAATTCAGTGACCAAAATTAAGCTAAAATTGAATTTAGGGTCCATATTGAACATTGGAGATAGTAGTGAGGGTTTATTTGTGAATTTGATCTGATATTAATGAGGACCTTCCTTTTGATGAAGAAAAACATTTTCTTGTCCTGGAATTTTTTGTGCACTACCTTTCAACTAATGTGCGATTGTGGCTGATCTTCTATGGAACTCAAGATTGGTTATGAGTTTGATTTCATGCGGGAGGCAGATGCTATGGAAAGAATCAGAAAATTTCTATATGAAAATAACAAGTCTCCAGTTGTGGTGCCCCGACTTGTAGGCAATTTGGTCACAAGGTCTGTGCTGCCTTGATTTTCTCGATCATTTCTTTGCATCTACTGCTGTGACTTGAATATTATGTTGTGCAAACTTGTGAAATACATGTTCTTCTGTTGTTTAGGAGGGCTTTAGTTATGGAATATATTGATGGAATTCCTATCATGAATCTGGGCGATGAAATAGAAAAGAGAGGAATAATCCGCGTGGTAAGGTTGCAGCAGCAGCAAAGCAGTAAGCTTCTAGATTATCTGAGAGTATGGGGTCTCCTTTTACCATTAATCTTGCTCAGATTTATCCTACTTTTGCTAGTGTCTACTATTATAGAATTACTGAATAGTGGTATTGTCCAGGAGCAAAACTTTTGATTTGTTAAACCATGGCAAAAGATGACACCTTTTACAGTTTTGTTGGACCCATAAGATTGCTTAGATGGCTTCTAGAATTTGTTTCAGAAGTGGTTCTTGTTTAATTTTCTACCTGTCTTCGTTAAAATCCATCTTTCCTTAGTTGTGCATAAACAGGTTTGCACACCGATGCTAAAGTCTGATTATTTATTAATATTTCGGCTAAATATTCTATTACTAATCCACCATTTTTTGCATGCATTACTCTCCTCAAGGTGTTAGTATGCTACTGTACTTTGTGGAAGGAAATGGTAGTTGTTTTTCAGTAATTTTGAGACAAATCTATATCCTGGTAATGATGGCCTCTAGTCCGACTTCTCACATCTACTGTCTTCACTCTTTGGTCACAATGTCCCCCTTTTTCAGTTCATGAATTTGAGATTCAGTTCTTGTTTCTTGTTGAAGTGTTTTCTAAAGAGCATGTCGGTTACTCATTTTTTCTATTTCAAACTTCCTTTTTGGTCTAATGGAAGTTCTTGCTTACTTCACGCAGGAATATCCTTAGCAGTTTGACAATGGCATATGGCCAGATGATCCTAAAGAGTGGCTTTTTCCATGCAGATCCTCATCCAGGAAACATCTTGATTTGTAAAGGTTCGAAGGCAAGTTCATCAACCAGAAGCTAAATCTCTAATTCTGTTTTTTTGGATGGATGGATACTTTTCTGGTGTTTTTGATTTTGTCATGTATTTATTTAATTTCTCCTAGGAAATTTAGAAAACATCACCATCATCATCATCTGGTTTGTGTAATGGGAACATATTGTGCCTAATTCAGTTATTATTCCAAGGGGAACATCTTAATTAGTATGTACGTTTCTTTTAGTAGTATCATGCACTGAAAGATTCGTCTAAGAGATGGTAATTCATTGCTTTATGGTTTACCATGCAAGAAAAAGGTAATTGCCTGTTAAAAGTTTACTGGGATTATTCTTGAAGCAGGTTGCCCTTCTAGATTATGGTCAGGTGAAAGATCTCCCAGATAAGCTACGGTTAGGTTATGCCAATCTGATTCTTGCCATTGCTGATAGGGATCCTATAAGAGCATCTGAGAGCTACAGGTAATAAGTTAGATTATTGATTAATCAATTTTTCAGGTTTGAAACCAGTTCTATAGTCATACAGTTAAAATTATGTAGCTCTAAATACTGTGTCCTATAATTTTCAGTACAATCATATCTTAAATTTTCTTCCAACTTTAAACTGATGTGTGATGCTTCTTCTAGAGAGCTTGGCATCGACACATTAGCCAATTGTGAAAATGAGCAACAGGAACTCTTCAGATTAGCTGAAACAATGTTCGACACAAAGCTGCCCCCTGGAGTTAAAATGCTGGAACCTTTTGCTGAAGATTCCTCATTAAAAAAGATAGCTGTTCGGGTAATATATCTGACATTAATGATTTACAGCTCAGAAAGTTCACTCATTGTAGGGAATTTCTTGAAGAAAGTTGGGCAAATGCTTCTTCGTTTAATCTTTATCTACATTGCATACATATGTTGCAACTGCTATAATTTAATTTTGGTTGCTCAGGAGCTGAGGTTAATGATGAGAAATTATGCATTGCAGTCATGCAATTTGATTGAAAATCACTCGTCACAAATGGGTTGTGTCAATCTTCATAGTCATTCATCAATGTACCTCTGCTTATTATAATGAAGATGAAATTTCCATTGGCCCCCTTTCATTTTTCTCTAAACAATTATCACAGCCTCAAATTCTAGAATATGCACCGGTGAATAGTCAATTTTCTGTCCTTTTCCAGACAAACTCTCCTATTTGTTGGTAATATTTGTCTCCCTTGTACTACGACCCTTGTGGCAGGGGTCCAAAGACCAAGCTACTTGTTCAGTGACCTTCAAGTGGTTGGCTATCGATTAGGGCCTAAGAGCAAGTTATCTGTTGGGTAACTTGAGTGGCTAAAGTCTAGAAGCTCTCGTGTAAACTGTATTGAGTTGTGTGTTCAAATCTCACCGTTGGTTGTGGCTATCCACATAAAATGATCTATATTTAACTGGTGTGGCGACTCCACTTACACCTCCTACCCATCTGATAATTATTCAAATTGCAGGCTTTTCCAGAGGAGCTGTTTTCTGTCCTTCGGACGGTGCATCTGTTGAGAGGTCTCAGTGTTGGTCTAGGAATTAACTATTCTTGTGCAGAGCAGTGGCGGCCGCTTGCAGAGGAAGCTTTGTATGCTGCTGGCAGATTAAGAGGTGACGCTTATGACAGTAAACTTAAATTTTAAACCTGTGTTTTCATCGATTCATTGCAATCTTGGAAAAATAATAGCTTGCAAATTGTTTCTTTGGAATTTTTATTATTTTTAACACATAAAGACTATTAAGGCATTGATTGCATCGTTTTGGTCATCACATGTTTAATAATTTCATATCAGGGAAGGATGTTAAACCCAGAGCTCGTAGACGAGGCTTTGTTAGAAGATTATTTTCGAGAGGCTGACTGCAGGATTAGCTCCATCTAGAAGATTTAATCTTACTGCTTTTCCTTTTTGTTTTTTTCTTTTTGGTAACAAAATTATCATATTATATATAATTTGCACTGCTATTTATTCATTGATGGCAAGGTTTAAAATTTTAATGCAATCTCATGAACTTGAAGTTGCATCTTCCAGAAGTTTGGTATGATCGAGGGTGTATGCCGAAACGAGGAAGCCCCATACACTCAAGACGCTATCCTCGGTTTGGCCCCTAACTACCAAGATCCCTGCTTCCCCCATTTACTTGTTTCTTGGGACTTATCTGCTTCATAGCTTCGTGATGAGGTTTGAGCTTTGCTTAGAAACATATCATCAAACTCTCATGCTTTTATTGCTACTAAACATAGCATTTCTATGAAAAAACTTCAAGAATTACTTCATTATGTTCCGAGTTCAAGCTTGGAAAACAATGAAGCAAACCCTCCAATTCTTCTTCACTAAACAACTCTTTCTCTTCAATTATCCCCACCACTGATGTCCTAAGATCTCTGTACGGATCTCTAGACTTCTGAACCACAACAAAACTATCATCCATACTTAAAACTCTCATTACTATATTTCAGACACAATTGTCAGGCCTCCTTTTGCTGAAATCTTTTCTGGTTCATTTCGTCCATTCCTGTTATTGGAGCCTTTCACTGAGAAATCAAAGATGGAAAACGCCTAAAAAAGCGGCTTATACAAACGTTGACTTCTAAAAGACTTAAAGCTACCATTGGAAGTTTGTTTGGTTTATATGCTGAAACAAGACAGCGAAAATAGAGTTCATTTTTAAATTAATTACTAAAATATGACATAATAAAACTTAATTATAAAGACAGATCACCAAACTGTATTTAAGACATGCGTTTTTTAATTTGAACGTGTTGCGCATGTCTTTAGTGCGAGTTATTATTGGAACTTGCATGTTTTATTATTGTATTGGCTTAATTTGAAGATATCGCACAGGGAGTTTTACACAGAGTAATTATCCATTTGCAAGGATTCATGGATTTGTCAAAAGAATTTCTTCATTTTTACAGCATATGTTAATAGAGATGTTGACGGCAGAACAATGTGTTCACCACTACTTGCCAAAACGCGTATGTAAGATGCGAATTGTGAAGGAGAAGATAGAGTTTTCTTAATATCGAACAATAAGCCTTTTATATATTGTACAAATAGAAAAGCTTTGAAGTGATTAAAATGGTAGGACAGATATGGACTTGATGGCATGGGTCTAAATCTTTTTATTAAAATGATATTAATCATTAATTATAGTAGTAACATTATTAATGGTAATTGTAGCGATAATATTAATGAAGAATAATTATAATGATAATAACAATAGTTTTCCACAGTGATTGACATGTGGTGCTATCCTATTTGTCTATTTGGCCATGTAAGCAAACAACTAATGCTATTAGTAGTGCACTAAAAAATTTTAATTAGGTATTAAATTGATTATTAACTTGAACTCTTTTTACTAAAATAATATTAATTATACTAGTAATATTATTAATGGAAATTATAGTAGTAATGTTTATTAAGAATAATCATTAACATGTACTCTTATTGCCTCACATAATTGTCTACCTCACAGTCGCACATAATTGTTTTATCGTAGATATTGCAGGAAAATTGCACGAAGAATGTAGAAAGTTAATCTGAGGAGATCACACAATGATTTGAAGTGAAATTGAGCTTATCTTAAACCTTCTCCATATGTACCTAGTCCAATCCCTTTATGACAACCAAAATTTCATGCGACATCTTTGTTAATCCTGCTGAATACTATATTACTAATTGTTTAGCTTGTTTAATGCACGATCATGACCCGTTGAGTTCGACAAGTCGTGATTATTTTCTAATATTATAAAGGATGGAAACCTTTAATTTCTATACTTCCTTTTCAATTGTTTATATAATAATTCATACTATTAGGTGTATATAGCTTTAAATAAATAATCACTATAATATCTTTCCCACAAAAGGGTAAATTATACTGCAGTTTTCTCTTTTTAATTCAAACAATCAACTTCACTTCACGGGAGTTCAGTTATATATTTTTGTAAGTGCATGAAATGTAAGTCCTCCATCTGAAAGTTAAACAGTAATGGTTACATTTACGGGATTATTTTATGTTTAACAATCATTTAAAAATATTATACAAATATATCTTGGGTGAAAGTAATTACATAATTACTATTATTACATAAACATGCTATATAAGGTTTTTTTTAATTATTATTATTTGTGACCTATATTGTTTATTGGTCATGCGATATAGCTATTTTTAAAAGTTTGCCAGAATAATCGCTATATCGTATGTTAGAAATACAATACTTGTGCAAATCCTTCTATCGCATCCATAGTTGTCAAAATTGCCAATTAATTATACGTTTTCTACGAGTTTATGATTTTATATGTTTTTTTCTTAATTAAAACGGATGTAAAATTAATTTGATGCAGATTTTAGATCGAATTAAGAATTTAGGCTATGATTCTACACGCTTATGATTTTACCTGTTTTACACGATTTTGTATGAATTTACCAATTCTATGTACTCTAGTGAATAGTAAAATTGCGATTTTGACAACCATGATAATCTTCAACATGTCATATAATGATGATAATTTTGTAATTTTTTTCTAATTTATATTTTTGTAATTTTTTTCTCATAAATGTTAGGCATGTTTTTCACCTTTAATGATTTATCTAATCCGTTTCTTACAATCATAACTACTCGTTAGTTTTAATATAATAGTGTAAAACGTGTTTTCAATTTCCTTTTGTTTTATTTTAATACCTGATATGTTTTTCAAACACTTTGTATATCTATGCTTCTTTAGATGTCAAAACCAATGGATGGAGGTTGACTGCAAATCAAAGGGGTCAAGGATTAAGAGTTGAATGTGCACCAAGTACGCGATAATGAAAATATTGAATAAAAATTTCCTTTTTTCCTTTTTATAGTAAATGATAGAATTATTCACTCATTTAAGACGGAGAAATTGAGCATTTTTCTATTTATATTTGGTTTGTTCTTTTATTAAATTGGGTGCATTCTTTTGGAAAAAAAATGTTAATATGGTGAATAGTACTTGAATTTTAGCAAACAAAAATATAAATAAATATTTAATCTTTAAAATTGATTATTTTAATACCTAATTTTTTTTCTTTTTTTCATACCAATAATACATTCACTTAAATTGCCTAACACCCTTGCATTTTTAACTAAAATGAGAACGGGCTGGACCACTCAGCAAACTAGGTCTTCCTAGATCTTAGTAAAGGCCGGTTGATGGGTGCTTCAAACCGGTTCACAGCCAAGTAATATCAAACTTGGTTGGACTGACCACACTAGTTAAAACTAGGCTTTTGCGCGAAAGAATTGACAACAACAATCTTACACAAGTCTAAACCCGATAGATGTGCAGCTGGGCCTTCTTACCTGGATGGCCCGTGTGACGTGGTATGGGATCCATTCCGTTTCAGCTCCCGCTCTCATATAGAATTCTATTTCGTGCGAACCGCCATTTTTTCTTTCTTTCCTTCTCTTTCTTTCTCCCACTCCACTTTCTCCCTCCCTCCCTCCCTCTAGATGGTTTTTATCTTTTCCTCACAATAACACGTAGAAACTTCGAAATAGAAGAGAGAAGAAGAGCTAGATGTTTGGAAGAGTGAGAACAGCGTCATCTTCTGCAGAAAGCTTGGAAAGCCATGCTTCGAAGCTTCTCAAGCAAGATTCTCTCTCCATCTACGGTACAATCAATCACTATATACTCTCAATTTCTCTCTCTCTACCTGCTTTCTTTTATTATAGGTTATGCTTTTCAATGTTTCAAATATGTTGATGTTCTAGGGACAGCAATTGTATTATGATTGAGATTCGGGTTTTTAAAACCAAAAACGAAAATGAAATAACACCCTCGCTTAAAGTCTCATTCGGAATCAGATTTGAAGAAATTAATTTGTTATTGTTTTGAAGATACATCTTGTTAGTTATTATATTTTAATCAATTGAGAGTTGCGGAATCGTGTATTAATTCCTAATCTTTACACCCTCGCTAATTTATAGGTAAAGGAAAATTAGGTTTCATGAAATTAACTAGGTGTAAATTTTCTAATCCTGTTATTTTTAATCATCTGACATAGTTCGGTAGGACGAGTTGGGTGGTGTTGAGTCAGATGACTTCAGGTGAGTACAAGATCGAGCTTTGACTCAAGATTTCAAAAGTTGGATCGAACTTAGAATTTTGAATTTAGCTTGACTTGAAATAGCACTCAATAACTCAATAAGTTCAGTGTGCAATTTTTTCCCCGTTTACAGTAAAATTATTTCCATCTTAAACTCAAATTGATGTTTAACTTTCGGCTTGAGTTTGATTGGGTGACTCAATCTAAACATTGTGAAGCTCAATCTTGATCAATAATTACTCTAAGTATTTGAACATGACTCAAACTGTGTTGGGTTGCAATTAATATAAATTTGCATTAAAAAAAAGGTCTTGGAGAGAAAATGTTAATTTCATATTTTCATATGTGTGTAGAATTCTTTACATTACACGGGACATGGTAAGTCCATTTATAAGCTAAAAGTTGGTTAAAAATAATAAACTCTAGGCTGGGTACAATGCAACTCCAGACGTATAATAATTGGAGACAGCTTGATGCTAGAATTCTATAGGAGTTGAAAGACATATAAGTTTGAAAAGGTCAAAAAGATAAGCTGATCTTCACCACTTCCTCATACGTAGTGATATTATAGCTGTCATATCTCACGCACCACTAACAAGGGAAAGATACAGCTGTAATATTTCAAACAACTCAAGACTTCTTTACCGCCAGTATTTCCAGACGTGTTCACAAATTTCCACCGCAAAAATGCAAATTATATTTTCATTACCCCCTCTTAATTTGCAATTTTATAACATCTTCTGAATTGTTCGAATTTTCCTGTGGTCACTGCTTTAGTAAATATGTCTCTAAGTTGCTCCTTTGTATTGACAAATTCAAGTTGAATTTCACCTTCTTGTACCAAGTTCCTTATATAGTGATGTCGTAACTCGATATGCTTTGTTCTTCTAAGAAATACTAGATTCTTTGTCATGGTAATTTTTGATATATTATCACAATGTATAATTGTGGGGCTTCTTGGTATTGATTTAAATCTACCAAAATTCTTCTCAACTATATTGCTTCACATGTTGCATCTGTTGCTGCTATGTATTCTGCTTTAGATGATGATAATGATACCGTCTTTTGCTTCCTTGAAGACCAAGATATAATATTTGATCCCATTGCAAATACATATCCTGATGTGCTCTTTTGATCATCAATTGATCCAGCCCAATCATTATCTGTATATCTAACAAGCTTAAGTTCCTTTTCTTCCATATAATGAAAACCATAATTTTTTGTGCTTTGCAAATATCGCAATATCCTCTTGGCTGTTGCATAATGTAACTTGGATTTTGCATAAATCTGGAAATTAAACTAATTGGGTAAAACAGTGTCCGGCCTTGTGTTTGTCAGCTAAATCAGTGACTCGACCAAACTTCTATACATCTTTGCATAAGCTTTTGGTGATCCATCTTCTGATTGTAATTTCTCATTTGTTGCAAGTGATGTGGCAATTGGCTTGCAATTGCTCATTTGATATCTTTTCAACAAATCATTCAAATATTTTTCTTGAGAAATAATATTTCTCCCTTGATTGATGAACTTGAATTCCAAGAAAATATTTTATAGGACCCAGTTCGGTCATCTCATATTTTTTCATCATTGCCGTCTTAAACTCATCCAACATAGATTGACTTGTACTTGTATAGATCAAGTCATCCACACATAAACAGATAATAAGGAAATCCTTAGTACCTTCTCTTTTGATGTAAAGTGAAGGTTCACTTTGGCTTTTCTCAAATCCATTCTTTTGGAAATAGCTATCAATTTTGCTATTCCATGCACGTTGTGCCTGTTTCAATCCATATAATGCCTTATGTAGGCGATAAACCTTATCTTTTTTCCTTTGATAATATATCATTCAGGCTGTTGTACATATATTTCCTCTTGCAATTCTCCATTTAAGAATGCTGATTTAACGATCGGTTGATGTATTGGTAATTTCAATTGAGCTGCTAATGCAAGAACAATTTTTATTGTCTCCATCTGTGCAACTAGTGCAATTGTTTCATTGAAATCAATGCCTGGTGGTTGAGAATATTCCTTAGCAACAAGACGAGCTGTGTGCTTTTGGATTGAACCATCTTTTCTATATTGGGTCTTGTAAACTCATTTTAATCCAATCACCTGTTTATTTTCTAGAAGGTCAACAATCTCTCAAGTATAATTATTCTCAATAGTTGCCATCTTATCATCTATGGCTTTTATCTAAATTTCTCTTTTTGCCGCATCATATTTTTGTGGTTCACAAAAGAAGATTGCAAATTCACATGATTCATAAATATCACGTAAAAAACGTACATTCTTTATAGGACTTTCTGATTCTGGATAAAACTCTTGTGTTGATGAGCTTGGACCAGTTAATGTAATGGGAGCTTGAGGAGAACTTGATCATGAACTTGATTGAGGATCTAGTTGAATAATAGTAGATCGTGGAGGCAAAACTCTTTCACCATAGGAGATTTCTCTTTCCAATCCCATGCACCATCTTCATCAAATATAATATCTCTTGAAATAATCAATTTATTTTTCTTTGGATTGAAAAGACAATATCCTTTTGATTCATCATTATAACTAGTGAAAATACTGTTCTCCTTTCTCATCAAAATTTTTTATCTTTTGTGATGGTATGAGAGAATATGCAGTACATAAAAAAATCTTCATATGGTTAACTTGAGATCTTCTCTTATGCCAAATCTGATAAGGAGTTTTATTGAGCACTGCTTTTTTAGGCGATCTGTAGGGGTGTACAAAAAAACCGATGAAACCGAGAAACCGAATCGAAACCGTAAAACCAATCCGAAAAATATGATTAACCGGTCCATTGGTTTTGGTTTAAGATTACGGTTTTTATTTTTTTCGGTTTTCGGTTTCGGTTTCGGTTTGTAACCACAAAAAACCGATGGTTAACGGTTAACCGTTTCAGTATTTATAAATATATTATATATATAATTTACATATATAAATACATATGATTTTCATATACATATAATTTACCTATATTAATATTCCTTGTATTTCGATTAAAATACTATTATCTTATGATTAATGGAGTTAATTTGGTAATTGATTTAGTTTGATTTTATTGATAATGATACATTCAAAGGTTCATTTTTCCCCTTTTCCTTAATTTCATTTTCTTTTTTTTAGCTCTAGTAATTTATATAATAGTTTAAAGAAAAACTTTATGATAAAGGCTAAAAAAAGGTTTTTTGAAATTATCAATTTGATTTGTTGAAACCATTACGTTAAATGGTTAAAAACCGAAAACCGAATAAATTAACCGAATAAAACGGTTAACCGTTAAGGCGGTTAACCGTTTAAAATGGACCGGTTAAGGATCGGGATATTTAAAAACCGAAAATTACGGTTAGGTTCAAAAAATAAGGCCACGGACCGGTTAACCGGTCCATGAACACCCCTAGCGATCTGTTCAATATATAGACCGCAGTATTTACTGCTTTAACCCAATAACTATTTGGAAAGCCTTTCTGTGTTAGTATACTTCTAGCCATCTTCACAATTGTCCGGTTCTTCCTTTCTGCAATGCCATTTTGTTGAGGAGTATGCCATACAATCAGCTGCTTTTTAATTCCAACATCTCTACAGTAGTTTTGGAACTTATTGGATGTATATTCACCTCCACGATTAGTGTGTAGAATTTTTAACTTGTATCCACTTTGTCTTTCAGCCACAGCTTTAAATTTTGAAAAATGGAAAATGCTTTTGAATTCTGCTTCAAAGATATATTCACATCATCTTTGTATAATCATCGATAAATAAGATGAAATACCTATTGCCATTCAAGAATGGAGTTCTTGTTGATCTAAATATATAAAAATGAACCAATTCCAATGGAACTTTAGCTCAATATGATGTTTTCGAGAATGGCAACTGATGCATTTTGTCATATATGCAACCTTCACATACTTTCTTAGGAGATGAAATATTTGATAATCCAATCACCATATTTTTCTTCTTCAACAAATGAAGTCCCTTAAAGTTCAAATGCTCATATCTCAAATGCCATAAGTGTGATTCATCATTTTTCACACTTTGCAAGGCAAATTCATTATTAATGGGTATAGATAAAGGAAAGACTATTCATGCCCATCCTTATTTTTGCAACAATGCAATTCTTCTTCTTATTAGTAATAATTCACTTATCATTATAAAAAATCACCATATAATCTCTGCAATAATTAGCCAACATTCAATAAATTTTGAGTCAATTTAGTGACATAATGAACATCATACATCAGTTTAGAACCATCTTCTTTAGTGTCTACAACAATGACTCTTCGTTCCATGATTTCATGAGTCTTACCACCTCTTAGGTTTACTTCATATTTAAAATTATCATCAAACTTAACAAACAACTCTGTATTTCTAGTCATGTGATTATTGTATCCACTATAAACATACTAAATATTCTCAAATGATTGCTTAGCATTCATATAAGAATAAAATACGTGTTTATCTTGATTTTTCTTAGAGAAATTTGCATTTTTATCTTCTTCTCAATCTTTGAAATAACAATCCCTTTTTGAATGATTAGGATTTCTGCATCTTTTGCATCTAAAACGACAATCCTTGGAATCATGGCCAAATTTCTTGCATATGCGACATTGAGATGTATTACTCCTCATATTGGATTCTCTACCTCTATCATGACCTCGAGAATTCTTGTATCTACTATGTCCATGAGCAGAGTTGGAGGAGCTTCCATAATTATTTTCATATTTATCTTGCCAACTTCTTTGTTGCCTGTTGACATTAACCTTCTAATGGAAGGCCTGCTCAGGATTTTGAGTGGAAAATCTACCTAAACGTTTTTCATGGGCTTCTAATGATCCCATAAGTTCATTCAAAGATAATTTTGATAAGCCTTTGGATTCTTCAATAACGGCAACAATATGCTCAAATTTTGCAGGCAAACTATCCAGTATGAGGAGTAATACATCTCAATGTCGCATATGCAAGAAATTTGGCAATGATTCCAAGGATTGCCGTTTTAAATGCAAGAGATGCAGGAATCTCAATCATTCAAAAATGGATTGTTATTTAAAAAATTGAGAAGAAGATAAAATGCAAATTTCTCTTAGGAAAATCAAGATAAATATGTATTTTATTCTTGTATGAATACTGAGCAATCATTTGAGAATATTTGGTATATTGATAGTGGATGCAGTAATCACATGACTGGAAATAAGGAATTGTTTGTTAAGTTTGATGATAAGTTCAAATCTGAAGTAAACCTAGGAGATGATAAGACTCATGAAATCATGGGAAGAAGTTATTGTTGTAGACACTAAAGAAGGTTTCTAAATTGATTTATGATGTTCATTATGTCACTAAATTGACTCAAAATTTATTGAATGTTGGCCAATTATTGCAAAGAGGTTATATGGTGATTTTTTATAATGGCGAGTGCATTATTACTAATAAGAAGAATTGCATTATTGCAAAAATAAGGAAGGACATGAATAAAGTCTTTTCTTTATCCATGCCTCTTAATGATGAATTTGTCTTGCAAAGTGTGAAAAATGATAAATCACACTTATGGTATCTGAGATATGGGTATTTGAATTTTAAGGGACTTTATTTGTTGAAGAAGAAAAATATGGTGATTGGATTGTCAAATATTTCATCTCCTAAGAAAGTATGTGAAGGTCGCATATATATGGCAAAATGCATCGGTTGTCATTCTCCAAAACACCATATCGAGTTAAAGTTCCATTAGAATTGGTTCATTATGATATATTTGGACTAACAAGAACACAATCCTTAATTGGCAACAGGTATTTTATTTTATTTGTTGATGATTATGTAAGTATGATGTAGATATATTTCTTAAAACAAAAGTCAAAAGCATTTTCTACTTTTCTTAAATTTAAAGCTATGATAGAAAGGCAAAGTGGATATAAGTTGAAAATTCTGAGAATTGATTGTGAAGGTGAATACACATCACATGAATTTCAAAATTATTTCAAAGATGTTGGAATCAGAGACAGTTGACTGTGCGACATACTCCATAGCAAAATGAAGTAATTGAAAGGAAAAATCGAACCATAGTGGAAATGGCTAGAAGCATGCTAAATCAGAAGCGCCTTCCAAATAGCTACTGGGTTAAAGTGGTCAATATTGCAATTTATATTGATCAGATCGCCTACAAAAGCAATACTCAATAAAACTCCTTATTAGGCTTGGTATAAGAGGAAATCTCTAGTTAATTATATGAAGATTTTTTGATGTCTGGCATATTCTCTCATTCCATCACAGAAGAGAGAAAAATTTGTTGAGAAAGAAGAAAGGTATATTTTCATTGGCTATAGTGATGAATTTAAAGGTTATCGTCTTTTCAATCCAGAAAAAAATGAGTTAGTTATATCAAGAGATGTTGTATTTGATGTAGATAGATCATGAGATTGGAAAGAGAAATCTCTAATTATGAAAAGAATTTTGCCTCCATGATCTAATGCTATACAGCTAGATCCTCAATCAAGTTCAGGACAAGTACTTCTGATACTCCAAGCACATAAACACCATAAGGCACACAAGAGTTTTATCTAGAATCAGAAAGTCCAATAAGGAAGATACGTTCCCTACGTGATATTTATGAATCATGTGAATTTGCATTCTTCTCTTGTGAACCACAAAAATATGAGAGGAAGCCGCAAAAAAAGAAATTTAGATTAAAGCAATGGATGATGAGATGACAATTATTGAGAGAAATCATACTTGGGAGCTTGTTGATCTTCCAAAAGATAAGAAAGTTATTGGATTAAAATGGGTTTACAAGACCAAATATAGAGAAGATGATTCCATCCAAAAGCATAAAGCGCGTCTTATTGAGAAGGGATATTCTCAACAACAAGGGATTTTTTAATAAAACATTTGCACCAGTTGTAGCATGGAGACTAAGAATTGTCTTGCATTGGCTGCTTAGATGGAATTGTCAATATATCAACTGGATGTTAAATCAGCATTCTTGAATGGAGAATGGCAAGAGCAAGTCTATGTAGAGCAGCCAGAGGGATATATCATCAAAGGCAAAAAAGATAAAGTCTATCACCTACATAAGATGTTGTATGAATTGAAGCAAGCACCGCGAGTATGGAATAGCAAAATTGATAGTATTCCGGAAAAATGGATTTCAAAGGAGTCAAAGTGAACAAACTGTTATCTGATGCATTGGTGTAAGTATCTAGCTGAATTCATTTAGCTTACGGGTCTGTTTGATTCATATGTATCCAGCTGAACATACATATTACAGCCCAGAAGAGATATCAATACAGCTAGACAGCTGAGAGATGGAGATGCAATTTATGCCAATGGTCTCGAAGTTAAAACTTGGTGTTAAATTTACCAAAAGTGATGGCCTTTTTGTGGACCTGCGTTTTGCTGTGTAAATACAAGCAAAAGCATCTTATTAATCCTTCAATTCAGGGGTATCCTTTTAAGCTTAGAAAATAATGCTATCTTTTCAAGAGGCCAGTATTGGCTGAACATACATCTTGATAGGGGGATCGATCCTGATCTATTTCACGACTGGAATAACAGCAATGTCATTTAAGCAATGGATCTGCACTGTAAAACTTGTTAAAAGCCCAAAGGTGTGGCTTCTTTGTGGCTCTGACTTCTGCGATATTAAGCATTAACTGTCTTTTTTTTTTCCTTTGACGCAGAGGCTACACTACTGAAGCTTAAACTTGGCTCTCAATACGATCATTCCAAGCAGGCTGAGGCCGAGGCCCCGCCTTCACTAAGAGAGTGACGCTGCAGAATGCTCCTCTGATGATCCAATGGCTCTTGATTCTAATTTCAATTCCAATGAGGATTCAGTATGTTTCTCATCTCGTGCAAGCGACTGCAATACATCAACTGATTTAAAGCGCGATGCAGTGGGAATATGTCGGTTCTTTATCTATTCTCTAAATACAAAACTTCTGTGATTAAATCAACCCAGACTGAGATGATGAAAATGGAAAATGAGAGCTCTTCTTCAAGCATTTCGCCAAGTTCTTCACACCATCCATCTCAATGTCCATCTCTTCATGGCATTGATCGGCATTTGGAATTGGAATGGAATGTGTCAGCTGATTGCATGAATCACCAGCAAAGTAACAGTTTTAAAACACCCCAGCCCCTCCCCTTTTTTATTTCTAGATGAAATATGAAAAGTGATGCTGTTTGACTTTGATATGTACTCATTTATTGTACCCATTTCTGTTAAAGCAATAATATCAAATAGGTGCTAAATAGATTTTGTTTTGTCCAAAGAGCAATGATCATCTAGCAGAACGGTTTTGAATTAACCACCCTCCAAATTGATTGAAAGGGAAATAAGCACTCATCAAAGTTCACATAAGTCTCGTCAAACAATATCAGCATTTCTAGCCCAGATTAGCAAATTTGAATCAGTTCCTTTGATAAGCTTTGGGAGTCACATGGAACAGACAAATACACGAGTTTTTCCGGGTATTGTTTAATTGGGTTCCTAAAAAGGTCTAATTATCGTTTGTTGCTTTACTATCTTTCCAATAAATCTCATACCGAGACCAGGATGCCCATATGAATTTCTTAGTTGTATACAGGTTTGTAAATGAGTCAATTTGAGTCAGCATATTATCAAGTTCAAGATGGAATTTAATTAAAAATTTCAAAGCTCAAGCTTAAACTTGACTGAGCTTATAATTTGGAGTTTAAATCCAACTTGAAGTGATAATGAACAAATTTGAACTCAACTTGATTAAGTTATTTAGATTTGAATTATTAAAAGATATATCTTTCACTCTGAAAAAAATATTATTTATTCTTAAACTTAACTCGAACTCTATTAGCATTTGTACTTGTTTTAACTTAATTCGATTTGTGGTTAATTGAACTAAACATTGTAAAGGTGAAGTTCCATTAGATAAATTATTTTAGTTAAAACTTGATTCAACTATTTTCAAATTGAACTTGAGTATACATTAACTTGAGTTCAAGCCTTAATTCAGTTACGATTACAAAATTTAGTGGAGCACCTAACTTTTAAAGCCATGATTAGAAAGGTATCTTAACATCTGGAACGTCATTGGGATTAGTCCCGTATCAAGTCTAATGGCTTCACCAACTTACACCAGAAATATTACAACGTGCCACAAGGACTAAAAAATCTCAAGCATGTAAATAACCGGATGAATTTTTACTTGTTTATGAAAAATGCCCAAATGGCTTTATTTAAGTCTTCATGACCATTACACAAGTACAAAAGGATAAAAAACTTCAATAAGAATTAGATTTGCTCTAAATTTTCTCTTTACTAATCAACCTTGATATCCTGATTTTGATTTGCCTTGGACGGTACGAAAACTATTCAACTTTATGAGGCAAAACTGTGCTTGATATGGATGTTACTCTCTTAGCCATGGTGCTAGAGCTGGTGTCCATTCACAGAGTTCACCTTCTTCGAACCAAAGAGCTGCATCAAAAAATAAACGTAACGTATTAAAATCAATCTTGGAGATGATAACTTTAACTACTTTAAAAACTTGAAATTATTAACAAACAGCTTTAGTTTCCATCTCTCCTTAAACATTAGAAACTCCATGTCTTAACTATAAGCAAACATAAAAATTTCATAATTTTGTCTGATTTCATCGATATTTAAAGGTTCCGCTTAATTTTCCTAAAGCAACGCCCAACTCAAAAGACACCTTTAGTTCCAGTTCATGAGATTCCTTTAAATAATAATGAACTACATGCATCAAATCTAGCTTAAAGGATCTAAATGTCATCACAATATCCAGTACAAGCAAGCATACGTAAGACAACGAGATCATTTCCAGCAACATCAACAAAATATTGGATGCAAGGATATACCAATTTCACGTTTTCCATTTTCAGGGCTATCACTTCCGTGAACAATATTCCTGTTCAAATATAGAGTACCGATTGTCAGAAACTGGTCATTGAAAAAGTCGACAAATCACTAAATGGCTATTGTGTAGCTTATTGACATACTAAAATGTTAATGAACCAAAAGACAAAATCAATGCCTCACTAACCTTCCAGTTTGAACTGCAAGATCACCTCGTATTGTTCCGGGCTCAGCTGTTAAAGGATTAGTTGCCCCTATCAATTTCCGTGCGGAAGCAACAATGCCAACACCTTCCCATGCCTGCCAAACATAATAGGTTGCTCTAAATTTTCAAACGGAATAAGCTGATTTTATTTGTGATTAATAAAAATAACATGCATAAGCCTCAAAGATCAATCAGGTATACATACCATACACACAACCGGACCAGAGTAATGTAATCGATCAATTTAGGGAAGAAAGGCTTGGATTGAAGATCTTTATAATGTTCCTGAAAACATACATAAATAGGTAACTATTATCAGTTCATTAGGGCTTGTGCAAATTGATTCGGCTGGAAGAGATATCTTAAAGCGATAGGCAATGTATATGCTTCTCAGGGACATCATTAGGTGATTCACAATACATAGTTTGAACGTCTCATAGGTGAGATAAGGGCATATGCAGCTCATTACTGCAAGCTACTAAACTGTAATTGGACTATAAGAAAAAAGACATCCTCAATTGGCAGAAACAAACTGCAATTCTTGTATTTCTAATGCTTAATGTACCATAAATAAGTATCAAACGGACAAATTATTTGCTCATCTGATGTGAAATAATAAGAAGCTAAGGATTTTCCTGTCACTGTAAATTTGCTTACAAATAATTGAAGAACAGGACAAAGGCAGTTCTACAGATTGTAATGGAGTTGCACAAACCAAAATTGCACCATGAGATCCATGAAAACAAACCTCAGCCAATTCTTTGGGGCACTGGAAAAGCTTCAAGCCAGTCAATTTAAAACCCTTCTTCTCAAACCTCGAAATAATTTCCCCAACCTAAGAGTTAAGTATGAACTGGAAGTAAGAACATAGAAGGGATAAACAAACAATCCTTTTCATATCCAGTAGCTTTCCAGATAACAACAGCCAACAAATAAATTCAATAAAACAAATGTCAAAATCCTTTTTGATTTTCCTTGTCTTATTTCCATTTATTTATTTGGGAACAAGGCGCTACCTTTAAATAAGGACCATATTTTAAAATCAATACACTGATTTAGTCCATCTTGTGTTGCGTAAGTTGTTCCGAGAAATAATCTTAATGGGTTGAACTCAGATCAGTATGCAAACTGTCTAGTTAAGAGAAATCCTAAGCCTTAGCTATTAGTGCAGCCTCCTTGGCCTATTTTTGACTATGCTAAACATGTATAAGATATCTACACTTATTCCTTAATTACGTTCAAGAATGATTGATTAGTTATTGAGTTTAAGTGAGGCAGTTTGCGAAACCTTGACCAATAAACAATTGACGGTGTTTTTTCTTTCAGCTTCAATATAGCTACAAAACATTTCTGTTTTGTCACTAAAATCTAATAACTTCCTAAGAAAGAGTGAATACTGCTGAAAGCAATCTGGAAAGTGCTCCCCGCATCTTCTCCGCATTCAATTTCTCCATTTCTTCAATTAGAATTATTTAGCTAATTAAAGTGATAATCACATTGACATAGGATTAAGAAATCACAGCCCGTTGAATCCAAATTCAGACAGCACCATTCCATGGATTCCCACCCCACCATCTTCGACAATTCTTAAAATTAACCTTATAACTCGCAAACTTTTCTTTAAGAAAATGATCAAGTTTGTCGTTTCGCTCCACGTAAAATCTAAATTTGCAATTCGCTTCTCCTCAGTTAAAAATCTTGGTCTGATTCTTCTACTAACATAGCACACAAAAATGCAAGACAATATCCACTTGTGATATCTATGAAAAAGCTAAAGAGAACAAAGGAATTTTAAAAGCTTACAAGGCCTCGTTGGACACCATCCGGTTTAACCATAATGTATGTCTCTTCAATTTGGTCCTAAACACAGGATAAAACAAGCAAAGTCAGCAAATTTATTTACTTTTTTGGAAAATGCATAATCGAATTAGAGTTAGAGAGAGAGAGAGAGAGAGAGGGAGATTATACCATGGCGGCGACCAAGTGAGGGAGGAAGATAAGAGTTTTTCTGGTACGAACACGAGAGACATGGGAGAAGAAGAGCGGAGATTGAGAAGTGAACGCCGACAAGTGAAGATTAGGTTTGGTGCCAAGGTTAAGGATTTCGGTAGTGCAGGATAAGGTGGAAGGAAGCCTGTTGTTTTGATTACAATGGACTAGTGAGGAAGAGGGAGACAAACACAGGCGCGCACTAACGGATGCACTAGCCATCTCTTCTCTCTATCTGTGACCTAACACCCGCTTGTCTGCTGATAAAATGGACCAGTGTAGCATTTATTGGAGTGAATATGCCACTTTTAGTACATGACAAAACCTTGGCCAAAAAAAAAAAAAAAAAAAAAAAAGTACATGACAAAACAATTTAGAAACAGAATTTTTTTATTAGATTTTAATTACTTTGCTCAAGCACATTACATGGATACTATGCAACAGCATTATTATTATTACAGCAAGAAGCACAAATGGGAATTGAGAACCTTTTAGAATTTGAGGTGCCCTGTACAACTCTTTCTTGCTTTGTAGATGACATTGGGTAAATGGCAAAAGCTTCGTTACAAAATATGAGTGCAATCCAAAAAGTAGTCCATCTCTTTTACGTTGTGTTTTGTAAGGCTAAAATCAATAGAAAATAAGATAAATAAATGAAAAGTAGGCATGGCAAATGAGTCACAACACGCGTGGCCGACATGCGAACCATGGGCCTAGCACGATACACAGCACTATGAAGGAATAAGATAAAAGCATAAGCACACGTGGACCAGTATTGGCATGCGAGGCACGCTAAATAAATGGACTAGCATGGTACAACACGCAAGACACGCGAACCAGTATGCGAACTACACGTGGACTTTTTTTAAAATAGTAATATAAAAATAGTGATTTACTTTTTTAATTTACTTTAAATTGTATTTAACTAAATTATTTTTATTATTTTAATTAAATGTATTTGTCTTCTTAAAAAAATAATATATTAGTATATTTTTATTTGTTTAAAATGATTTTAATTGAATTACTATTATATATTAACTTCAATACTGTTTACTTGTTTAGGAAATAAAAGAAAATGAAACTATAAATAATATTGTAATAGTAAGTTTATTTATAGCTTGTTTTAAAATAATAATATAAAAATAGTGATTTTTTTTTTTTTATTTAATTTAATTGTATTTAAATAAATTATTTTTATTATTTTAATTAAATGTATTTATCTTCTTAAAAAATATAATATATTTAGTATATTTTATTTCTTTCAAATGATTTCGATTATATTACTATTATCTTCAATATTTTTTAGGAAATAAAGAAAATGACATTATCAAAAAATATTGTAATAGTAATTAATTTTTATTGCCTTTTTAATAATAATATTAAAAATAGTGATTTATTTATTCAATTTACTTTAAATTATATTAAAATAAATTATTTTTACTATTTTAATTAACATATCTGTCTTCATAAAAAATATAATATATTTAGTACATTTTGTTTTTTTAAATGATTTTAATTTTATTACTATTAACATATTAATTATTAAATATTAACTTCAAATTTTTGTAGGAAATAAAAAAATGAAATTATCAAATAATATCGTAACAATAATTAATTTATATTAAATGTTAAACTTGCTTAATTAATTTATTTAGAATAATTGTAAATTATTAAATAAAGGAAATTAATAAAGCATTCAGAATTTGAGATCGATGGAAAATAAATTTTGTTAATAACATTTTTTAACTACAAAAGAATACAAGAATATTAAAAAAACGAAAAAAGGTTATCAACTATATACCCTCTGTAATCCCTTTAATTTTACATAACCCGATTATAATAAATATTATAAATAAAATGTAAAATCATAAAAAAACTATAATAAAAATATAAGAATATAACTCCAAATTTTTTGCGATTTAAGTTTTAAATATAAACAAATTAGAATAAAAAATCTTTATTACTAAGACTTTAAAAAATTTCATAATGTTGAAATAAAGAATAAAGAAAAACTGTTTAATATTTAAGAACTAAGTTTTAATATTTGAAAAATATTAATATCTTAAGTTATTAATAATTCTGAGTCTATAGAAACTAAAATTCTGATCTAATTAGTAACTTATAATTAGTAAAAAGAACCAAGTAACAAATATAAAACAAATATTAAATTCTAATCTAGTAAAACTCTAGAATAAATCTATAAATAGAAATAAATTCATATGTAATTTCAAACCTTATAAAATTTATAATAAAGTCAAATTAAGGGCAATATAATTATTAAATTATAAATACCATCAAATAAAACTTTTAACAAGATAAATATAATTTACGAAAGCAAGTATAAAAACTGAAAAGTAAAAGCATTAAACTAAAGATTCTATGTATACGAAAGTGTTCAGAATATTTAATATCGATAATATGTAAATTTTTATTTAAAATATTATCGATCAGTATTTATCATACGTGTTATTTAGATCCACAAAATTAAATTTTTGCACTAGTTCATATTTTTGCCCACTCCTTACATAGTTGTTGGTCATAAATTTATCATCTTCTTTATTTTTATATTTCCATTCATCATATCTCCCTTACATTTTTTTTATTATTTTTCACGTTCTCTTTTCATTCTCATTTTGCACTCCCCTATACGTACAAACGTGCACAAAATTAACACACATACACATATCTTCAATAGAAATTTTATGTATATCATAGCATTCAGAATATTTAATACCAATAATATGTAAATTTTCATCTAAGAATATTACCGAATTAGTATTTAACAGAGTGTCATCATCTTACATAGTTGTTAGCTATAATTTATCATCTTCTCTTTGTTTTTGTATCTCTATATATCCTATCCTCACAATTTAAAACAAAAAAATCAGTTTTGTATGTATACGGTGCAAATTGCGAAGGATATAACGGTTGAGAAATTCTTTAAGTTTGCACAGCCGAAATTCCCAAACAAATTGCCCAAAATTTGCTCCATAAAGTCAAGATGACCAACACATAAATCAATCAAAATTTGCCAAGTATGCAACTCATTAAATGCAATAAATCATGCAAGATCAAGTTGTAATTTGGAGAAGAAAAACTCTTCCTTCTTGTCCAAGAGCTGGCATCCTTGTCCTCTTTTTCTACACACACATAAGGACCTTGGCTCCTCATCAACTACAAGAGCAGTGAGGAGCACGCCTACACACTTCAATTCGACTCTCAAGGAACCACTCTAGGCGCCCCACATCTACTCTACACAAGGACCAGCTTAGGTCTAAGGTCACCTACCTCTTTATGGGACCAAACCTGTGTTAGCTAGATTCCGTAAGCCTGCTGTTGAGGTATGACAAAAGATATAAATAGACCCACACTTTATAAGGTATGGACATATGACTTAAGGGATTGGACCTTGCTTCTCACTATTCCTTGTGGTATTTTATTCTCTTACCCATCATTGACTTAAGATTGGCATGGCCATGCCGAATAACCCATGATGTACCACTTACTGGTTTTCTAGTGTTTGTAGGTCCATCACTTTATCGACAAATAACCATCTGCAACAAATTGGAAGCTAAAATCAGGCTCAACAACTATGAGTTGGGATAATCTGATCAAGAAAATATTAATGTTTTAGATGATATCTATCTTTTAGTTTTTAGCTTAGATGAAAAGTTCAAAAGAGACAACAACAAAGTGTTTTTGATACAACAAAATATTTAGGGGATGAAGCAGCCTCAAGCAATTTAAATGAAGCAACTTTTGAAGAAGGTGTTCATGAGCTTGAGAACACGAGACTGGGGCTTTTGAATAGAGATGAAATCCACTCGTATTTGAATTTTAGCGAAAAGAAAAACAACAATCGATTCAATTTTACTAAATTGTCTAACTTATGTTGTAAAGAGTATAATTTAAAGAGGTTATAATTTTTCGAGTATTAATTTATGGAGTTTAATTATATATCATCATCCACTAAAAATATTGTGGGTTATACTTGAAACCCTCTCCCACAAAAAAAAAAAAAAAAAATAAAAAAAAAATAAAAAAATCTTCACTTACCATTCCATTATATATATATATATATATATATATATCTCTAATATTTTTCCTTATAGAAAACCTTCCCACATACTATTTGGATTACCTATCACCTCCCACCATTATCATCCATAGAAAACCACTATCAATTGCAGATACACATACATATAGTTGTAACTGTATGATAAATGTAAAATAAGATCACTAAAATTACTTAAATGACTCAATAATCTTGTCATCCAGTGACATTAGTCATAAATTCTTAAGTGAAAGGTATTCTCTTTCTAAATTATAATCACGGGAAAAAAAAAGAAATTGCTTAAAGGACTAATTTGAAATACCTTGTAGCATCCAATCTCTACTTTTGAACCAACTCCTTCTTCAACCATATGAAAAATGAAACCGATGTATGGATTTATGCCCCTTTTTTTTTCCAAGGTCAAGGATGCTCCTACACCAAATGTATGTTTGTTCATTTATAAATACAACCACATATTTGCACAGCAAAGCAACAAATATACATTTATTCAGCGGTGTAATCACTATAACAAGTGACATAACATTTATTTATCATGTTCATACCAGTGTTTATAACACTGGTAGATAGAAACTGCTAAACTTGCAGCAAACAAGTACCAAACTTAGTAAAAATAGCCATCAGGATCTCCCTGGTGGATTTATTATATTATTTGTTTTGGATTTAACCAAATCCTTCATCCAAAATCTGCTATTATTCTCAATAAAAAGTTATATTGTTCTGCAACGATCCAACTCTAACAACTCCTTCCATTCTTACTATAGGTACTAGACTGTCCAAGCAACCAGCTCTTTCTATATCCACAACAAGAATGGAAGAAAATGTTAGAATTAAGCAGTCACAGGATTACCAAATTATTTCTCATTATTCAGCGTTTCCAGCAAGAAACTGCAATAATAGGCTTTGTGTTCCATCCAAGCACCAAGCATCCTTTTTCCTCCGTAATGGCGTAACCTTCGCAAACCTTATTCTTCCTAAGCCATTGTTTAGCCTGACCTCATCTTAAGTGGTACAGCTTGAAAGCCAGCACGGCTCATCCTCCTACGCCACTGATCCACCTTCTCATGCCGCTCCACCCTTGCTGGTCCCTCACAGCTCACAATGTTCTTAATCTCCTCCCCAAAGTAGAACTGCTCGATCTTGGCGCGCCGAGTGTCATACTTGGGAAGCATGGCATCTAGAGAGTCAAATATGGCTGAATAGTAATGCAATGCTTCCATGAACCTGCCAAGAAAGAAGGGTCCATTGTGGCTAGAATCCTGCTCCACTAGGACTAGAATTTTTGGCGAAAGCTCGTGAATGATCTGCAGAACAGAATTCAGAGCTCCGCGGCTTTCTTTAACCACACAATGCAGCTGAAGGATGCTGTTCACAACTAGGATTTCACCA
Source organism: Combretum micranthum (assembly GCA_024138025.1). Classification (NCBI taxonomy): domain Eukaryota; kingdom Viridiplantae; phylum Streptophyta; class Magnoliopsida; order Myrtales; family Combretaceae; genus Combretum; species Combretum micranthum. The sequence continues at coordinate 648,724 of JAMXBD010000607.1, forward strand.
TCATAGGTTTTGATGTCCTCAGCCCGAAGATTCTCCAAGTTGCTCTCTACTATAGAGAACTCGAAATTTATTCCAAGAGATTCTGCATACTCTTCAAGTTCATCGCCAATAGTTTGAAACTTCTTGACAGAAAGTCCTACGCCAGTTATTCTCAACCTCTGTGGCGGCTGGCCAGGACGGTTGGCGAGGCTCTGGATGAGCCTGCGCCATTGGTGTCCACCTGATAAACCTAGGGTCATTCCTAGGTCCACCACATGGACAAAACTCTCTCCCTCAAAGGCTTCCAATATCGATAAATTGGACACAAAGTGACCAAATTGAATATGTGGACAAATTTCATAAACTAAGCTTAAGGCCTCTTCTTTTGTGTTGAATGAATTTTCCACACTAATGTTGTAGTTCATATTAGGTGCAGCTCTACTGATCATCCCCAGCGGCTGTATACAAGTTAGCCGGTCAGCTAGGCCCTGGACAAAACAAGAAGCGACGCGTTGAAAGGAAGAACCAAAAACCAATGCCTTGGATTTAAGTTCTGATAACAAGGATGACGCATGTGTTTTATCACGACAAGCCACGGCTTCTGCACAAGAAATGAGAAGCTGAACTAACTTCATGCCATCAGCAGCTGATCCGTCCTCTTTGTTTTCACCTGCCTCAGCGCTGCCAATCATGGCAACTGCTGCTGCTTCTTCTTCTTCCACCGGTTGAGCTGCTAAGTATATTTGAGAATAAGTCCTTATATGATCCCGGAAATGAGGCTTTGGAAGGCCGTGAGGCTATTGGTGCTGCTACTTCGCCTAATACCGCCTTCCCCAGTCAAGAAAATCTCTGATGCTGCCTCCAATGCAAAGGCGGCCATTGCTTCCAGTAGGTTCATCAATGCTATAATTGTTTTTTGGCCGCTTGCTTCCTTGGATCATCAGAAAAAGGGCACCTCAAGGTGGAAACACTGTCCTGTTTCGTGTATGAAGGAGGAGGATTAGAAGGCAAGATCAATGCTGAATAGCTGAATACAAGACCACACACGGCGTCATCATCAAGGATCACTTCTTTGCGATTGTGAAACACCTCCGACATGAGTCCAGGAACCGTAACTTGGCTCGATCTTCACCTCTCACCTCTAGATATTGAATGAGGCTCTGAAAGATGCCTTTACAGCTCAAATGAAGATTATATGGTGGAGAGTTTCTTGTTGGGGCGGGACATACTATGATGGATAAAACAAAAGAGAAGACATGACAATTTAATGATCTAAAGAGTTGTTTCCCTTGAGTACGGCATTCCATTTATTTTGTTATTGTTGTTGTTGTTTTCTTTTAAAGCCCAGGAAAACCATAGAGCAGCCAGCAACATTTGGAGATACCACCTTTAGAAGTGTTGGTTTGTATTTCTTTTGTTGTCCTACTTCACTGGGGGCAATGAATTCTATGGTTTGGTTGAAATTCCTCAATAATAAATATATTCTACTTACCTATTTCTTGTTAGATCTTAAATTTTCATTTCAACGAGGGAGTAGTTTATAGTGTCATAGAATAGAAATTTAATATACTTTTTGGTTCAAGTTATGAAGTAATAAATATAAATGCGCATACAAGTGTGCACACGCACATACCTACACACATGCACACGCACGCACATATGCATGCACACATACGCACACGCACACGCACGGACGCACACGCGCTCGGATACTATGCATATATAATATGATGCGCACACATTACTACAATAAGAAAAAACATATATTCACTACTATATAATTAATTTGTCACTATCAAAATATTAATATATATGCATATATATATGGATAGATAGATAGAATCATATAAGTAAACGTGCATTCAAATATAGAGATATATAGTTGGAAAAGATATAAAATATGTAATATAAAGATAAATAAATTAAAGAAGAGCAAGTTTATCATTTGATATAAAATAAGAGGATTTTATGGTAAACCCTAAAGTACATAAAAGAATTATTAAGAAGAGTCAAAGTGTCAAAGGATATTAAATAAGAAGGTTTTATGGTCAAAGTTTGAATATAATTGTATTGTGTTGACATGACAGAGACTTGATTAAGAATGGATTTTGGCAAAAAGTTGCTTAAATTGGACATGAACCTAACGTTTTTCCTAAGCTAGGGATGCATTTTTCTAAAGCCAACTCCCTCTATAAATAGACCCTATACACCCCATGACCTTTTCATCATTTTCCTCAGCAAAATCCTAGGTAAGTGGTCTTTCTCTAGTCTTTTTCAATCATTCTCTTTAGTTCGATCTTTCTAATATGAGTTGTTCTATGGATTTGAAGAAGATCTAAGATTTGTGACAAAACCCTAGAGTGATTGGAGATATGGGAGACTCTGATTCAAAGGCTAAAGGTAGAATCTTTCTTAGGGTTTTATAATTTCTACGATTTGAGGATTATAGGTTTATGATTTCAGTTTATTATCAAAATTTAGGAGAATTATGGATTATGGTTCTTATTCCAATTTGAGATCTATAAGTTCTAGTACGTAAGAATCCATTCTATATTATTGTTTAAAGAAATTTATCTGTTGTTGTATTTTGAATTATTAATTGGAGACTTTACGTATATGTAATGAAGGAAGTTGTGGAGAGATTAGGAGGTTTTGAAGAAAGCTGTGTGAACGGTTTCTTTAAATTATGAACAAAAGACAGGTATGTTAATTACTTTTTGTAGATTTATATTTAGGATTATAGATTCTTTTAGCGAGATTATGAAATTAAGGAATTAGGGTTTAATTGTGTATTATTGTTGATCAATGATATCTAAGAGATTAGGATTCCTTTCTTTAAGAAGTTTTGTTGGTGGATTTGAGTTGGAAGCAATACCTGGTACGGCCATTCATTGTTTGCTGTATGTGCTTGTAGTTTTAGATTTGTTTGCTATATATGTGATGTAAGATCAGAATTCTAAATTGACTTAATTCTAATGATAATAAGAAATTATGTTTGCTGTTTGTGTTTGGCTTTGGTTAGTAAAGACCATGCAGAGTGTGATATTAACGAGGCACCCTGATGATCTATGTGTGAGGTTGTCCTGAGTGGACTCGTGCATAGAAATGATTCCGGTAGATTAGGTTTTGGTAAGGCTGTGGTGTATGGATGATTCTCCAACACCAATATATGTATATTTACCTATTTTCAAAAGTTGGTTGATTTTCAAGGGTCTAAGTTACTCCAAGTTTGGAATTAGGGATTCATAGTTCTGAACTATGTTGTTTGGCTGGCTTAATAAAGATAATAATCTGATTGGTTGCATTAGAATAAGTTGCATTTGATATATATTTTGCGTGTGCATATGCATTTGTTTTGTGGATTGGCGTATTGGGCGTTTTCGCTTATTCCATTCATTTTTCAGGAACAGAAGAAGATAAGATGATTTATGATCTTATTGGATATTATTTGTAGATCATAGGGATGGCGATAGTGAACTTGACTTTTCTGCTAAGGATCAATAGAGGTAGATTTTGGATACATAGAGATAGGAAGACGATTTAATAATCTATGAAGTTTAATTTGAAATATTATTAGTTTGAAAGATTTTATTTATTTTATGAGTTTAAGATTTTTTTATAGGATTTTTCAGTTAAGTTATAAGTCAGGATGATGATGGCTTTGATTTATGCCAACAAGTTAATTCAAGAGTATTATTTATACGATGAATTATTTAATATGAACTCTTTATATGTGAGTATGGGAGTTGTATTTTTGATATAATATGTGAATTGATATTTCATAACCTTGGCATGATTGTTAGAGAAGGATATACGTGGCGAGTTGTAATGTCCTTATTTTAGGGTGTTACAAAACATATACGTAGATATATGTACTTTATATATATTCAATATTTTCACAATGAAAAGGTACCGTAAATAACTTTTGATATACGTGGTTAAAATATTATGTATAATATATCATTTCAACATTATTAAAACGTAGATTTTAGGGTTAATTACAGAAGACAGATTTGTGACTCATGCTTTTCTTTTTTTTAACAGTTAGATTACCTGAATTTTTCTCCATCTTGTTCTATCAAACTACCGTTAATTTAACCACGTTAGTGGGACGTGCAAAGTGAAAAAAACAACAAAACAAAGCTAATATTATCCAAAGGCGTGTCTACTTTCGATTCTTTCATTAAAAAACTGAATTACCAACTTCCTCAGGTACTTCCTTTCCCACCACCAAACACACACAAAATCTCGAAATCTGTTTTCCCCATTGTCCAACAGCCCTATAATTCTAGTCAAATAGAGAATACTAAAAAACACATGACGGGGAAACGAGGAATTGGAGTGCATGAAAACTTAAAAGAAAGTTAAAGTTCGTATCTTTTGGTAATTTTAGAGTTTAATTAAAGTAGATTTTGATGATTTTAGTGAAAAGTTGAGATCTTTCGGAATGAAGAAAAGTAGGAAGAAAATTGTGATGATTTCTTACTCGGAAATTGAAACAAAAAGTGTAAAAATCAATACTCTTAAAGATTAAAGTTTTTAATGATTGGTTCTTTTGGCAGTGGGTTACTTTTGGTTGGATAGCTTCCTTTTGATTTTTCTTTTAGGCTCGATGAAAATGTGGCTTTCTTCTTCTTCCCTTTATTTTTTTTTTTTAATTTTTATTTTTACTTTTAAGGTTTCTTTAGGAAAAGAAGGAGGAGATTTTCATAGTGTTATGAAGAAATGAAAATAGAGTTTATATTATTGTACCCCTTTTCTTTGTTTTTCTTTCTCTGTAACATCAAAGGGAAAATGGTTGTGGTTGCACATGTGGTATTGTGTGGAGAAAAGAGAGTAGGATATTAGCTTTGTTTTGGCATTTTTTTACTTTCTATGTAATGCTCAAATTAATAGTAGTTTGGATGGCAGAAGAAGAAAAATTCAAGTTATCTAATTGTAAAAAAAAAAAAAAAAACACATCATATATTTGTGAAAAGATAAAAACACATGATGTGGATGAGGTAGCGGATGTTTATTTGAACAAAATACAGGCATCGAAAAAGGAATGAAAGAAGATGAAGACAACTTGCTGACAACAGACGAAGGCCACTGATGTTGCAACGTAAGCCGTCGGCATTTCCTAGGAAGGCAATGCCGACTCAACTCCGCTGGCGTATATCCCAAAATTGTCGGTGTATATTATAGGTTGCCCAAAGGCAACGTTCCATAGCTACCAGCTTTAGTCCAGCTTTTATATACACGAATTGTTTTCTTATTTTATCTTCTAGGGCTATTATGTATTAGTATATATAGTCTCAAAAAACCTTCTTTTTTTTAGACATTATTATTACTCTTTGAAACCCTAATTGAGAAGTTTTTCCCATAAAGTTTGCATATTTATTGCAAATCTTGATTATTTACGCTTTGCATTGTGTTAAGTGGTATCAAAGCAGGTAGCAACTGATGGCGATGGTGATCCTTTCCATGGCGGTGTTCATGAGGGTAGAGCCCTCAGAAGGATGAGGCGTTGCAACGATGTCTAGAGCAATGGATGGATCACATGTTCCAGCATTTTGAGGAACGTTTTGAGGAGATTGTGGATCGTCTGGGTGCTTGTGGAATCGATGCAAACAAGAAACATAATGACAATAGAAGGTCACGGATTGAGGTAGCTTGTGATGACCCTATTGACAGACTTATCCCTATATGCAGACAACCGGTCTACGAAGAGGATTTAGAAGAGAGCAATGTGGAACTAACTTGGTTTGCTTGCAATCCACCATATGGTGGTTAAAGAAGGAATGACTATGAGGATAGAGACGTCAGGAATTTTCACTATCAACGTTATGGTAGTCATAGAAGAGATGAATATGATGATAGGAATGCCGGAGATTTATGGTGGAAGATCGATATCTCATTATTTAATGGGAGCTTGAGGATTGAGGAATTCTTGAATTAGATTGCAGATGTTGATAGATTCTTTGATTATGCAAAGACACCTCCTGAAAGATAAGTTAGGTTGGTGGCTTGTCGCTTGAAGGGAATGACTTCAACATGGTGGGAACAGATCCAATATAGGAGAGAGCGAGAAGGAAAGGGTCCTGTTACTTGTAAATAATATTTGATGAAGATAGAAATTTTACCACTGGATTATGAACAAATATTGTTCCAGCAATATTAGCAATGCCAACAAGAAAGCAAATTAGGTCACGAGTTCACTGTGGAGTTTATGAGATTGATGGAATGGAATAACCTCTTAGAAGCAAGTATCTCTGTATTTAAAGGATTAAGGCCAACTTTGCGGGGTAGAATTGGAGTATAGGTTATTCATACCTTGAGTTAGGCAAAGAATGTGGCTTTGAAAGCTGAGTTGATGCAGCAAGAACGTGGAAAAAGAAATTTTGGGGGATACAGATCCATTGCATGTTTAGAGGAGAAAGCCAATGATATGGAGGAACAACAGTCTCATGGATACAATGCTAAGAGTTGAACCCTAGAAAATAAAGCTGTAGGAAAACATCCTGTGAATGAGGGACAGACAAGGAGGTTAAGAAAGCATATAATCCTTAAGCGAAACCGATTGTTGGGAAGTGTTTTTGATGTAGTCAACCAAGGCATGGATCTAATGAGTGTCCTAAGAAGAAGACTATTAATATAATGGAAAGAGGAGAGGATGATGATGGGATTTGTTGTGAGGCCAATGGAGATAAGGAAGAGGAATATGGAGAAGATGATGAGCGGGTTTCTATTGTTTGGAGAATGATGTTGGCTCTAAAATGTGATGATGTTACTCAACGCCACCAGTTTTTCAGAACTAGATGTACCGTTGATGGGAAAGTGTTTGAAGTCATAGTTGATAGCAATAGCTATGAGAACATAATTGGAAGGGAAATAATGAATAAACTGAAATTGCTTGTGGAGAAGCAGTCGAATCCCTGTACGTTAAGGTGGAATAAATCGGCTACGGGAAAGATTGAGGTGACTGAGCGTTGCAAGGTGCCTTTTTCCATAGGTAAGTACCATGATGTGATTTATTGTGATGTCATAGATGGGGATGTATGTCATCTTTTGTTCGGTAGGCCATGGCAATATGATGTAGATGTACGACATTTGGGTAAAAGTAATGTGTACAAGTTGGAGAAGGAAGGGGTGAAGTACACATTACTGCCATTGAAAGATAAGACTACCTCACTTGAGAAGAACATGTTTTTTATCTATAGTAAAGAATTTTTATGTAGAAATTAAAGAGACCAAGAAAGTGCAAGCTTTGATTGTAAAGCAGGTCTTGATGAATAATATTGAGTTGCAAGTGGAGGAATTAATTGCAGGAATTTAAGGAATTAATGCCTGATGATATCCTAGCTGGGTTACCGCCATTGAGAGACATCCAACACCAAGTAAACCTTATTCTTGGAGCTAGCCTCCCTAATCTAGGTCATTATAGGATGAACACGAAGGAGACTGAGATTCTAAAGGAGAAGGTAGAGGATCTATTGAGGAAAAGGTTGATTTTAAAAAAGTATGAGCCCATGTGCAGTTCCGGCATTATTGACCCCCAAGAAGGATGGAAGCTGGAGGATGTGTGTTGATAGTAGGGCTATTAACCGGGTCACAGTGGGGTATAAATTTCCTATACCATGGTTGGATGATATACTTGACAGGTTACATGGGGTTAGATGGTTTTTGAAGATTGATTTGAAGAATGGATACCATTAGATTTGAATTAGACCTGGTGATGAGTAGAAGACTACTTTTAAGATGAAAGAAGGATTGTATGAGTGGTTGGCCATGCCTTTTGGGTTGTCTAATGCCCCTAGTACATTCATGAGACTGATGCATTGTGTATTAAAACCTTTTATGGGTAAATTTTTGGTGGTATACTTTGATGACATTCTGATTTATAGCTCTTGTGAAGATGAACATATGTTGCATTTGAGGAGTGTAATAATAGCCTTGCAGGTTAATAAGTTGTATATCAACCTTAAGAAGTATAGTTTCTTGACAAATAAACTGCTTTTTCTGGGGTTTGTTGTTTCCTCTGATCGTATACAAGTTGATCAGCCAAAGGTCCAGGCAATTAGAGATTGGCCTACTCCCAAGAATGTTTCTAAGTTGTGAAGTTTTCATGGTTTAGGAACTTTTTATCGCAGATTTATCAGGAATATTGGCATTATTGCTGCACTGATGACAAAGTGTTTGAAGAAAAGAAAGTTTCTATAGTCAGATGAAGCAGCCACTAGTTTTGCAGTTTTGAAAGAGAAATTGTGCATGACATTAGTCCTTGCCCTTCCAAATTTTGACAAATTATTTTAGGTGAAGTGTGATGCAAATAGAGTGGGTATAAGGGCTATTCTTTCATAGGAAAAGAGATCTATTGCTTTCTTCATTGGGAAGCTCAGTGATGCAAGGTAGGTAGAAATAGAGCACTTATGACAAAGAGTTTTATTTACTGGTGTGTGCTCTTAAGAATTGGGAGCATTATCTAATTGGGAAGGAATTTGTGCTTTATTTGGACCATGAAGCCTTGAAATATTTGAATATTCAGAAGATGATTAGTAGTGATATGCATGAGAGATGGTACCACTTTTTACAAAAATTTCCTTTTAGGTTGCGACAAAAATCTGGGGTATAAAATAAAGTGGTAAATGCTTTGAGTAGGCGAGCTTCTTTGTTGCTAACTTTGAGTCGAGAAATTTTAGGTTTTGATTAGCTTAAAGAGGAGTATAAGCATGATGAGGATTTTGCTGAGATATGGCATCAAATATTAGGTAATCAACCTGTTTCTAGTTTTATTTCTTTAACGGTTATTTAATGTATGATAACTAGTTGTGACTGACAAGGACATCATTGAGAGAAAAGGTGATTAGTGATTTGCGTGGAGGTGGGTTATTTGGTCATTTGGGATGCGAAAGACATTAGCAACAGTGAATGATAGGTTTTATTGGCCACAGATAAGACGGGATATGAGTAGATATATTGAGAAATGTTATGTCTGCCAGAGATCTAAAGGACAGTCCAAGAATACTGGACTATATATGCCTCTACCTATTCTAGAAAATATTTGGGAAGATGTATCCATGGATTTTGTGCTGAGATTACTATGTACACAGAGAGGAGTTGATGTTGTTTTTGTGGTTGTTGACAGGTATTCCAAAACATCACATTTTATTCCTTGCAGGAAAACCATTGATACGGTTGACGTGGCTAGGTTATTTTTCAAGGAAGTTGTTCGTTTGCATGGAGTTTCCAAAACCGTCACTTTAGATTGTGATAGCAAGTTTCTAAGCTACTTTTGGTGGACATTGTGGAAGCTGCTTGATTCTTCATTGCAGTTTAATAGCACAGCTTACCTATGAACTAGTGGGTAAATGGAGGCAGTAAATCGCACTTCAGGAAACTTGATTTACAGTCTTTGTAGTGACAAACCAAAGCAATTGGACATCTCCCTTCCACAGGTTAAGTTTGCTTACAACAGCACTGTCCATTGTGCAATAGGCTGATCCCTTTTTTCGATTGTTTATATTAAGGTACCATAGCATACTCTTGACTTGATTAAGCTTCCTAAGGGAGATGGTGTTAATGTTCCATCAAGACATATGGAGCAACAGTTGGTTGATGTGCAGAAAGAGGTGAAACAAAGGTTGGAAGAGGCAAATCGATGTTATAAGCAAGCTGCTGACAAACATAAGCGGCGTGAGGTGTTTTAGGTTAGAGATTAGGTCATGGTTTTTCTACGCAAGGAGAGATTTCTAGTGGGTACTTACAAAAAGCTTCAGCCGAAGAAATATGGTCCTTATGCAGCGCTGCAATGCGTCAATGATAATGCGTATGTAGTGGGTCTGTCAGATAACTTGGGTATTTCCAAAACATTTAATATGATGGACTTATCCAAGTTTCATGATTCAGATGTTGTTCTTTATTAGGACTATTTCAACAACTTGAGGATAGGGTTGTCCCAAGTGGAGGAGACTAATGTGGATGGGGTAATAGATGTTTATTTAAACAAAATATAGGCATCAAAGAAGGAACGAAAGAAGATGAAGATAGCTTGCCGACAGCAGATGAAGGCAATCGGTGTTGCAACATAAGTTGCTGGCATTTCCCGAGAAGGCTGCCAGCATTTAGCTGTCGTAGAATGAAGAATCAGTTGCCCATATTGTACCACGGGTCATGTCATAGGCGTGTAATTTTTGCAGGAAGGTAATGTCGGCTTAACGCTGCCAATGTATATCCAAAATTGTTTAAGACTAATGTTATACCAATTATGATGTTTTATAATGCATCGATATCCAAAATTATGATGTTTCCTTGGTTTCTAGTAAGCCCTACAGGGAAGGAAAAAGGGAGAAAATGTTATAATGAGGTTTAATGGTTTTTATAGTCAATAGGATGTGATAGGCTAACAAATAAGGAATGTAAGATGTTCGGGGAAACTTACTTAATTACCTTTACTTATGAAATATCTTATGGGATGTTTCATTTCTTATAGAAATTTGAGCTACTTAATATATAAATTCATAATAAGTAGTTCAAGTCGGCAAATAATTTTGTGAAAATTATATATCCAAAAAATATATAGAATTTATATTGGCATTAAAATTATTATAGTTTAAATGTCCAATTACTTTTTCATTAATGTGCTAAACAATCTTATTATCTAGGAGTTCTATTACTCATAAATCATATTAAAGCATATTTCTTAACCCATAATTTTTTTTAATAGAGCTAATATTCGATCTTAATAGTTATAAACAAAATTATAAATTGAAATTCTTCAGGAAGTCAACTTTGTTAGCATAATTTAGAATTGATAATGAATTTTTTGATAAAATGATAAGTTTATATTGTTTAATAAGTGATTTCTAATGTCTAAGTTTGAATAATTCATTCTAGATTGAATTTTAGGTGAAAAAAAAAACTTAGATATTTGACATTTAAAAAAAAACTTTATTTCCTACTGTAGTTAGGTGGGATTGAGCTAAGGTTTAAGCTCGTTTAATCTTATGAATTTTAGAGGACAAAGGCTGGTTGAGAAAATAATTTTGGAGGACTATGGCTGAGTGAATTTTAAAGGACTAACCTTGTTGATAAAATCATGAGTTAGACTCATGTGACTCTACAAATTCACAATTTTTTTTTCTTGAGACTTTTCTAAGTTAAAAATCATTATTGGCAACACATCTTTAAATTTGAGAGAAGATTTTACATAATTTCTTAAATTATATGTATTGAAGCTAGGAAGAATGGAAGTAAAGATTTTGGCGCATTTGTCAAGGCTTGTAATCCTTAATTTATAAAATACATTATTGGACCATTAATCAATAGGTGTTGCCAATAGATTTGGGTATTAAGTCGAAATCCGGAGTATTGTGGAGAATTTTGGTAGAAGATTAGTTTAGGTATACAGTTATATAAGTTACTGATCTATTGGCTATATATATATATATATATATATATATAATTCTCCTATATGGTTACAAATTGCTAACTATAATCATATTAAATTAAAGGTTTTAATCAAAAGGCACGTTATAGGGAAAGCCACCAAGAAAGAGACACATTAAGGTTTCTTAGATCATATTGAGATAAATTTCCAAACCTGTTATTCATTTGGATTGCCTAAAACTTGATCTTAAAAGGTTATAATTGAATTGTGGATTAATATCTTGTAAGAAGTCAACCATGTTAGAAAAAAAATAAAGAAAAGTTTATAGTGAATTTGCAAAACGATAGGTTTATTATTTAATAAGTAATTTACAATGCTTGAGACTTAATAATTTAATATAGGGTTAAGCTTGGACAACCCTAGCACATTTTGGAGGACTAAAGGAGATTAATTGCTAGGTTAGTTGACTAACTCATCTCTGATTCCCCTTTTTTTGTCCCTTAATTGAGTTTTCAACATAATATTTGGGAGAATTGTAAATAAATTAGCCTCAGGGGAATACAATCTATATTTTATAAATATCCAGCTCATGCTATGTTATAATAGAAATTTACTTAAAGCTTTTTGAAAGATATGTAGAAATTAGGTGTGTGAATGTTTTTGTTTGATGGATATGCCTGCTAGGTTTAATGCACAAAAATAATGGATTGATTCAAATGCAATTGATTGCTGGGTGTGCTTGAACAAAAGTTTATTTACAAAACCATTTAAAATTGCTATGGACCTATATTTTCAAAATAAAAACTTTGCAATCAAATCTCACACTTTAAAAGATGAATCGAGCACAAAGGATTTATTGTACACTTACAAAAGGAGCTATAGGGAACTACTCTGCACTTTCTAAATACACTTTCAAAAATGACCTCTATGGAGTATTAAGATTCATATTTTCAAAAACTAGACTCCAGTGAGCATATTTGGCTCCTCAGTTGTTGATTTCTAGGTAGCATTTATTGATCCACATTTTTAATAATCATCCTTTAAGGAGCACTTAGTATTCATGCTTTTAAAATGGCTATAAGAATTTGGTTCCTAATATATAGAATGTGTTTTCTTTTGTTTTTTTTTTTTTCGATTTCGCATTAATCTTTATGTTAAATCAATTGGTATTATGTGCTGTGATGTTTTTTTAAGCATGAGAACTTTAAGCATGGATGTGGTAAGGCATATGTTGCGTCTGTATGCAATAATTATAATTGGGTTTTACCATTTATTCTTTTTGAGATTTTTTGAGGGGAAATGCTAAATTTGGTACTCAAACTTTGATAAAAAATGCAATTAGGTACCTGAATTTTGAAAAGTTCAATTTAGTACCCAATTGAAATTTTCGTGGGCACAAGCACAATCATCGTTAACTTTGGTTTTGACATGAAAGTGTCGGTGAGCTAAGACTTGACATGTTCATTGACATAAAAAAGGGAGAAGAGATAGAGGGAGAAAAGAGTAGAAGAAGAAGAGAAGAAGAAGAAGAAGAAGAAAGTCTAATCATAATGTCGAATTTTCACAATTTTTTTTTTTTGAAATTGCACGAACTTGATAATTAGATTGATGAAACTCACAAATACACAACTAAATTGCTAAAAAAACATAAGAAAGAAAAAAAAAAATTGAAATGTGAAGAAAATCTAAGTTTCCTATTAACTCAGAACTGGTAAGTGATGGAGGTGATTGCAATTTAGGAGTTTAAGTGGGGAAAAAGAAAGTCTCAACATGGAATGTTGGGACTTTAGTGAATGATGGGGAAGCTGACTCATTGCGGTATTAGGTTGATGGACTTCTACGATTCGTTTAAGAGTGGTGGGAGGAAGTTGTTTCTTGGTTTTGGTTTTAATGCTCGACAGGTAAGGGTGGGTGTGATTCGGTTAACCAGTCCATGACTCCATAAATCAACAAGTTAAATAACTATAAAACCAACAAATTAGGAATATAACTCTAATACAACATTATATAAATTAAAATTTTATAGTCTTCTCCTTTTTTCAAATTACAACACAACAACAACATAATAATTAAAATATAAATGTTTGAATTATTAGTTTTTTAAATAGTTAGCCGTTAACTGTCGGTTTCTCATTGTTACAACGATGAGATGGCTAGATGGGTTTGGTTTCGGTCAGGTCTTATTTCGGTAGTTGTTTAGAGAGAGAAAGAGAGCCAAATGAATGAGGAAGAAGGTGGTTCCTTGTGCAATTTTTGTGTTGAACTCGCAATTTGCATGACTTCAAGATGGTGACGTGAGTGGTGTTTTTATGAAGGCCTAGTGGAAAGGGTATCAGGTTCTATGCTAGGTTTGTTGGTAAAGAAGATTAGAGAAAGTGAAAAGGCTAGCATACCAAGTTTGTTGGATTCTTCTTCTTCTCTTCTTTGTTCTTCTCTCTTCCCTCTATTCTCTTCTCTTCTTTCTCTTCTCTTTGATTTTTTTATTTTATTTTTTAATATCGATGACAGTGTCAAGTGTTGATTTGCCAACAATTCCACCATAGCAGTTGGAGTTAACAAAGTTAACGGATGTATTGTTTTTACCCACAAAAAATTCGATTTAGTAAATTGAATATTTCAAAATTTAGGTACATAATTACATTTTTTTAGCAAAATTCAGATGTCAAATTTAGCATTTTCCATTTTTATTTCAAATGAGTATAAAGATTGTAATTGCTATGATTACCTACGATATATGATCTCTTTACTAGAGGAGGATTAACCGTAGCTATAACAGATATGACTATATTGATCACTTAAGCTAGAGATTGTTACGGAGACTTCACTACTTTTATTTTCAGACATTGCTACTAGGTAGAGATGATATCCGGTTCACATATGGTGACTTTTGTTAATATTTCTAATATGATTTTGAGATTATAAGTTGATATCATGAGATGAGGGATTATAGGGACTTTATACGAAATTGTGTTATTTAGCTGCTTCTAAATTTTATATGCTTGTAGTTGATACATGATGGAATTGTGCCTTTTCATTCCGAAGAATGGCCGCTTGACCTAGCAATCCGCCTAATAACTTCAGCATGGTTATTACGATTTTATGATTCTTTTAAATATGATTTTTACAAATCTGTCGAGAAAAAGGCTCTTTTTTTTTTTTTTTAAATTTTCAATATGATAATTTGTAAGCTTCTCATTTGGAAAGTAGTGGCTTAACTGCAGATGGTTGTTACGATTTTATGATTCTCTTAAATAGGATTTTTACAAATCTGTCGAGAAGAAGGCTCTTTTTTTTTTTTTAATTTTCAATATGATAATTTGTAAGCTTCTCATTTGGAAAGTAGTGGCTTAACTTCCGATCACAAATCCCTCCCTATTTTGTGCGTGGATGTGGCTTTATCCTTGGCTCTGTAATTTCTGTTGCGACTTTATTCAATGTTTATTAACTGTTTATCAATTGTTAGTAAGGGTGAAAGGGTACCCCTATCACACAGGCTACAATATATATCCTACTTGATTAAATAGGGTTTGGATGGATATAAAGGATCACGGAATAAGGTACGCGTATAAATTTTTAGAAACATGCTTTTATGAGATAATGTACAGATATGGAGTCTTCATATCTGGTACCTACCCCAGAATTTGTATTCCAACATATAAAAGGTACAAGTTTCAAGATATTCTTTATTGATTTTATTAAATATTATAAACTAATATTCATACATTAGATATAAATAATACTATTTGATTTTTTTCATCATGCAACTACTTTTGTTCAAGATTATTATTTATAGAGTACCTTTCAAAAATTTCCATTATTATAACTTGCACTATTTTATTTTGAAAGAACTTATCATTTTTACATTAGAAGAATTATAGTTGTACGTAAATGTATGCACTTGAACTCTTAAATTATATATGAATGTTGTTTTATCTTTTAAAATTGATTAATACAAAGGTAATTCCAAAAGTTTTAATTTTGGAATTTGTTACATGTTCTACAAATTTTTTTTTTTGATATCATATTAATAGATTTTACAAGTATTTGTTACAAGTTACACATTTTACACATAAACTAATATGTTCTACAAATTTTTTTTTTTTGATATCATATTAATAGATTTTACAAGTATTTGTTACAAGTTACACATTTTACACATAAACCTAATATGTTGGAGAAATATTAGCAAATCACTTTCAAAATTCCTTTCCATATGTAATTTATAATGAATATAAGAAAATGAGTAGTTTTATATATTATCGTAACAATATCAAATACTATAATTTTGAAGTTTAAGAAAGAATGAAAAAACATAGGGTTTCATTGAAAAATTTTACAAGATCCACAAGTACCCTATGCCCTACAAGTTTTATAGAGTATAAAAAATAGGATGGGTACAAAGTGGTAAGGTAATGTATAAGTAGAAAATTATTACGTTTACCTTACAAGATAGGGTATGAATAATGTTACATACCATACCCCATTGTACTCGATTGCCCATAGCTCTTAGTATCTAAAAATGTATAACACATGTTTATATTATAAAACATATAAACAATTTCTTTGCATTTGGTTTCAATTATCCACCTTATTTTTGCACCAATCAACATATCATACATAGAGGCATCAAATAAGAAAAATACACTAGAAAGATGAAAAAAATTCCAATCTTTTCCTTCTAGAACCTTTATTTATTTATTTATTTATTTAAGGAAGTATGTAATTAAAATGAATCAAAAGAGGACCTCCAATACTCTTTGTTATAAATGTCATTAAAAATCAGGTTCTAAAATTAAAACAAGAAAAAAAATAAAAATATAGGTACTGAAATTAAATAAAGATAAATAATGTACGTCTTGAAAAAAAAAAAAATATATATATATATATTTTATTTAGGTCCATACATTGTTTTTATTTATTTTGTTTTTTTTTCATTTTAGGACATACACATTTATTTTATTCCAATTTAGAACCTAATTTAAGAAGAGAACCTATCTTGACACCTTTTGAAACTTAGTTCCCGAAATGAACATTTTGTCAATATAGATTTTAATGATGAAATTAGTAAATTCTTCGGTACATTTAGTATCCATATATGTTCGACTAATTTCATTTGTAGATTTCGTTAATAGATATACCATGTGAGCATTCTTGTTTTACCACTAGCTAATTTTAAGAAATTTGTGGATTCTCCCTCTATATGCCATGTGAAGCTAAAGTTCAATATTTTACGCTAGGCTATAAACGAGCCAAGCTACTTGCAAGTTACTCGAATTCGACTCGATTGAGCTCGATTAGTAAAATGAGTCGAGTCCGAACCTAAAGTAAAACTCGTCTATCTAAATAAACCGAGTTTGAACTTTGATTTAGGCTCACGAGTAGGTTTATAATAAGCTCGTTGAGGCTTGTGAATAGACTCGTTAATAAGTTCGTTAGTAGATTTGTGAATTTTTTATGTATGATATATTATCTATAACTATATAATAAAAGTAATAAAACTAATTTCTATTAAATAATTATGTATATATACTATAGTAACACTTGTATATCATATTTTATATTTAAAAAATAAAAAATGAGCTATCTAAATCAGTCGAGTTCGAACTTAAATTTTAGTCTCGATAAAAGCTCGTTAAAGTCGATTAAAAGCTTGGCTTGACTCGGGTCGGCTCTAACTCGTTTCATAAATAAGCCAAGGTTGAGTCTTAATTTCAAAATTAATAAAAACCTCGACTTAAGTTGGACTTCATTAAATTTTAAATGGATCAAACCCGAACTTTTAAAATCTCTGTTGAATTCGTTCGCAGTTCTCCACTAGGCCTGTCTTCAAAATATCATTTTCTGCTGCCGACCTGCAAGAAAGACTAAGAAGGTACAATCATATACCGATAGGAAAGTGGCATCGTGACGACTAACGACTATAGACCTTGTGCGTTTGCCAGATTAATATTATAATATAACGGTTTGGTTATTAGCGATGAACCTTATTCTGTGCTGATAGCTACTACTTCCTTGATATTATCGTATTGTATATTCTTAGCACTTGGTTAAAATTCAACAAAATCAATCTTTCTTCCTACAATTAATATCGGTTATAATAAACTTTTAGTTTCAGAACCATAAGGATTTGTTTATTTCATCGTATTCTGATTATTTTGACATCATACTTTTGTTGTTTTTAAATAGATATTTATCAAGAAAAAAATATCTGTTATAAACAAACGAGCAATCGAAAAATGATAATAGCAAGTAGAAAGTAAAGAACATACAGATTTTACATGGAAACCCTTTCAGGAAAAACCACGGGCAGAGGCGAGAGAGGAATCACACTATATCAAAGCAGGAGTACAAGAATTGATAGATTTACAACTCTAATATTTCAGATCTCTCAATAGAAAATTTGTGTTTGTGATGTGTTTGAAGTATATTCTAAAAAACCCAAAAAACAACACAAACACACATATATATATATATATATATATATGTGTGTGTGTGTGTAAGGATAACCGACATAACAGCCTAATTACGACATTTAAATATGTAATTAATGAGTAATAAAGGCCTGAATTATGACCGTTAAATGTATAATGAATGAATAATAAATATATGGTCAAATATTCATTCATTAACATTTAACTACGGGAGTCGGTTACAGAAATTGGGTCATAAATAGTCGGTTACAGAAATCGGGTCATAAACTCCAACAATCTCCACCTTGACACGAATCTGGAGTAACAAACACAATAAACTCCAAAACTTTGATAAACAACTCCACCTCTTCCACAAGTTCCTCAAAGGAATCAATCAGCTACCGACACTAAGCAAGTTCAAACAATGCTCAAACTTTGCAATGGGAAGTGTCTTAGTCAATATATCTGCAGGGTTGTCATGAGTGCTCACCTTGCTCACTGCAATATCTCCTCGAGCAATAATATCACGCACAAAGTGATAACGGATGTCGATATGCTTAGTCCTTTCATGAAACATCTGATCCTTAGTCAGAAAAATCGCACTTTGACTATCACAAGATACTGTAGACATCTTCAAATCACTAAGCTCAGAAAACAACCCTTTTAACCAGATAGCCTCTTTAATCGCCTCTGTAATAGCCATGTATTCCGCCTCTATAGTGATAGAGAAACAGTAGCTTGTAAGGTGGCTTTCCAACTAATAGCACAGGCACCAAGAGAGAAAACATACCCAATGATAGATCTTCTTTTATCCAAGTCCCCGGCGAAATCAGAGTCAACAAATCCGACTACCCCATCTCTAGTTTTCCCAAAATGTAAACATACATTAGTAGTTCCTCTTAAGTATCTGAAGATCCACTGGACTGCTTTCCAGTATTCCTTGCCAGGATTCACCATATACCTACTAACAACACTAATGGCATATGCCAAATCTGGATGCGTGCAAATCATCGCATACATAAGAGATCCTACTGCATTAGAGTAAGGGACCTTTGACATATAGTCAATTTCATCTTTTGATTTAGAAGACTGATCAGACGACAGTCTGAAATGACCTGCTAAAGGGGTACTAACAGGTTTAGCACTATTCATATTGAACCTGGAGAGTATCTTCTCAATATATCCTTTCTACTCAGGTGGAAGATGCTTGATTTTCTGTCTCTTGAAATTTCCATACCAAGAATCTTCTTAGCTTCACCCAAGTCCTTCATCTCAAATTCCCTGTTCAATTGTGTTTTAACCCTGTCTATCTCTCCTCTACCCTTAGCCGCTATCAACATATCATCTACATACAACAGTAGATATAGAAACGACCCATCTTCACAGCGCTTGAAATATACACAGCTGTCATAATTACTTCTCTTGAAATCATAAGAAGTCATAAAAGAATCAAATCTTTTATACCACTGTCGTGGTGGTTGCTTCAACCCATATAGGGATTTCTTTAATCTGCACACATGATCTTCTTTCCCTAAGACCCCAAAACCTTCCGGTTAATGCATGTAAATGTCTTCCTCAAGTTCACCATGCAAGAATGTAGTCTTCACATCAAGCTGCTCTAACTCAAGATCCTCCATAGCCACAATACCAAGCAGTGCTCGAATAGAGCTGTGTTTCACAACAGGAGAAAATACGTCAGTAAAATCAATACCTGGTATTTGACTATAGCCTTTCGCGACAAGCTAGCTTTGTATCTGGGTTCTTCACAACTTGAGTCTCCTTCCTTTTCTTGTAAACCCACTTGCAGCGAACGGCTTTCTTACCCTTGGGAGTTTCACTAACTCCCATGTTCTATTCTTCTGGATATTTCTTCTTACATAGCGATCATCCACTTACTAGAATCATCACAACTAACCGCTTCTGTGTAAGTGGACGGTTCTAAACTTGAATCAACATCATCAGCCATATTTAAAGCATATGCAACTAGATCCGCTTCCCCATATCTCAGTGGAGGCCTTATCTCTCTCCTGGGTTTGTCTTTGGCAATCGAATACTGTGGCTGTTGAGATGTAGAAGCCGTTTGAGAGATAGGTTTAGTTGAATCTGTATTGATGTCAAACTCTACCTGCACACTTGATTTCTGCTGGGTTTCATCAGAAGTAACAGCAGGACATAAAATGCAACATAGCTGATTCATCTAATATAACGTCCCTACTAATAACAACTTTCTTCAATTCAGGACACCATAATTTATATCCTTTAACCCCAGTCTTGAAACCAAGAAATACACACTTTAGGGATCTAGGCTCAAGTTTACCATTATTTACATAAGCATATGTAGGACATCCAAATATTTTCAAATCTGAATAATCTGCAGGGGATCCAGACCATACCTCATGTGGAGTTTCTTCTCAATGGAAGTTGACGGAGATCTGTTGATCAGTAAACAAGCTGTGGATGCAGCTTCCGCCCAGAAAGATTTTGGCAACTTCGAATTGAGCATACATCTCACCTTCTCCATAATGGTCCTGTTCATACGTTCTGCAACCCCGTTTTGCTGGGGTGTACCAGGAACCGTAAGATGTCTAACAATCCCTTTAGATTTGCACAAGTAATTGAATTCACTGGAGCAGAATTCCAAGCCATTATCAGTGCGTAGACGCTTCACCTGTTTTCCAGTCTGTTTCTCAATCGTCTTCCACACTTTGAGCGTAGATAAGGCATCACTTTTCTGCTTTAGGAAATATGCCTAAACCTTTCTGGAGTAATCATCTATGATTGTCATCATATAGCTGGCATCGCCACTGGAGGGCACTCTAGCAGGACCCCAAAGGTTAGAATGAATATAGTCCAGAGTGCCTTTAGTATTATGGGTACATGTGGTGAACCTAACCGTTTCTGCTTCCCAAAAATGCAGTATTTCGCAAAACTTTAATTTGCTGATGCCTTGCCCATTCAAAAGTCTCTCTTACTCAATTCATTCATACCGGCTTCATTCATATGCCCCAGACGCATATGCCATAGCCTTGTAACATCATTATCTGACATGGAGGAACCAATGGCTGCATCACCTGTAACAATAGAACCCTGCAAAGAATAAAGGTTAGCAGTCTTTCTATGGCCTTTCATCACCACCAGTGAACCCTTACTGATCTTCAGGTTTCCACCTTCACCAGTATATTGATACCCCTTCAGATCAAGGGTACTAAGAGAAATCAAATTTTTCTTTAAATCAGGAACGTGTCTCATATCACTAACCCACCACCCATCAAACATCTTTATCTTGATCGTTCCGATACCTGCAACTTTATAAGAAGTGTTATTTCCCATCAAAACAACACCTCTGAAACCTGCTCATATGTTGAAAACCAGTCCCGATTGGGACACATATGAAAGATACATCTAGAGTCCAAAATCCACTCTTTACTGGCCTGTGAATCAATGTCAGAAGCAACAAGAAGATCACCATTAGTATGATCTTCAACAACATCGGCCTCAGCCGTTTTATCAGATTGGTTTTGCTTTTGATTCTCACCAGTCTTCTTATTTTTATTTTGCAGTTTATAGCATTCTGCCTTAATGTGGCCTTTCTTCTTGCAATAGTTACAGGTTTAAATCTATTAGAAGATTTAGATCTGCCTCTAGAATTCCCACCAGACTTACGATCTTGACTCCTACCACGAGCTACCAAACTTTCAGAAGTAGACTCAGATTTAATCACCAAGTGTTTCATCTTTTCAAAAGAGCTTAAACCAACATAAACTTCATCAATCGACAAAGTATCATGACTATACAAAGGGTATCTCTAAAGGTCGCATATGATGGAGGCAAAGAACACAATAGGATTAAACCTAAATCCTTTTCATCATACTTAACTTCCAAGTTTCTAAATCAGAAACAATTTCTTTAAAGGTTGTTAAGTGATCATCAAGAGACCACCTTCTTCCAAATGAGAATACAACTCTTGTTTCAAATGCAACTTACTGGTTAAGTTTTTCATCATACATAGTTGTTCCAACTTCAACCATAATGCGGCAGTGTCTTTTTCTTAAGCACATCCTGTAGAAGCTGATTCGACAAATGGAGATGGATCTGCGAAAAGGCTTTTTGGTCTTTTCGCTGCTTTTCTTCCGGTGACCAAGATGCAGGCATCTTCTCAAACCCTAGAAGTGCGTCATCAAGATCCATCTGTGCTAAAACCGCTCGCATCTTCACCTGCCACAATGAGAATCTGGTGTTGCGATCCAAAAGAGGAATATTGTACTTTATGGTTGCCATTATCAAAACCTACGCTTTGATACCAGTTTGTTATAAACAAACGCACAATCGAAAAATGATAATAGCAAGAAGAAAGTAAAGAACACACATATTTTACGTGGAAACCCTTTCGAGAAAAACCACGGGCAGAGGCGAGAGAGGAATCACACTATATCAAAGTAGGAGTATAAGAATTGAGAGATTTACAACTCTAATCTTTTAGATCTCTCAATAGAAAATTTGTGTTTGTGATGTGTATAAGGATAACCAATATAACAGCCCAATTACAACATTTAAATATGTAATTAATGTGTAATAAAGGCCTGAATTATGACCGTTAAACGTATAATGAATGAAAAATAAATATATGGTCAAATATTCATTTGTTAACATTTAACTACGGGAGTCGGTTATAGAAATCGGGTCATAAACAGTTGGTTACAGAAATCGGGTCATAAACTCCAACAATACTGATGAAAAATTGCCAGTTTTACTCATAAACTAACCAAATAAAACTAATATTGATCTGATCCATATATGATACAGATAAGTTATAGATATTGATATGATACAAATACGATACAGATAAAAATAAGCTAATCCAAACATACCTAAAGTAAAATTTTAAGCATATCTATAAATTTGTTTTTATATTAATTGGTTGATATCATTCTTCACTTACAGTTAAAGACTTATGATCGAAATCTATCTAATAAATTATTTATTTAAATAGGGGTTAAAATGAGTATGTGGTAGTTTAAACACATTATCACTTGCTTTGATATCACAGGAAGTTTTAGAGTTACCACTATATAATGTAAATATTTAAACTATGTGATAAGGTTTTATAATGCGGTTAAAGTAGGCACATGAATTCTTGATAGGAAGATTAAGGTGTTCCTCTACTCAAACTAGATAATTGCTTACAACAATTAAAATTCTTTCCCATTTTAAGAAATAGAATTTTATGGATAGCACCTTTTGAATTCATCTGGAGATTTTGCTTATAGAAAATGAAGCAAAGACCAAATTCCATTTATTTTCCATCCCAAATGAGCAAGGAATTGAACGTTTGAGCTCAACTTAATTCATAGGCAAAACATGCACGATACCACGTACTTCTACCACACTCCGTTCAGGCAACTAGAAATATTTTTGAGTATAGTATAAAAATATACCCAGTCATATTTATTCCATGTGTCTTTAATCTTTTTATCTTTAAAATTGTACATTTAATTAGGATGACTTTAAAAAATAATTTTTTTTTTTAAAACTCCCAAACGACCATAATGCGCATTAAAAATTATAGAGAAAGTGCTTGTAGTATTTTTTTTAATTATTTTATCTAAGGGCAAAGTAGTAAAAAGGGGTAAAAACATCTTTTATGAAGAATTGTAGGTCTAAATGAATAATTTTAAGGATAAAAGATTCAAACCACATTGAATAGACGGAAAAAGATCGGCCAAAAAAAAAAAAAAAAAAAAAAGGGGACAGACAGACAGAAAAGGCCTGGTTTTTGTTTTCAGGAACCAATGCAACCAAACAGAAACCAGCCAAATTCATGGGAAGTGTCAATGTTACTAAGGATGTGAGCATACAGGGTAACATTCGGCAGATGCTAAAGGAGCTATTCGTACCTGACGCATCTACACAAACTTATGGAGAATATATACACACGCACACACACAAACACATAATTTTCAGAAAATTTTTGTCGGACTCTTTATTTTTTTAATGTATATTTTTGATATAATTCAACCACATAACTCAACTATTGTCACATTTATCACAAAGATCTACAGATGATTGCAGCTTGCCGTCCTGAAAACAATAATAGGGGGCATCATTAGTTAGTGGTAGTGTTTCATGATTAAGAAAAATGCTAGTGAAAATAAAAAAGTATTTTTTCCCATTTTTTTTGTTTGTATTTTTCCCATAGCTATATGCTAGTTAGTACCACAGCGACACCTTTACTTTCTGTCATTATTTACCACTGAAAACTACTCATAGTTATAATTTTTAAGATTAGGGTTAATGTCATAAATGAAACTTGAAATTTCATAAAATATTCAATTAGATACTTAAACTTTGAAATCGATCAATTGAATAGCAAAAGAACTTTTCGTGCACGCAAATGATATTTTTATCAAATCTTTCGAGTATTATATTGATCGATTTTAAAGTTTTTTAAGTATTTATAGATGTCAGGTTCTCGATGACAGCGGTTATGCACGGGTCGCATGGATCTCGCTCCTGGTACATGACTTTGTAGTGCTGCTGAGAAAATGACATTTGCTGATGGGATGGCTTGGAGAGAATAATAGAAGAGGAGAAACAGACAATCCCAGTGTCTCAAGTGCATAAGTAATAGATAAGGGAGCTTGAGTAGATCTCGTGCGTCAACCTTAGCTCTTGAGTTGTTGAGATGGAAATCACTTGAAATGCCTTGTTTGGTCTTTCTAAGTAGAGCCTCCTCTATGGAATGTTGTTTGTCTTCTCTCTTTAAAAGTTACAAATGAGGAGGAGGAGTGACTGAACATTTACAGGCACTTAACATGAATGACGACCGTCAGATCATCTCAGTGATTGACGGATGAGATGGAGTAAGCTCAATTCATGTTTATCCTGAATGAGCTTCTCATGGGCAAGGCCAGTAGTCATCTTCTGTGTGCATGAGCCTGCTTAAGAAAGGTTGGATGCGATGGACAGGTCCAACAATCCCTGTTTCAAGTTCACCAAGCCAAATCTCCCCAAACCATCCTAATATAATTGAACCAGACTCACTGGGTCTTATTGTTAAAATTTTAAACATTAAAAGCGAAAGCGATTAACAATACGGATCCTAATAAAACAATTAAATTAACCAAATCAACAATCATGGCATAATTAAAAGTTACAGTAAAATGAAAAGAAAACTTACTTGAAGAATCCATTACGATAATTTAATATCCCAAGTAATAATATGTTTTCCTATGCCAAATCCGTATCACTTAAATTCGCCCATTTGATGATATAAACTTGATTGATTCTTGATTTTGAATCAAACCTTAAAAGTAGTGTGTTGTTGTTGTTTTTTATTTTTTTTTATGGCCCAATATATAACTTCCATTACGAAGAGTCATGACTTTTAATTTAAATGACATGACTTTTCATGAAAGGATATCTTGATGGAAGGTATCCATTAATGATTCATGAAGATATGACTTTTACTAATATACAAAAACACTAAAACTTAAATTTTAACGAATTGGCACGGAGGGATTTACACCCGATAATTGTCTCTTAGATACTACACTAATCATCACCGTGTGTATGACGATAACAATTATCAATACTTAAATTAATGAATCAATTAGAAAATAAATTTCTAACATTCTCCCACTTGATTCATTTATAACAAGTATACAACATATTAACATAAAGAGAGCTCACTTAAATAATGTCGTATATAAGTCACAACTTCGTAAGAACTAAACAGACCGAATCATGGCGGTCACGGGCCTGACAAACGTCCCGATTCCTTCCATGTATCACAAGTCAATTCAATTCAAACAGTCACAATTTGATAAAGTAGACACCTAAAAATACCTTATCCCACAATGTCGTAAAATAAAACCCAATACTATAATCATAATAAAATATGCATAACTGAAATATGATTCATAGATAAGCAAAATCCAAACAAACATCGATATCTAGAGTATCAAATAAACATAAATGTGCTAAACATAAATTCATACATGTATGACCAATCATCCGATATACAAGGACTTCCTGACTACTCCCATTTTACTAACATGGCCAATAAATGTTTTAGAGCTAGTCCTTTAGTCAACGGATCCGCAATCATATCATTGGTGCCAATGTGCACTATTTGAACTCTTTGATTTTGCACCTCTTCTTTGACAGATAGAAACTTTAAATCCATATGCTTGGCACCCTTGGAGTATCTATCGTTCTTAGAGAAGAATACAGCTGCCGCATTATCACAATAAATCCTCATTGGTTTGGCAATGGTATCAACGATGCCTAAACCATCAACAAAATTGCGCAGCCACAACGATTGAACTGTAGCTTCAAAGCATGCTACAAATTCAGCCTCCATAGTGGAAGTAGCAATGACAGACTGCTTACCACTCTTCCATGAGACAGCTCCATCAGCTAGAAGGAACAAATAGCCAAATGTGGATTTTCGGGTATCCGAACATCCGGCATAGTCTGAGTCCGAGTAACCAACAACCTCAAGGTTACTAGTTCTTCTATATGTGAGCATGTGATCTTAGTGCCTTGTAAGTACCTTAAACTTTCTTTGCAGCTCTCCAATGAAACAGTCCGGGATTTGATTGATAACGACCCAACATACCGACCGCAAGCTTATATCCGGCAGTACAAGTCTGAGCATACATCAAACTCCCGACTAAAGAAGCATAAGGATATTATCCATTTCTTTACGCTCCAAATCGTTCTTGGGACATTGGGATAGACTGAAATTGTCTCCTTTCTGGATGGGAACTGGACTAGGTGCACATGATTCCATCTTAAAATCTTTCTAGAACTTTGTTGATGTAAAGCCTTTTAGAGACAATCCCAAAATTCCTGTGATCTATCCGAAATATTTCTATTCCGATCACATAGGAAGCCTCACCCATATCCTTCATCTCAAAGTTGCTAGAAAGGTAATCCTTAACATCATGCAATAACCCACGATCACTAGCGGCAAGAAGATATCATCTACATACAACACAAGGATTATAAACTTGCTTCCCATAACCTTCATGTAGATACACTGGTCAACGGTCATTTCTACAAAACCCATATGACAATACGGTATCATTAAACTTCAAGTACCATTGTCTAGAAGCTTGTTTTAATCCATAGATTGATTTCTTCAACCTACATACCAGATTTCCTTCACTTGTGGTCTCAAAACCTTGAGGTTGATCCATATATACCTCTTCTTCCAAATCTCCATTGAGAAAGGCTGTTTTAACATCCATTTGGTGAAGCTCAAGATCAAAATGAGCCACCAAAGCCATTACAATCCTTAAAGAGTCCTTTCTAGAAACCGGAGAGAAAGTCTCTTTGTAGTCAATGCCATCCTTTTGAGTATAACCTTTGGCAACAAGTCTGGCTTTGTACCTCTCGACATTGCCCTTAGAGTCTCGCTTGGTCTTAAAGACCCACTTACAGCCGACTCTTTTAGAATCCTTCGGCAATTCCGTCATTTCCCAAACATTGTTGTCATCCATAGATTTCAACTCTTCCTTCATGGCCATCAACCACTTATCGGAATTTTTACCGCTCATGGCTTGGTCAAAAGAGACCGGGTCATTATCAATGCTCAAGTCACTTTCATGCTCAAGTGCATAAACTATATAGTCATTCGAAATAGCCGATCTTTTCTCTCTAGTAGACCTCCTTAATACTATTTCTTCTTGAGGTTGCACTTGCTCATTAACTTGAGTATTTTCCTCCTCTTCTTGAAAATGGCATCCATAATTGGGTTTGGAGCATCTATTTGTTGTTGTTCCATATTCATGCCTTGTGGCTGTGCTACAATAATAGGAACATCAACTTGAGATGGATCATTTGATGGGTTTTGGTCCATCAATGACTCTCTTATCTCTACATCACGTGCTCCCACACTCCCACTGACTTTGCCATTTTCAATGAAGCGAGCATTCCCGGACTCTACAATTCTCGTACTATGGTTAGGGCAATAGAATCTATACCCTTTTGACCTCTCCGGATATCCAATGAAATAACCACTAATGGTCCTGGAATCCAACTTCTTTTCATGTGGATTATATATCCTCACTTCGGCTTGACAGCCCCACACGTGAAGATGTCTTAAACTAGGCTTCCTAGATGTCCACAGTTCATAAGGTGTCTTAAGAACTGCTTTACTAGGTACCCTATTCAATATGTATGCGGCTGTCCTCAATGCATACATCCACAATGAAACAGGTATAGAACTATCATTCACCATACTCCTTACCATTTCCATCAATGTACGATTACGCCTTTCTGCTACACCATTTTGATGTGGCGATCCGGGCATTGTATACTGCGCACAAATGCCCTTGGACTCAAGGAGTTTCTTAAATGGACCTGGAATTTGTCCAACTTCCGATGTCTTTCCATAATATTCACCACCTCTATCGGAACGTATTACCTTAACCTTTCTATTTAACTGCCTCTCAACCTCTGTAATGAATATCTCAAGGACATCAACCGATTGAGTTCTTTCATGCAGTAAATATAGGTAACAATACCTAGAGTAATCATCAATGAAGGTGATGAAATACCTCTCACCGCCCCAAGACGGTACATCGAAAGGACCACAAATATCTGTATGTATTAAATCAAGTAATCCACTACTCCTTATGGCAGCCTGTTTTGATACATGTTTGGTTTGCTTACCCTTAATGCAATCCACACAAGTATCATTCCAATCGGTAAAATCCAATTGAGACAAAACTCCACTTTTAATTAGCCTCAAAATCCTCTCTTTGGATATATGACCGAGTCTTTTATGCCACAAGTCAGCAGAAGATTCATTAAGTGCATTCCTTTTCATACCAACATCACATTCAACATCAACATTAAACAGGGAATTAACAAAAGTAGAATTCAGATTGAAACAATACAAAGTATCCAACAATAAACCAGTACCACAAAGGTTTGTTCCACGATACAATGAAAAACAACCATGTCCAATCCTAAAATCAAATCCTAAAACATCCAACCTAGAAACGGAAACAAGATTTCTAGAGCAATCAGGAACATATAGACACTTCTCTAGATCAAGGCAATAGCCCGTATCTAACACAATTCTATATGTCCCTACACCTTCAATTCTAGCTTTCATCCTGTTTCCCATAAATAGAAAGCTTTCACTTTCCGGCATTCGGTGGAGATTTAGGTAACCCTGCATAACATTAGAAACATGAGTGGTTGCACCAGTATCAAGCCACCAAGTATTAGAAGGTACCTCAATCAGATTTGATTCAAAGCATACGGAAGCAAAATGTATACCTCTCTTTTCAAACCATGCCTTCCTCTTTAGGCAATCGGCCTTCTTGTGCCCAGGTTTGTTGCAAAAGAAACATTTCAGAATCTTTTCAACCTCTCCTTGCCCTTTACCGGGCTGCACCTTAAATGGCTGCTTTCCCTTGTTCTTCCATTTCTTACTTGGAGCTTTGCCGCCACTAGAACCAGCATTTGATTTACCATAATAGGCAAAGTTGGCTTGGGGAATTTTGACCTTAAGGTCTTCCCTTTGCCTTGCCTCCTCTTGCATGAGCATGGCCTTAGTATCCGAAAGAGACCATTTTTCCTTAAGTTGGTTGTAAGTTCTCCGAAATTGCTTGAAATCATCACCCTTACATGATTTTAGCAGAAACTCAACCAACACTCGCTCACCAAGATCCATATCCAAACTCTTAAGCCGGTTGTAGGTATTCACCATGTGAGTAATATGTTCCTCCATTGACTGAGCTATGGTGTACTCTCTATTAGATAAATCATTAATAAGAGCAGCAACAATAGACTTATCTACAATGTCTGTCATAGTACACTTCTTATTTCACATATTAATTGCTTTGAATTTAAAACAATTCAGACTATAACACATACCAAAACATCGCATTTAAATTCACCTTTGGGTTAAATCTAAACACAACTAACAATCATCAAACATGCATCATTCATATAACATATATAAGGTCAATCATTAAGTTCACTTTAACATACAAGTCGTCTTTGGATGTACATTATATATTAATTAAACAAAGTTCATAACCTACTTCAATTGTTATTAACCATGAGTAAGATCTACCTTTGAGTAACCGTATAACTACATGTTAATAACTATAAATGTTTATTATTCTTAAATGTCATTTATGATGCTGTATCAAATAAACATTTATAAACATAATTTAAATCATTTAATGAACTCTGAGTGGGCCACTTTGGTGACTAACGCACTCACTAAAATATTAAAGATTTAAATCATATAAACTTAAATTATTAAGTTTAATAATATCATTACAATACTTAAATTAATACCTCTATATAAAAGACTACTCTTTAATATCTTTTATTCTTAATTTATTAACTTATTTCTTAAAGCTCAAATAATAACATATAACATTTACATTATTAAATTGGTTTTATGTGAAAAGATTTGCATATACAATTCCCGAAATTTGCAAAGCCATATATGCACATGCACTTCAATTCTTTTCACAGGCAGCATGCATTCATAGGTTACTCATATTGATGATGCATACACAGCCCACATTCCGATTTCATCACAATTTGAATCGACAATTGGTCAATTAAAACCAAGCAGCAACATTTTATATAAAACTATTCAAAATCACAATTCTGAGAACAATTGAATTCACACGATGAATGCCGAACTATCAATTCAAATATTCAACTGAAATTTAAATTCAAAATTAAAACCCAACATTACTCAATTTAATTATGCCATAAACAGTTAATTTAAAACATCAATTAACTATAATCAACTTTAATTGAGAAAATACCCAAATTCGCATAAACCCTAAATTGGTAATTTAATTTCTATTAGACCCGCTCTGATACCAAAATGTTAAAATTTTAAACATTAAAAGCGAAAGCGATTAACAATACGGATCCTAATAAAACAATTAAATTAACCAAATCAACAATCATGGCATAATTAAAAGTTACAGTAAAATGAAAAGAAAACTTACTTGAAGAATCCATTACGATAATTTAATATCCCAAGTAATAATATATGTTTTCCTATGCCAAATCCGTATCACTTAAATTCGCCCTTTGATGATATAAGGACTTGATTGATTCTTGATTTTGAATCAAACCTTAAAAGTAGTGTGTTGTTGTTGTGTTTTTTATTTTTTTATGGCCCAATATATACTTCCATTACGAAGAGTCATGACTTTTAATTTAAATGACATGACTTTTCATGAAATGATATCTTGATGGAAGGTATCCATTAATGATTCATGAAGAGATATGACTTTTACTAATATACAAAACACACTAAAATACTTAAATTTTAACGAATTGGCACGGAGGGATTTACATCCGATAATTGTCTCTTAGATACTACACTAATCATCACCGTGTGTATGACGATAACAATTATCAATACTTAAATTATATGAATCAATTAGAAAATAAAATTTCTAACACTTATCACTCAGCCTGCAAGTCAAGCACAATAAATAAATAATAATGTTTATATTTTAAAGCCCCATTACAATATTAAATTAATCAATTTTAAAATTCATGTACGAAATTGATCGATTTTAAAGTTTATGTATCCAATCGTATATTTTATCAAAATTCATATACTATTTACAACATTAATCCCTTAAGATTATTATAATAATACCTCTTAATTCTAACATTTTGTTAGCAAAAAATTAAAGCCAGGATTACAATTTTTTTATAAAACAAACACACCGTGAAGTGCAAAGCAAAACCTTATGGAAGGAGAGAACAGATGTCCAAACCGATTGACAATTTGAATGATTACAACAAAGTAAAACAACAACTGAAGAGTGCCTGGTTTATATCACCATACGATCGAACTGGAGACGCAATGAATGACGCAGTCCGAGTCCTTTTTCGTCTTTTTGTTCCTTCTTTTGTTTTTAATACAAATATATATTATATGCTGCTAGATAGCCTAGGACGAATAAACTCATTGGTTCCTCAAGGTGCAATGGAATCCTATGATTACAAGGTTGTGCTTAACTGCTTATTCAAGAAATTTTCTTTTCCAGATTTTTCTTCCTTTTTTTTTTTCCCTCTTTTGTTCGTTGTGGTTAATATCCTACAACTTTCATGATAGATATTACCATGATAATTTTAGAATTTGAGAATACAAGTGATTTCTAAGTTTTTAATAATAGAGGTAATGGTGGTAGCAGTCCGATATGTAATCAGGTGAATATATGGTGCCAATCAGCAACCATGCAAAATATTTATAAAAGACAGTAGGAGAATTATTTTCTTTTCATTTAAAAATGGGATATTAATGGGTAACCACATCACTTTTTTTATTTTGAAAACAAGTAAACCATGTCACTTGTTATGCCCTTCTCCCTTCATATCACTATCCATGAAAGTCACTTGCAATGATAACTTTTGACATTGTAACTGTAATATATAATAAATGTTTTATAATGAAGGGTAAAAATGTCATTTGGTTAAAATAAGAAGATTTTATAGTCCACTTTAATTTATATATGTATGGTTTGATGTATGACAGACACGTAATTGAAGATGGAGAGGCGCAAAACATACGCTGGGCATGCCCTATTCACCATTGGCCTTTAGCAAGCCTACATGGCCAAAAATCAAATCCGAGAGCTCTTGGCTGCTAGCCTTTTTTCCTAAGCTGTCAACCTTTCTTATTATGCAATTAAAGGGTTTTTTTCTGAATTTTCTTTATAACCAAGGCTTCCTCCTTCACCAAAATTCATTCATAAGCATATAAATCTCTCAAAAACCTCATTTCGGGAACATGTGAAGATCCAGTAGTTTTTTATCTATCAGGCGATGTCGTTTATGTGGACTATGGGGAAGACGATAGTAGACTGACTTTCCTGCGGATGTTTAGATTTTTTGGCTTAGAGATAAACAATCAAAGAACTTAAGAAGTTTATATGTTTTTAAGAATATAAAGTTTTATGTTCCTAATTTTTGTTATGAGACTTCTCTTCTAATGGTTAAATTCTTAATTTGAGTTGACTTTGGTTTAGACCAACTAGGTTTACTGAAGATTGTTATATGAAATATTTTAAATAGTTACCCTTTTATGTAAGTGATTGATGATTATGTTTTTATTTGTGGATTGGAGAAGTAATAGGCTTAGTGTGTCCATCTCAAGTAAAGACATGTGGGGGTTATATACCTTCAGTTTAAAGCATTACAGCTTATTTGGTATCAAATCTTAGGTTCATGAATCTTATTAGATGTAAGTTATTAACTCCTTAAGACGTTGAGCAATGATGAGTGAGATAGCAAATAGTTAAGGTTGTCTATCTAGTTAGTATGTTGTTATCTAGTAGTTATATATATAGTGTTTTGATATTTAAAGTTGGATTTACCCTTTTATCTCATGTTATCAATTTGTCTATGTTATAATGCTCCTAGAAGAAGAGCCCTTGATATTGATTCTCCAAAGCTAGTGAGGAAGAAGTTAATGGGGAGCAACCACAAAAAAATAAGCCACCTTTGAGCCACCTATAAATCAGCTACCTTAAATCAGTTATCTCAGGATCTACCACCACCACTGCCCCACCTATAGGATAATAGGTATCTGTGGATGTTGCTCAGTTAATGCATGTAGTGAATACCTTGTGTGAGTATTAACATAGCAACATCAGACCATATATCAAGATGTAGAGATGATACAAGCTAATGCTGAAGCTTGAGGATAAGAGACTCTGAGATTGAATGGAAATGGTGCAAGACAGACAGATGTGCTGAGTTTGAACAAGTTTGTAGACCTAGTATAAATTTGAACCAAAGCCTAGGAGACTTTAGCTGCTCAGCTATGGATGGAAGAAGTAGAGAAGACCTTTTCTTCTTTGGACATAACTGAAAATAAGAAAGTGGAATATGCTTCATATTACTAACTGGAAGAGCAAATAATTGGTGGTTAAGCACCAAGAGATACATGGCTGGGGTTGTTACCTCAGATAGGTTCGAACAAGCCTTCTATAAGGAGTTTCTCCCTGAAAGTGTAAAACAATAAATGCTACAAGAATATTACACATTACAGTAAGGAAAGATGACTGTTGAAGAGTATGAAGCAGAGCTGAACAGATTGATAAGGTTTTTACCTAGTCCTTCGAAAGAAAGTGAGAAGGCTAAAGTAAGCAAATTTATTATTGGGTTGGAGCCTGAAATATAACACCACGTAAATTTGAGGGATTTGACCAACTACTCCATGGTGGTTAACAAAGTAAAGATAGTTGAGTAGGGTTTGAACAAGATGAAGAGTCATAAGCCACAGATAGGTCAGATCTATCTAGGGAAGAGACCAACTTCTAGTGTGTTTACCCAAGATAGGGGAAAGAGGCCTATGACTCATCATATTAGATCTACAATTTAGAGCTCAGATAGGAAATGTATCAGATGCCTTGGGCCTCATGATATTAAAGATTATAAATGGCCTAAGAATGCCTGTTTTACATGTGGCAAAATTGAACAACAACCATAGATTCTGCATAGAGAAAGCTATTCCATAAGTGTATAGTTTTAAATGTGCATAATGTGGACACAAAGCTATTAATTGCAAAAAGCCTAGAAGGCAAATAGTTCAAGGAGTTTCGAACTGTCGATCTCTGGGTGGCTAAGGATAAAGAGCACTAGCCAAAGTTTATGCTCTTCAGCATAGAGATACCTCCAGCATAGACACTATTGCAGGTACACTCCCTATACTCCTACATAGTACATATGTCATGTTTGATACTGGTGCAAGCTTTTCATGTATATTTGAATCTTTTGTCTCTGTATGTGGTATGTATGTTGAATGTATGTTTGTTTGTTTGTCTATAAATACACCTTTGGGGAGTGGAGCTATGTTGAACTAGGATTGTAAAGATGCAGATATAGAGATAGAGGGTATATATCTACCTAAAAATCCAGTAGTCTTGGATGTGATAGATTTTGATATCATCTTGGGAGTAGATTGATTGGTGAAGTATCATGCAGTGATTGACTGTCACATCTAGTAGTAGAGTTTAGTCTGCCAGATAGGGACCAGTTTATACATAAGCTTAAAGTGCAAATACCTCCAACTCTACTTACATATGAGTTGTGGGAAAGGTCAACGGTAGCTATGGCAACCATGATGGTAGAAGATTAACAGAAGAAAAATCTTACACAGATATTAGTGGTATGCGAGTACCTTAATGTTTTTCTAGAAGATCTACCAAGGTTACCACCGGAGAGAGAAGTAGAGTTTTGTATTGACTTAGTGCCGAGTACTATGCCCATATCTAAGACACCATATCATATGGCACCAATAGAGCTTGCAGAGCTTAATTTCCAACTAGATGATCTGCTTCAGAAGAAGTTTATCAAACCTAGTGTGTCGCTTTGGGAAGCTCCAGTTCTATTTGTAAAGAAGAAGGATGGTAGTATGAGGCTATGTATAGACTACAGGGAACTGAATCAAGTGACTATCAAGAACAAGTACCCTCTGCCAAGAATAGATGATTTGTTTGACTAGTTAGCAAGAGCAAAGGTATTCTCAAAGATTGTTCTTAGATCGGGATATCACTAGCTGCAAGTTAGAATAGAGGATATACAAAAGACAACTTTCAGGACCAAATACATTACGAGTCTATGGTGATGCCGTTTGGTCTCATAAATGCACCAGCCGCCTTTATGGACCTCATGAACAGAGTCTTTAGAGATTACTTAGACCTGTTTGTAGTGGTCTTTATAGATGATGTCTTGGTGTATTCTAAAACGAAGGAAGAACATGAAAAGCATTTGAGGTTAGTTCTGAGCAGATTGCAAAATGAGAAGTTATATGCCAAGTTCACAAAGTGTGAGTTCTGGTTAGAGTAATTGTCTTTATTGGGACATATTTTGATGAAAATGGAATTTCAATGGATCCTGAGAACGTGAAAGTAGTAGTTGAATGGCCAAGACCTGAAAATGTGTCAAGAATTAGAAGTTTTTTGGGAATGGTAGGATACTATAGGAGATTTATGGAGGATGTTTCCAAGATTGCAAGCCCATTAACCAAATTGACACAGAAAGGGGTAAAGTATGTTTGGGATGAGGATTGTGATAATAACTTCTAGTAGTTGGAGGAAAAGTTGGTATCTACATCAGTTCTAGCCTTACTAGTAAGTGGTGAGGAGTATATTATCTACAACGATGCCTCTATATAAGGATTAGGTTGTGTGTTGATGCAAGGAGGTAGAGTGATAGCATATGCTTTCAAACAACTGAAGCCCTATGAGAAGAATTATCTTACACATCATCTGGAATTGGCAGCAGCAGTTCATGCCTCGAGGTTATAGAGGCATTATCTATATGGAGAAAGATGTAAGGTATATATGGACCATAAGACTTTGAAGTACATCTTTACTTAGAGGGAACTGAATATGAGACCAAGGAGATGATTGGAACTAAAAAAAGACTATGATGTGGATTTTCAGTATCATCTTGGAAAGGTAAATGTAGTAGTAGACGCCTTGAGTAGAAAATAAGTGGAAAAATTTAGCAGCTTTGATCACTTATGAACGTGAAATACCCCAAATATTCACCTAGATTAGAAATTGAGTTTAGATAGATTAAATGAATCAAATGAATTATAGGAGTTAATTAGACAAGTTGGCTTAATTTAATTAGCTAATAATTAAGTTGGTTTTGAGATTTGAAATTCCTCGAATCCCTAAACATGTTCTAAAAATGTTTAGAGCATTCCTAAACATTCAATTTAGACCAAAAATACTAATTCCTAAATCTCAGTAAAATTTGAGTTCATTTGCTTGAATAAAAATATCAGTTCTTAAACCCAAACTCAAATTTAATATCTTTGTATTCAAATTAAATTCCTAAATTAAGTTCTTATTATAAGATCTTAATTTGTAACATATCGGTTCAGAAATCATCTTTTAAATACTTCTGAAACTATAGATATTGATCTGATAGTTCTAAACCTATACCCTATTTCTATTTTATATAAATTTAGCTTTGTCTTTTTCTTTTCTTTTATTATTTCCTTTGCTGCCTTTCCTTCCTTCATTTTTCGTTTTTCTTCTCTTTCCTTTCTTTCTTTCTTTCTTTCTTTCTTTCTTCTTCTTCTTCTTCTTCTTCTTCTTCTTCTTCTTTCCCTCTCCAAATTCAACTTGAATCTCAAGATCAAAGCCAACTAGAAGATAAATCAAAGCTAGGAGATGAACTAGATGGAGGAAATCGAGCTAGAGGAGGAAGTTTCAACTTGTGTTCTTTTCTAAAAGCTAAGTTTTCTATTTCTATTTCTCTTTGTTTTTACTTGTTATTTACATTTCTAATTGATGAATTGATGTTGAATTGAGTTGGAAGTGCTGTTTATATTTGTATTTGTTGGTTTAATGGTTGATAGAAGTGGGGAGTTGAGTTTGAGGAAGAATATGATGAATTGTAGTTTGTGATGGTTTGATTGTTGTTTGAAGTTGTTGGAGAAAGATTGAAGTGTTAGAAGTTGTTATTATAGTTTATTTAATGTTGGAATTGATATAGAAAGCTTGGAAAATGATTTGAAGAAGTTTTGATAAAAGGAAGTGTAAAAAAACATGTTTTTCGCAACCTGTTCTGTCTTCAACGCCGGCTCCTGGAGCTTCTACGCGGCCGGCTTTGAGCCGGAGTTGAAGGGAACAGAATGCCCAATGCTGCCAGCTTTGAGACTTATGCTGCCGGCTTTGAGCCTTACGCTGCTGGCTTTGAAATTTACGTCGCTGGCTTTGAAGCGCCGGTGTTCGTTTTACTCAGTGCCCTGTTTCGCAGCCTCTTCGTATTTTGGCCATAACTTTTCCATACAATCTCCGATTGAGATGATTAAAGTTGATATAAAAAGCTTAAAAAGAGATCTACAACTTTCATGTTTTGAGTTTTTACAAAATCAAAACGCATTGATGCTTAAATTTTGATTCTTTCTGGCTGTGTGTTTTCTTAAACAAAAATTAAAACTTGTTTTTGATTTCCAAATGTTTATTGTTAAGTGTAAATGGATCTTTTTTAGTTAAAATGAGATAGCTAAGTGATGTTTGATGTGGTATATTGATAGATTGATTTAATTAAGCATGATTTAGATAGATTTATAAATTCAACAAATAATTGAATTTCTAGGAGTATTAAACTAAAAGTAGTTATGTTGCATATATGATTTCCATTGCTTGATTCATGATGTTGTGATGACTTAGTGAAACTAAATGATCTTGGTAAGTATATAAATGATGAGTTGTGTATTTATATGAATTTTATTTGAATTTCCTTCATGCTAAGTTTAAGATTTGTTTATTATTTGTTCTTATGATTAGTTATTGAACTTAAATGAACTTAGTTAACAAACTTAAGTTCAACTTGATTAAATAGACTTGAATGAGTTAAAATAAATTAGATTGAGTTAGTTTAATTACTTTGGCTTAGTAATTAGATTAAATGATTAATTCTAATGAGTTTGACTTAATGAACTCAATTAAACTAAAATGAACTAGATTCTTAAGCTTAATCCACTTGGCTTGGCTTTTGAATTAAATGGCTAAGGTTAATCAATTTGACTTGGTAAATGACTTAAATGACTAATTCTAATCAATTTGACAAGGTTAAGCTAAAATAGATTAGTAACAAATAATTGGGTTAAATGAATGTGTTAGGGTGATCTTTGAATAACATGAGGAATATGTTGTTTCGAATGTTTAATTGTTTTGGATTTATATGTTTTTGAATATAGATGTTTTGTTAATGCTTTATGGATAAGAAACCATAATTAAAGTGAAAAGAATTACTTTGACAGACAAAGGAGAACTGTCCATATTTTGGTGGGGCGATATTCGCAGCCATAGTGGGGTTCCACATTAGTGTCTGATCAAATAGGATTTAATAAAATGAGTTTGAGATAAATGGATAAATAGCTTAATTTCTTATATGATTTTGATGAAGTGGATGATTAGTTTAGTTTAGTTTCTTATACGAGCTCTTTCCTTAATAGAAGTGGATATCTGATTTACCTTCTGGATTATCTTCTGGAATTCCTTCTGAGACTCTGTTTGGATTTCGTATTCAAGGTATGCAGTAACTTGCATGTTGGATGTTAGGATAGGCATCTAAAATGAATTAAGAACTTAAACTTGACTTAATAATAATTAATGAGTGTTGATTGTCTTTTACGCCGTTGAATTTGGTTCGGAGAGCGGGACCTTGCTCAGATTGGGGGCATGGTACTTTTTCGTTATTTGATATATCATCTAAGAGATATAAGTATCGGAACTGCCTATATCAACCCCCTGAGCGTCGTGATGCGTTACTCAGGATCCCCTCGTATTACGGGCTATGCCGGAAGGTGGGGCTGCCTAGTCTGTATCAACAGTAGGGACCACTCAGGGAGGCGGACGTAATACTAGATCCTTAATGCGGGAGTTTGAATACTCCCGTGTTGATTTGTTTACTTTAAAGAAAGATAATTGTGATTGTCGCATTTGCATTTAGTTAAGATCGTGTATCACTCCGTGTGTGATTGTGTTACTGTGTACTGGGCTTCGGCTCATCCTTGTTGTTGTTATTCTTTTTACAGGTATTATTGTTGTTGATGTTGATGTTGATGAGGATGGTGATGGTGATGATGATTGATGTGATGATGTTTATCCTGGGTTTTGAGCGATTATGAAGATATGGGAGAATGAGTGAGGTGTGATAGGATCGAGATATTTCTTGTATTTTGTTCTTCTTTTGTTTTGTTTTGTAAGAGGACTGGATATATTTATAAATTGTATTTTCTTTTAAGGGCTTGTTAATGCCCAATTGATTGTAAATGATTATCTACCCCTAAGAGTAGATCATAAAGTGTTTTTATAAAGTTAGTTTCTTAGAAAACTGGTTGCTCTATAGGGAGTAGAAGTTTATAAGTTGTTTTATAAAATTTGATTTTCCGCTGCCGAATCCAGTTATTTAGAAATCTAACTAAACGGTTTCATAAATTCTAAAATCGGTTTAGCAATGTTCAACATAAACACCTTCTTTTAAGACAACCTTACATATAATTCGTAAGAGTTATACGTGGTTGGGGACTTGGTGTGCTTAATTTGAGAATTGAGTATGTCGGGTCTTTACAGAACGACATCTGATGGATGATATGAGAAAGCTTAAATTTGAGATATTGACCAGACAAGTAAGTGCAAGATTGATAAACTTGCAAATTTAACCTACCATTATAGAAAGGATCAAAGCAACACAAGTGGATGACAAAAAGAATGGAAGTAGGCAGAGCAATTGAGTTCTACATTGGTGAAGAAGGTATCATGAGATACAAAGGAAGGTTATGTGTGCCGGAGCAAGGAGAGCTTAAGGAGCTATTGAAAGAAGCACATCAATCTAGTTATTCTATCTATTCGGGAGGCAACAAAATAAATCAGGATCTAAAGAAGTTGTATTGATGGAATAACATGAAGAAGAAGATTGCAGAGTATGTATCCAAGTACTATACATGCCAATTGGTCAACATTGAGCACAGAAGACCAGCAAATGGATTGAAGCCTTTGCCAATATCTCAATGGAAGTGGGAGCACGTAACTATGGACTTTGTTTTTGCTCTACCTAGAACAAGAGAAAAGTTTGATTTGGTATGGGTGATTGTGGATGGGCTTACAAAAGTAGCTTAATTTATACCAATCAAAACTGGGTACAAATTAGATCTTTTAGCAAAGTTGTATATCAAGGAGATTGTGAGGTTGCATGGAATACTAATAACCATTGTGTCAAACAAAGACACTAGATTTGTTGAAAGGCTTTGGAAAAGTCCACACAAAGCTTTAGGTAGCAAAGTGGTTTTTAGTACTACTTTCCACCTTCAAATAGATGGACAATTTGAGCAAACCATACAGATTCTAGAAGACATGTTGAGAGCCTATGTTTTGGATTTTAAAAGTAGCTAAGATGAGCATTTGCCTTTGGTGGAATTTGCTTATAACAACATCTATCAAGAATATTAGAATACCAGCTTATGAAGTCTTGTATGGTAGAAAGTGTCAATTGCTAATCCATTGGGATGAAGTTAGTGATAGACAGATTTTGGGACTATAACTGGTAGAGGATGCCATGGATAAGGTCCAAATGATCAGATAGAAGTTGCAAGCTACTCAAAGTCAACAGATTATTATGCCGACAAAAGAAGGAGATCTTTGGAGTTTCAAGTGGGAGAACATGTTTTGCTTAAGATCTCACCAACTAAAGGGGTTGTCAGATTTAGTTTGAGAGGTAAGTTAAACCCCATATATGTGGGACCTTATGAAGTCTTGGAAAGGTTACGTGA
This sequence comes from Combretum micranthum, assembly GCA_024138025.1. Lineage (NCBI taxonomy): Eukaryota > Viridiplantae > Streptophyta > Magnoliopsida > Myrtales > Combretaceae > Combretum > Combretum micranthum. The sequence goes on from JAMXBD010000607.1 coordinate 689,795, forward strand.
TATGACTCACATATTAGCTTTGCCGCCTAGTTTGGACAGAGTACACAATGTGTTCTATGTATTGATGTTAAGAATGTATGTGAAAGATCCTGAACAAATCGTAGCTTTAGAACCGTTGGAGGTATAGCCGAATCTCTCTACCATTGAAAAGCCAGTAAGGATTGTCAACACAAAAGAATAGATTTTGAGAAGGCAGGTGATCAAGTATTTAAAGGTGCAATGGACCAATTAATCTCAACGAGAAGCTACATGGGAACTAGAAGAGGAGATGAGGACAAAATATCCTGAGATTTTCAATGATTCAGGTAATCTTCAAGGACGAAAGTTTCTTTTGTGGGGGGAACGGAGATGTAATATATTGATAAATGTTTTATAATGATGAGAAAAAATGTCATTTGATTAAAAATAAGAGGGTTTTATGGTCCATTCTAATTTGTATATATATGGTTTGATGTAAGATAGACATGTAATTGAAGATGGATAGGCACAGGACATACGCCAGCCTTGCCCTATTCATCGCTAGCCTTTAGCCGGCCTACATGGCCAAAAATTAAATCTAAGAGCTCTAGGCCGCTAATCTTTCCTATTCGGAAATTAAAGGGTTTTTTTCCAATTTTCTTTATAACATACGCTTCCTCCTTCACCAAAACTCATTCCTAAGCTTAGAAATCTCTTAAAAACCTCTTCTTTAGGGATCTTCGCCTAAAGGGAGATCAAGATATAAGATCAAGGTGAGTAGATCCTCTTTAGTTCTTTAGAAAATTCGAAGGAAACGATCATTTCCTAAAGTTTTCTTTTGGGTTTCTAAAGGGAATCTTGAAGTTTTAGTGTTCTACAATCAAGGAAGAAAAAGAATAACCAAAGAAATAGGTAAGTGATTTTTATCAATTCTTTTGGAGATTTAAAGGTGAAGGTTTTATGAATTTCTTAGTGGATTTTTGAAAGGGAATCAATTTCTTGAAGATGATAAAATCATATTTTATACAACTTATTGATGATCACAAGAGCTAGAATGGATACTTGTTTTGATTGAATTTAATGTTTTAGGACTAATTTGGACAAAGAAATCAAAACAAGAGAATTTGAATCAAAAATAGGAAAAATTAAAGTCAAGGCCGACATTTCTACATTCAAAGCCGCCTGCGTTCAGACGGCGTAAAACTCAAGGCCGCTGCAGCACTACCAGCTTTGCCGAGCATAAGTTTCAACCACACTGAAAGCCGCCTCAAAGCTGCTGACGTAGAAGATGAAGAAGCCAACGTACTTGAAGGCCGGCAGCTCAGAATTGGAAAGTCACCAGCGCACAAAGAGTTACAGCATACGCCGGCTCCTAAGCCGCCAGCGTTAGGGCAGTGTAGGACAAAGATATGAAAAGACATGAAGACATCAAACGCTTGGAGGAAACTGAAGCAACAAATCTGTTGGAATGCCTACGCCGGTGTGAAAGCCGCCGGCTTTGGGACGGCGTTCATTATAAATCAGCCCAACGCTTTATTTTTTATCACATACGCCGGCTAGATCTACACATAAGCCGCCGGCATAGAAGCGGCCTACAGGTGTAACTGATATTGAAGGCTGCCAGTGCACTACCTGCGCAAAGGATAATTTGAAGATACGCCGCCTGTAAGCCGCTGGCGTAGGATCCATAACTGCCGACGTACAAAGTGAAACAGCAAAGTTCATTTAATGTTTTGCACGAAATTTTTCCTATAATTAGGGGGTCTTCTCCTCACTTTCAGAATCATCCCAAGTAGCTCTAAATCATACTATAATACATAGATTAGAACAAGCATTCCATAGAGAATTTTGAAGAGAAATTGAAGTTGTTCAAGAATTTGCAAGTGAAGCTTTGATATTTTGAATTGGTGATATCTGATCTTTTTCCTTTTATGCAATTCATCTATCTGAATATTCTGATCATAATGAAATCATTTGCAATTTCTTATCTGATTTTTGAATCATCATCCATGAGTAGCTAAATCCTTTTTGTGGGAAGATTGATGAAGCTTTAAACATGCTAAAATGATCTTTGAATCCATGTTATAAGATAGTTAGAATTATGAGATATTCATATTGAGTTCTGATTATTCATCATACCTTTGGTATATAAGAATTCTAATAACTCAGAAGAGAAATTAGGGTTCATATGAATTCATAAATTGAGATTAAATTACAATTGCGGAAGCAACGGAGTTTAATCTAATTTAGAAATTGTCCATGAATATTAATGCAATGTTTTATATTGATTTCTCACTAAGGAATTAGGGGATGTTAATATAAAGTATTAGTCAATTATAGAATCGGAAGGTTTATAATTGTAATTTTGATTCCACTAATAATTTAATTACCAGAAGCTATTGAATTGTTTTTGTGGTTTAAAAGGTTTTTTAAACTCTGTTTTTAAATCTTGACAATTTCTTATGAATATCCATGAATCTAATTATTATTATAACATGACTTCAAGTTGATTAGTAATAGTTTAAAGTGGATTATGCTCCTTCCCACATTTTTCTAAATATATCACTCTCTTTAAAAGCTCATTGCATTCATATACATACTTAATTAAGATAATTTAGTTTAATCTTAATCTAATCATTTGAAAAGATTAATTGCCTAGATATTAGTATTAGTTGATAACTGTCTGGTAGTTAATAGATCTCCGTGGGATCGACACTTGATTCATGCTATATTACAAGATAAGGCCCAGTACGCTTGCTGGATTAGATGCTTTGAAAATTCACTATTAATTATAGCACATCAGAAGATTTGGAGGAAAACCTAATTTATGGGGTTTAGTGATTTTGTGATTTAACAATAAAAAGAGGTAGGTGTGTACCAAACCTAGATTGTAGTTCTTTTCATATTAGAGTTTATATTATAAAAAGAATGTGATTGTTTTATGAACATGTTGAGAGTGAGATTTTGTTTATGTGATCAGGTGTATTGCTGAAATTATGGTTTTGTTTTAAAAACCAATTCAGATACGACCTTACCTTGTTTACTGCTTGTGATTGGTAGGATTAGAATTTATAAATGAATATAATGATATATGGTTTTTAAAATTGTGTTTGCTGCTTGTCCATGGCTAAGTCTAGTAGGTTGGGAGGACCATTGCTAGTAGGACGGCGTCTTGATGATCTATGTGTGAGGTTGTTCTGATTGAATTTGTGCATAGAGATGATTTCGATAGTCTAGGAGTGGTACGATTACGGTACTTCAGGGTGTGGGATGTTCCCAACACCAACATATGTATATATTACTTATTTTCTATATTGGTTGGTTTTACGAAGGCATGAGCTATTGTGAGTTTAGGACTAGTGTACAATGGTTCTGAATCGTGTTATCTGCCGGCTAATAAAAGATAATAATATGTGGTTGCTGCATTAGTTTTTAGGCTATATGTGAAATTGTTTAATGCTTATTTATATGCATATGTATGTGGTATGGCGTATTGGGCCTTTGCGCTAATTCCTTTATCTTTTTCAAGAACAGGTAAAGATCCAATAGCTTTTTATCTATCAAGCTATGACATTTGTGCGAACTATGGAGAGGATGATAGTGGACCAAACTTTTCTACTGATGTTTAGATTTCTAGGCTTAGAGATAGACAATCAAAGAACTTAAGAAGTTTATATGTTTTTTAGAATATAAAGTTTTATGTTTCTGATTTTTATTATGGGACTTCTCTTCTAATGGTTAAATTCTTGATTTGAGCTGGCTTTGGTTTATGCTAAGTAGGTTTTACTGAAGATTGTTATATGAAATATTTTAAACAGGTATCCCTTTATATAAGTGAATGGTGATTATATTTGTATTTGTGGATTAGAGAAGCAATAACCTTAGCGTATCCATCTCAAGTAAAGATACGTGGCAGGTTGTAATGCCTTCAATTTAGGGCATTGTAGTAACTAAATTTAGACAATCTTAACACATAACCTTTGACATTATCCATGGGTTTGTTCACATTCTATAAGACCTTTAATAGATATTTAAAGTGTCACATTAAAATTTTAAAGATCTCATTTTAAAAGATTATTATTTTATTCTTAAGGTTTTTTACACATCTTTTTAGGTTTTGTAGACTCCATATATTTTTTACATTATATACATGATAAAATAAAAAAAAAATTATAAAATGATATGAAGAGGCTTACTTTTGGAGTCCTTGGTGGGAAATCCTAAAAAGTTTTAAGAACCTCTTATATCGTAAAACCTCAAAAAGTGAAATCCTTCACATAGGGTCCTATATCAAGTATTGCAGGATGAGATGCTCTGATATACTCTTAAACTAGCGATCTATGGTTTTACTATTTATTTTTTATATTGACAAATAACAAAAGAAAGTGTTTTTATGAGGTTCCGATATATTTGTGAACTAAAAATAAAGGGATATTAACAAAATCAATCATTAAATATTTCAATAATAATGAAATTGAATTAGTTTATAATTGATTTTGAATTGATTTACTACACATGATCTATAAAAACTTTCTTGACCATTAAAAAGGAATGATACAGGATTCATAGAATTCAATCAATATGGTTCGCCAAGTTTATAATTATACTAATACCAGCTCTAGTGAATAAGGAATATAGAAAATTTCATAATTTAAAAATTAGAAGAAAAAAGTCTACTGAATAAGGAAAATAAATACTTTCATCAATTATAAATTCGAAGAAAACACATCACTTGATTCATAGCAACAACAAAGGTTTACAAAACTCAAAGTTAATAATTTATTGTCTGTCTGTAATGATTACACGATATGCCTATTTATAGGTTCATTAAATAAAAGCCTAGGTATCTAATACAGGAACAGCCTAAAAGGAAATATATCTGAATAGCTAGGAAGTAAATAAAAAATAGAAACTAATGTATAGGGAAAAATACCAATATCTATGGAAAGAAATAACACAAAAAATAAATGACTAAAAGGAAATAAACTCGGATAAATAACGCAAAGGAAACATTATAGAAAAATTAATGCCGAATCGATATCCGTAGATCTTCTGGAAACCAACTTAGAGATCAGATTTGGTGAACACTAGTTAACTTGGCTGATTGTTCACCCCAAAGTCGACAAGGTGATCGACCTCCCTCTTTAGTTTTTGCTTTGGTTAGCTTCCTAATTGGACTTGCATGCACCATTTTCCCTTTCTTTGGTAAGATTAATAGTTGAATCCTACTTCTTCTTTTAGGATTCTATTTGTTTCATCAAATTTTGATCATTTTTAAACCAATGTTTGTTAGTTAATGATCTTATAACCTAATAACGTCTCTTTGGTCTATCATTTGAGAAGATCAGGTTCGAATGCCCCCTCCCCATTTGTAATTAGTCACAAAAAAAAAAGAAAGATATTTATGAAGAAACAAACATTGATGAAAAAATTGATAATTTTATTCATAAACTGACCAAATAGATACGATACATATAAGTTACAGATACAGATTAGATATACATACAATATAGATAAAAATCCGACAATCTAAACAGACCCTAGTAAAAAAAAAAAAAACCTATGCATATACCATGACTAGACACTCAATATCACCAACAATTTAAAATTGATCTATAGTGACGTAGCGTGAAAGCGTAAAAAGCAGAAATCAACTCACTGGATGATTTCTAAAATACAATCAATTGCTAAACAAGCAATTTCCAAGAGAAATTTCTCTACATAGAATTTCAAAGTGTATAAAATTGTGAGTTATCTTTTTAAAAGCCCTGAAAGACTATTTATAGTCTCAAAAAATAGGAAGGAAAACAATACAAATAAACTAAAATCACATGGGAAAAACATTGCTAGCCTTGCTTTGTACATTGGAAGCCTAGATTCTACACCAACGGTCTATGTGTTATGCCGATCCTACACTGGCGGGCTTTGGGCTGCCTTTAGATTTGCACTGTATTCGGTGTATTTGTTACGCCGATACTATGCCAATCGCCTTGAACTCAGCATTGGCGACCTTGGATACTACACTAGTAGCTTTGGAGGGCCGGCCTAAAGTTGGGTGCTTTGCATTATTCTCTCTTACCTGCAAAGAACTTGACCCTGAGTTCTCATCTGGATATAATGGTGAGTCATCTAGGTAGAATGGGAATAGGTAGGCTATATTGAAAGTCTTGAAAATGTTCATGCTATCAGGAAGTCTAACCATATAAGCATTATCGTTGACCTTCCTTACAATCTCATAAGGACCATACTTCTTGAGCTGCAACTTGCCATACTTGCCTACTGGAAATCATTCTTTCCTTAGGAAGACTATCACCTAATCTCCTACTTCAAACAATTGCTTCTTTCTATGCTTGACTGTAGCTCCCTTGTATTTTGCATTAGCATTCTCAATCCATTCCTTCACTTCATTGTAATAGCCTGACATTGTTTAGCCATATTCTTTGTAGCTGTACCGAACTCAGCCCCTTGGGCAACTTAACCAAGTCCAATGCGTATTATGTTGTCTTGATATAGACTATAGAGAAAGGAGATTTTCCTATGGTCCTATGGACAAAGCTATAGCAAGCAAACTCTGATTAAGCTGATGATAGTTCCTACTGCCTTGGCTTCTCACCACATATACTTCTCATTAGATTACCAAGGGTCTTGTTGGTTACCTCTATTTTCCCATCTATCTGAGGGTAAGTCGTACTACCGAAATTCAGCGATGAGTAAAACAAATATCAAAGTGTCTTCCAGAAGTAACTAAGGAATTTGTTGTCCCTGTCTGATGTAATGAACTTGGGGACTTCGTGTAATCGCACAACTTCCCAAAAAAACAACTTGGTAATAGCATAGATATCTGCAATCTTTCTGCATGGAATAAAGTTGGTTATCCTGGAGAACTTGTCAACAACCACAAATATTGAGTCAGCATCTCGATGCGCACGAGGTAAGCCTAGCATGAAATCCATAGATAAGTCCTCCTAGATATTTTCAGATACCGGCAGTGGTATGTACAACCTAGTATTCTAGGACTGCCCTCGGATATTTGATAAATACAACAACTCTCCATAATTTTATTGACATCCTTCCTTAATCAAGGCCAATAGTGCCTATCCGCCATAGCTGCAATGGTCCTATCTCGACCTAAGTGTCCTGCTAATCCTCCACCATGCAGATCTCTAATCAGCTTCTCCCTCAAAGAAGACTCAGGGATACATAGTTGGTTCCCTTTCATCAAGTATCCTTCAAGTATATGGTAGTCACAATACAACTCTTTTGTAATGCACTTTTCCCACATATCCCTAAAATCAACATCATCCCCATACAACTCCTTCAACTGCTCAAACCCTAAACTTCAATGCCCATAGTGACTAACAAATTAGCTCCCCTACTCAAGGCATCAACTACCTTATTTTGTACTCCAGACTGATGCACTAGCTAAAAAGGAAATCTTGGCAAAAACTAAATCCACCTGGCATGCATATCCTTACTGATTCTGGTCTGATTACTCATATGCTTTAGAGCCCCATAGTCGGAGTACAACACAAACTCTTTTCCAACCAAATAATGCTCCCAAACTCTCAGTACTCTTACTATAGAATAGGACTCCTTGTCATAAGTTGACTAGCTCTTCCTTGCATCACACAATTTTTCACTGTAAAAAGCCATTGGTCTTTTCTACTAAGAAAATACACCACCAATATCAACTCCATAGCATCACGTTCAACTTCAAATAATTTATCAAAGTTAGAAAGGCTAACACAAGAGCACTACACAGCTTCTCTTTCATAATAGCAAAACTTGTCTTAGCCTCTTCTCCCCATTGAAACTTCCCTTTCTTCAGGTACTCAGTTAAGGAAGCAATAGTAGAACCAAAGTACCTGATGAATCACTTATAGAAGCTAGCTAACCTGAGGAAACTCCTCAATTTGGTCACAGTTTTTTGAAATAGGTCATTCTCTTATAGCCCCCACCTTATCATCATCAACTGTTATCTCTTCACCACTAACCATAAACCCCAAAAACAACAATCTCTTTGACATGAAAATGCATTTCTTTAGATCAGTATGGAGTTTATTTTCTTTCAGCATAGTCAAAACACTCCTCAAATGATCTATATACTCATCTTCAAATTTACTATATATTAATATGTCGTCAAAGTAGACTACCAATAAAGGATTTTAATACCCAATTCATGACACACATAAAAGTACTCGGTACACTGCTGAAGCTAAAAGACATCACTAGCCATTCATACAACCCCTCCTTTATCTTAAATGCGGTTTTCCACTTATTCTCAGGTTTGATTCTGATATGGTGATATCTACTCCTCAAGTCAACCTTGGAAAATACAACAGCCCTACTCAACTTGTCTAATATGTCTTCCAGGCGAGGTATTGGGAATTTATACCCAATAGTAATCTTATTGACAGCTCTGTTGTCGACACACATCCTCTAGCTGTCATCCTTCTTTAGAGTCAGTAAAGCAGGTACAACACATGGGCTTATACTATCTCTGATAAACCCCTTCTGCAACAGCTCTTGAACCTTCTCTTGTTAAATCTCCGTTTCCTTGAGGCTCATTCCATAATGTGGCAAGTTTGGTAAACTTGCTCCAGGCAGCAAATCAATCCGGTGCTGAATATCTCTCAAAGGTGATAATTCCTCTGGTAAATCATCTGGCAGCACACCTTTAAATTCCTACAGCACCTCTTTTACACCCTTTGGTACTACACTACTATTCTCCTCATCCACTGTCATGACATTCTTCACTATAAGCACATGAACAACTCTAGACTCCTTCATATCTTCTTCAAACTCTTTCTTTAAATGAATGATTGTTAGGAAAGAGCACCTCTCTACCTTACGGGCTTTGTTGCGATTCTCTATCTTAAGAGGCAACAAAGTGTACTTCATACTACCTTTCTTTACCCTGTACACATTTTCCTTCCCTGTATGTTGAGCATTCACATCATATTGCCAGGGTCTTCCAAATAGCAGGTGACATACATCCCTGTCTATAATATCATAATAGACATCATCTTGATATTTGCATATGGAAAACTACACTATACATCTCTCCTTCACCTCTATTCATTCAACAGATTTAATCCACCCTATAGTGTAAGGGTTATGATATTTTTTTGCTGGCAACTGTAGCTGATTAACAACCTCTCGCCTAATAATATTCTCACAACTCCCATTGTCAACAATTAGATCATATATTCTATCCCCAATAGTGCATCTAATGCAAAACAACTAGTGTCGATGGGTATTCTCTTCTTGCTTAGGCAGTAACATCAATATCCTGATAACATAAGCCTGCTCAACATCCTCATCACCCTCTTTAGAATAATCTTATTCTCTATCAGGTTCACAATAAACCTCTTCCCCTTCATCCCACTCTACTATATTCACACTCTTTCTATTTGGACCTTCATTAGACCTATGGCTTGGTTGATTGCAATGGTAGTACTTACCTAGGATAGGTTTGGCATATGGATTATTCTGCCTCTGGGTTTCTCTGGCCTATAAGGGCTTCTTGCCAACTGCCTTGTTAGCCTTCTTATCTTTACTATCACTAGGCTTTTCTACAACATCTTTATTTTTCTCGGCCAACACCTTACTACTATTACTACCCTCAACTCCATACCCCTTTCAGCTTCCTACAAATTTAGTACTCTGCTCCTACAACATCAGTTTAGCCTTAAGGGCCATGTTCTTCGCTTCATTCAAATTCTTCAACATAATGACCCCAATCCTATCTTTGATCTGTAACTTAAAACCACCCACATATCGTGCTACATGTTGGCCTTCACTTTCTCTAAGATTATTATGCTTAGCAAGTCTCATGAACTTAGCAGTGTAATCATGGACTAAATGTGTCTCTTGCTGACATTGCTGGTAATGCTAGAAAAGGATCTACTCATAATTAAGTGGCAATAAATCCCTTTGTTGCATACTAGCAATTGCTTCATATTAAAGCGCGTCAGTATAGGATGCCTACTCTCTTTCTACCTTCTATTCTGTAACATATCCTACCAAGCAGAGGCTCCTCCCTTCAACTTATATGCAACTAACCTCACTCTATGCTCCACTGGAATCTCTATATAATCAAAGAATCTGTCTACTTCTGCTAGCCAATTCAGAAATTCCTCAATATCGAGATTTCTATTGAAGCTAGTGATATATACCTTTAGGCAAAAATCACCCCTGTCGCCCTGGTCATACCTATGATAGTCCCTTCGATACCTACCTCCAACTTCACTGCCTCATCTCCACGGTTGCCTCTCTTCATGCAAGATTTCATCCTCCTCAATGGAGTCCTCATTTGAAATATGTGCCCATCGATTTGCAACTACATGGTTGATTGATCGAACCGCCGTAAGCATCCCTTGCCCTTGGTCGTCTCCTACTAATATCCCTATCTCTATTGGCATCTACCAGGATCACGTTGAAACACTCAACCAAATCGTCAAGACGCTATTCCACTCGTTGGATTCTTTGATCCATGGCAATGATTGCTACCCTAGGATCCAACTGTCCAGTTCCTCGGACTCCTGCATCTTGATTACCATCAAGAATACAATCGTCATCAACATCATCGTTAGTTGCCATCTTCATAGGACTTTACCTTGCTCTGATACCAATATGATGTAGTGTGAAATCGTAAAGAATAGAAATTAACTCATGGGATGATTTCTAAAACATAGTCAATTGCTAAACAAGCAATTTCCAAAAGAAGTCTTTCTCAATAGGGTTTCATATTGTATAATATCTTGAGTTATATTTTCAAAAGCCTTAAAAGACTATCTATAGTCTCAAGAAATAGGAAGGAAAACAATACAAATAAACTAAAACCACATAGGAAATACGTTGCCAGTCTTGATATCTATGCTGGGCAGTCTTGCTATGTACGTCGGAAGCCTAGATTTTATGTCGACGGCATATGTGTTACGCCGGTCCTATGCCGGCGGTCTTTGGGCTGCCTTTGGATTTGTGTTGCATTCGGTGTATTTGTTACACCAGTATTACGCGGATGGTCTTGGATACTACGCCGGTGGTTTTGGAGGTTCAGCCTTAGACTGGATGCTCTACGTTACATAGGTAATGAACCTCTCTGAATTTAATGAATTTGCGAATAGTTATAGTTACGTGTCATAGTCCATTTAGCTAATTGACTATAATGCTGCATCATGATATGGTTCTTCAATTGAAAACATGTTGTAAGATGTCAGACTTGATTTTCAGTTCTGTAGGTATAGGTTTTTTTTATCAACTACTACTTCTACACTCTCGATCATTTTGTTAATCATAAATTTCAATAATATATCACAATGTATTTCCTCTTTTATTTCTTCACGTTCTTTATTTTATGTTTTGATTCTGCTGATTCCACATTTATCCCACCAAGACTTTTTATTTTTTTTTTTTCTCATCTACCTATTTCTGTACTGATTTGAGTTATTCTAGCCTGTTAGCTCTCCACTTTAGTCAAAGCACTAAGGCAATTTTTTTTTTTTTTTTTTTTTTTTTTTTTTTTTTTTTTTTTTTTACTCATAACGAACCGATAAAAATTCTTTATGGGATCTTACACTACAAAATTGCAAAACCTTCAGTGGCTTTCCTAAAACTATATAGCAATCACCTATGAAGCAATACATAAAATTGAATCCCCATAAGCTTTGCCTAAAAAAAAAAAAAAAAAATTAGCTACTTGAATTACTTGCGAATAGGGATTATTCACCATTTCTGTTGCCATCTTTTTCTATTCCATAGTTCGAATCAAATTATAGCAGTTACACTTAATAAAGAGGAGAATCAAATCATCAATCAATCTGCACCACTCTAACACAATTTTAATCCAACAATTAAAATCACAAATTAACAACCAAATCACCAATCAATTCACGAGTCTTTGGAATCGCAATCAATATTCAATCTCTTTTTTTTTTTTCCTAAATACCCTCAAACGTTGTTCAAATTTTCAATTGATGAAAAGAGAAACAACCTTTACCACAAATTCTCTTCCAACGAGGAGCTTGTTTCCAAAGGCCCTATATCCTAGAAAGTGAGAAACTAAGGACTTTGATACTAGAATGATATGTGGTTCAAATATGCTCTGAAACATCCTGACTTAGGATCTCAGGTAATTTGACTAATTTGTGCAAAGTGGTAAAATATTCAGAAATTTGATTGATTATTAAATTAATTTTTTTTTAATCATTACAACGGAAAAGAAGGGATTTGAACTTGATACTTCTTACTTCAGAGATCAAGATTGATGCCATTGGATTATAAAGTTATTGGCAATTGAGTATTAAATCGATTACTTCAAAGTTCTTGTATCAAATTGGATTTTGGTGCAAAGTTAAGTACCAAACTTAACATCCTCCTTGAAAAGAATAAATACTTTCATCATTCATAAATTAGAGGGGAATTCATCTTCTTCAATTCATATCAACCATAAAGATACCAATTTATATGTTTACTAACTAAAATTGTAGATATGTAATAAAGGGACGACTTAAAAATAAGAAATATTTAATGGTCCTACCCATTTTTTGAATTACTATTAAACAACTATGTTCGAACTATTAAAACACTTATTAAACTAACTCTTATGATCATTTTAATGATCAAATGATAGATTAGATGGTCCATTGGGTAAGATTATGGAGCATATATCCTAATAACTAAAAAAAAACTTAAAATATAATTTAATAAACAGGAAAATATCCCTACTATTTATGAATATAAGTAACACAAGAATAAATAACTAGAAAGAAAATAACTAGAAATGAAACAACATAGGAAATTAAGGACAAAATTGAGCTTTGTAGGTTTAGGGAAAACAATTGAAAGGTCGAGCTCACTGAACCATTCACTGAATTGGTTGCTTATTGCCTAGTCAACCTCCGTCTTTTGGTCTCGTTTTGACCAACTTCTTCATCAGCCATGTGTGCATGAAATATTAAATAAAAGTTGAAAAAATGTTTCCACAGAACAAAACTCCTTTCAATCGGGATTCTTAAAGAATCGTACTCATCTAACTAAACTCTTGGTTTCTATCATCTTTCTACTTGTCATCATGCACCAATCGTACAAGCAGCCATAAGGCCTATTGAAAAGAACAATCGATTGAATGTGTATCGGCCCTGGGAGAGTTGATATGGATTGGACTATCTTAATTGAGAATAGCTTTGTGTTAAAAATACTAAACCTTAAGGCAATCCACACTTGCTACTTCACTTTTTATATCTTAGATGGTTTGTCCCTAATTGAATTTTTATATTTTCCATCTTTCAATAGGCTAAATCTTTGCATGACGATGTGTAGAGTCAAAGGCTAAGAATATGTTTATCTGGAAATGGATCCTCTAGATTTATTGGGACTTAATCAATACCAAGTTGTTTTCATCCCAATTCCATCTCACATACATACATAACATGTGGAAGTCAGAGTTTATGTATCATGGCTGATAATTACCAGCAATTATTCACTATATCGAAACAATCAAAGTTGAGAAGTTAGCATCAAATTTGAAGGACTCCTTGTGGTGGAAGCATATGAAAGAAGCTCTGGATTGGTCTCAAAGACGGCCATGTCCTTCTCCTCCAAAGTCACCCAAGCTTCAAGTCCACCATTATATCGCGTGCCAATCAGAACCACAACATTCTTGAAAATTAGTGCAGCGCTGCTTATCCAAACCGGTTTTCCCCAACCGAAATCAGCCTCATACAATTGAAATTGCCCCAGATTGGTGAATCTATATATTTCTACATTATTTGAAATTAGTTCCACTACCTATATCAAGGAATCGAAAATAACTAAATATCCACACTCACCTTGCATTGATCTCACACATGCTTTGTCGAATTCTGCTATAGTTGTCCTGATCTCATTCACCAAGTCTCCAACTTCAATACTATCAACCACCCTAGCTGGTGCTTTAGCCATTGCTAGCCAAAGCAGATTTCCAGCAGAGCAATCTGGCAGAGTTGGTTCCGTCCTAGGCCTCAAGTTCACAGCTTGTGTCAAAACCGAAGGACGGGATGAGAAACCTAGTTACTTTTTAGGGACATTCATGGAACATTTCCAAATTGGTGCTGAAACAACCTCGTTTCGGCTTGGATGATCATCTGCACTCCACCTGCCAACAATCCCTTCCTTCAGCTTAGCGAACCTAGAGTTATCAAACACAAACCTTTTGGTAATACATTTATCCTTAGGAATGTCTAGAGGTGGCAATAAACCTGACAAGTCCCTTTGTGGGAAGAGGTTCGGGCCAACAAACATTGGTGTCGAGTGATGATCACCATCACAGCCTTCTCTACACCACTCAGTCCATGTATTAACAAAGGCAGTGAATGTGATTTGTGGGGATTAGGATTCGATCAAGACAATCATATGCGTGCCAAATGATTATCGTGCTACATGTGACCTAAGGAAATAATACGTGCAATGATGATCAAGATAGAGTCATACAAGGAGGAGGAGTAGGCAGTATGCAGTATCAATAAGCACAAACATGTGCATGATAGGCGATGAGTTAGAATGCATCAACCTCACTAGATACCATGAATGTCATATGTATTCTTGAGTGAGTCAAGTAATTGATTCACAACAATAGAAATCCGGTAGTACAATAACGTTTGTTCAAGATTTCGCTTATCCAAATGAGGTAAAAACTAGAGATATTTATAAAGAATCTAGTTGTTAATGTTGTCTATCGGATTAGACAAATAACCCATTGCTGAAATAAGTTCCTCTCATAATGGATATAGAAGTAGGCTCCCTTGTTGACCCAAGCCCATTAAAGTCTTCATTTGTAATGTATGTGAGCATATTTGAGAAAAATTGGAATTGGGTAGGCCAATTCCAATGGGCCATACTCCAAGCCTTCCATGCCAATTCTCACATGATCATCCCAACTGAGCCAGACCTAACTCTTTAAGCCTTGTCATATTAGCCCAAAAAGTTAAAATTAAACAAAAATTAGGCTTAGAGCCATTGTAATCAAATTCATATATCTACATTTTGCCCCCCGACCAAAGTTCTTCCGGTTATTAGAGTGATTTGGGCATTAATCAAGCCCTTTCAAATGATAACAGTCTCACCCAGTGCATGTGCGCTATAACTTAGCTGCACTGCTGCTTGGTGTATTAATTTCTTGACAACTCATAAAGCAAAAGTCTAATGCAGCGTCACATATAATTGTATCATCTTATTGTGCATGCTCACAATATCGTCTGAACACATGCATCATTTCAAGCTAAAATTGTATCGTCACTAAGATGACAATATGTGTGTATATATATATACACCATATCGGCAGTCTCCTTTGATGGGTGATCATCCTCATGGGCATTAATCCACCTTCCATATTTGATTTGCATAAACGATTCCTCCCAATAAGTTGCTTTTGTTTTATTTCCCAGGTACTTCAGCTACAATTGACTTGTTTGTTTTGACCCTATTATCTTTCGAACCAAAACCTCAACACAGATCATATAACTAATTCAATTTACTATTTCGGCATGTCCAATGGCTCTTTTATGCTCTCAGTTATTTTCAATCTCCAGCTTATTTCTCCTTGTCATCTCATTGGTAAATAGCCCCACACTTACTCAATATCCCCAAAAGTGATGGATGTATCATGCCTATAATTGACTTTGGCGTATGTTCATACCAAGATTACGTAATTAAAACTTCAGTACATTGCTTCCTACATTCTATTGCTTGCCATAATTCTGATGCTTTAAATAAACACCAACTCTACTGGCTTACACAAAGACCAAATCCATATCTAAGTTTATTGCCAAAGCTCGTTACCTAAAGGAAGCCCATACCATGCTCATGAGACTTTTTTTTTCTTTTTTTATGTTTACACAATGGATAAATATTCTGCTACAAAACGTTTTGTACTGTACAATATTGTACTACAATGAGTTGTCTGAATTCGGTAAGCTCACTGTGAAAAAGAAGAAAGAAATCGTTGGGCCTCTTCCTTAAATTGTCGATGCACACTGCTTTAAAAAGAAAAAAAAGGTACGTAGCTTTATTCTTTATTCTTCTGTCACTAGCTTCATTTCACCCTCCATTATTTTGTCATTACCAGGAGAGCAACGTCTCCTTTCATTTTTACGATTCTCAAGAGAATATCTCTGCTCTGCTCAGGTACCCATTTCTCTTTAACATTGATAGCGTTCCAAGGTCTCTTTTTTTATTTATTTTTTTTCAGACACGGAGATTGTCTTTCGTCTTTTCTACCCTTTCAGGCCTATTATTGCTAGTGTATTTCAACAGAAATGCACCTTCACCAAGCCATTTCAAGATCATACATTTGAGTAAGGAACAAGCTGTTATAACCTCATACTAGGCTTCCAATGACCTTGATGGGACCAGGTTATATTAGCTTCCTTTTGATCTTTATTCCTGTTAATGACAACTATACTATTACGTTTGTTGAGTTATTATCTCTGTGGGCTTTCATGATGACTGCTTTATTTCAAGACGATATTGATCGTTTTGAGGGATATACAGTGCCTGTTGAGTTGTGTTATTCCGGAGCCCAGCCCACAATTGCTCTGCTCACTAAACCTATCTGCACGTGACTCACACAATCAAAACAGATCTCCTTCATGAACAGCTCCTCTTCTATTCCTCTCTAACCTTAAGAAATTAGGGTTTCTTCTCTACGACTTCACTGCCTCCATCCGCAAGCTAAGTAACTCATCTACTTTACTCATTTAGCCGATACACTCCCTAAATGCAACAACTTTTACTAATGTTGTATTAGACTCTCTGCAGGTAAAAGGAAGGATACATGCAATGGATTATTCAAGCTAATTCGAGCTCCACTGTGTGAACAAATGTTTCCAAAAGGGGGGTTAATTCCTTTTTCCCTTTCAACTGTTATTTATATGCGTAAATGTACAGTTATCTTGTTATTCTGTTACATGCAATATGTTAGTTGGTTGAATCTAACCAACTATGTATACAATAGTTTCTCTATCTGTTTCGTTGGTTGAATCTAACCAACTACGTATATAATAGTTTCTCTATCTATTTACTATGTAATCCTCAAGTCTACTTGGTATTTTTCTGCATCTTGTACTCTGACGTGTACATTTGTCTCCCCTATGGAAACACAACCTTGTCCTTAAGGTTGTAACCAGAATAGATGATTTGAAACTGGTCGTAATCTTCCCAACTCGCATCCTCCAGTAAAAGCCCCTTCCATTGAACCAAAATCTGCTTAGTGGGTTTCCGATTAACTAATATCACCCGAGAGCCAATAATAGCTAACGGTTGTAAAACAGGGTGATTATGATAAGCCTCATGAGGTAACTCCAAAATCGGATCTATAGATCCATAGGCTTTCTTGAGAGCAGAAACATGAAACACATTATGGATTTGTGAATTAGGAGGTAGCTCAACCCAATAAGTTGATGAACTAATCCTCTGAAGCACCTTGTAAGGACCATAAAAACGTTTGGAAAGCTTGTGAAAACTATTAGCAAGAGTAGTTTGTTTATAGGGTTTGAGCTTCACCATGACTAATTCCCCTTCCTCAAAAGTGACATCTGATCTATGCTTGTCTGCTTGAGACTTCATACGATTTTGAGCTTGCTGCAAATTCTGTTTGAGGATAGATAATACTTCATCCCGAGTTGCTAACTCAGTATCCACTGCTTCAACAGTAGAAGAACCTCTAATATAACCCAGAATAATGGGTGGGGATCTTCCATATACAACTTCGAACGGAGTTGTTTTACTACCCTCATGATATGAAACATTGTAGGCATACTCAGCCCATGGAAGAAATCGAACCCACAACTTGGGTTGTTCCATGACAAAACACCTCAAATATTGTTGAAGGGTCCTATTCATCACCTCAGTTTGGCCATCCGACTGAGGGTGATATGATGAGCTCATGCACAATTTAGTGCCACTGAGTCGAAATAATTCCTTCCAAAATTGACTCATGAAAACAGGATCCCTATCAGAAAAGATGGTTTGGGGAATTCCATGCAATTTAATGACCATGTTCACAAATAAGTTGGCCACTTTTGTAGCAGTAAAATGCTAATCTAAATCTCCTAAGTGACAGTATTTAGATAATCTGTCTACCACCACTGAAATGACAGATAATCCTTGTGAACATGGTAAGCATGTAACAAAGTCCATGCTTACGTCCTCCCATACCTTATCAGGAATTGGTAATGGGGACAATAAACCAGCAGGAGATTTAGTTAAATGCTTGACCTGCTGACAGATCATACAAGTGTGGACAAACTCTTCCACATCCTTCCGAAGTCCCTCCCAATAAAATTCCGCAGTAATCCTTTTGTAAGTTTTGAGAAAACCAAAATGACTAACTGATGGAGTTGCATGATATTCTCTTAAAACAAGAGGCACCACCAAAGATTCCCGAACCAAAAAAATTTTGGAATCATGATAAAGAATTCCATGCTTCCAAACAAGAGATTTGGTATGATGCAACCCTTTGGTAAGGTAAGAAATAATAGCTTGAAAAGCAGGATGGCTCTGATACTCTTGTTTCAAAATATCAATAAATTGAAATATAGGAGTAGACCATCCTAAATGACAATATGTCCCATCAAATTGTCTTGATAAAGCATCAACCAAAACATTTTCTTTCCCAGCTTTGTAAGTGATGGTATAATCATATCCAAGTAGTTTGGATAGATATTTTTGCTGCTCCGGTGTTTGAATCACTTGAGACAAAATTTCTTTCAAGCTTCTATGATCTGTACGGATCAAAAAATGAGTCCCCAGAACATATTGTCGCCACTTTCGAACCGCTTCCACCATGCCATATAATTCCCTCACATAGGAAGATGCTTTCCTTAAGTGAAAAGGAAGCTTCTTACTGAAATAGGAAATGGGAAGCTCATTTTGGAATAAGACAGCACCTATAGCAGTACCAGATGCATCTGTTTCAATAACAAATTGCTTTGTAAAATCAGGCAATTGCAAGATAGGAGCTTGTACAAGTGCTGTATTCAAAGAAACAAAAGCTTGTTCAACATCTGAATTCCACTCAAACTTATCCTTCTGCAATAAGTCAGCCAATGGACTGGCAATAGCAGCATATCCTTTAATAAACCGTCTATAATACCCAGCTAAGCCAAAAAAGCTCGTAATTGCTTGACTAAAGTAATAACTGGCCACTCTCGCACTCCTTGAACTTTAGAGGGATCCGGACTAACCCCTTTGCATGACACAATGTGCCCTAAATACTCAATAGTATCTCTGGCAAAAATACACTTAGAAGCCTTCAAAAAGAACTGATTTTACTGCAAAATCAGTAATACAGAATCCAAATGCTTCAAATGATCATCAAAAGACTTACTATAAACTAATATGTCATAAAAAAAAAAAATCAATGACATATTTTCGTAGAAATGGCTGGAAAAGTCTATTCATTATGGCTTGGAAAGTAGTAGGGCTGTTACACAAGCCAAAGGGCATTACTAAAAACTCATAATGGCCCTCATGAGTCCAAAAAGTTGTCTTCTCAATATCATCATGATGCATACAAATTTGATGATAGCCTAAACGTAAATCTAACTTTGAAAAACAAGAAGCCCCAAACAATTCATCTAGGAGTTCATCAATGGTTGGAATTGGGAACTCATCTTTCACAGTCACTTGATTAAGAGCCCTATAGTCAATACAAAAACGCCAAGTTATTTTTTTTTAACCAGAAGCACCGGACTAGAAATGGACTTGTGCTATGTTGGATGATACCCAAATTAAGTATCTTGAACTTGTTTTTCAATTTCACTCTTCCGAAAATGTGGGTATCGATAAGGTTTGACATTAATTGGCTGTGCTCCCTCCACCAAATGAATGAGATGCTGTGTGTTTCTTGGAGGTGGCAATGATGAAGGTGCTTCAAAAATTGAAGCATATTGCCCAATAATGCATCCAATGCATTATTGCCGGATGAAATGCCATGAAAATCGGATTGAAACTAAGCTGTCAATTGAAAACAAGAAACCATAGCATCCATTCGAACTAATTTCCTGAGTTGATGATGAGATATCTGGAAAATCATAGGATTTTCTTCACCTGTCAGTGTAATAGAGGAACCATTGTAGTAAAACTACATGGTTAATTGGCCGTAATCAATCGTGACTAGCCCAAGTTTTTGTAACCATTGAACTCCTAGGACAAAATCAGCCCCCTGAATAGGTAAAACATAGAATGCCTCCATAAACTGAATTCCTTGGATGTCCAGTGATACACTTGGACACTGTCCTTCATATGCTAACTTGCTACCATTCCCTATCATATCATTGAAATTGACTGAGGAAATAACAGATAAACCCAAATATTTGACAATTCTTGATTGTACAAAATTATGGGTACTACCCGAATCTACAAGTATAATGACATCGTTCCATTAATCGTTCCTTTAAAACGGATAGTCCGAGGAGTAGAGTATCCAGATAAGGCATGATAGCTAATAGTCCCCTCATCAAAATCCTCAATTCGAGATTCATTCAAATCCGTATCCTGAGCCTTCTCCTCTTCTTGTAACAACAAGAGGAATTTAGCTTTACATTTATGGAGTCTACTATACTTTTCATCACAGTAGAAACAAAAACCCTTTTCCCTCTTTTCTTGAAGTTCAGCTTGAGATAATTTTTTAATAAGCAAAGGTGATTTAGAATTAGATGGAGTTGTGAAAGTAGGAAAAATGGATGGATTAGAGAATTGTAAGGTAGAAGTGTGTGAAGAAGAAAAAGAACGAGTGGAATCAGGGTGAGAAAAAGTTGGTTTAACAAAAGCATGATCTGCAAATTTAGATTCATGCATTTTAGCTAACCAAAATGCATGTGATAAGGAATTAGGTCTAGAAATATGAACTTCTTTCCTAATATGCGATTTCAAACCAGAAACAAAGCAACTGATAAGAAAAGAATCAGGAATACCTACCACTTGATTTGATAAGGCAGTGGATTCCCTTTGATATTTAGTTACTGATCTTCTTTGCACCAATTTAGACAAGGCTCCCTGAAAATCCTCATACTCTGAATGACCAAATTGAGTCTTCAAAGATTGTAAGAACTGCTGCCATGAAGTCAATTGATTATTTGCTCTAACCACTGCAAAAATTGCAGCGCATCACCCTCCATTGCAAAAGCAGCAATGTCTAATTTTGTGCTTCGGGTATTTTGTGAAAAGCAAAGAACTTATGAGTCTGATAAATCCAACCCAGCACATCCTGACCCGAAAATTTAGGAATCTCGAGTTTAGTACCTTTCAACAAAGAGTCAGCTAAGGAAGATGATGGATGAGATCCATCAAAAGAATCTTGATGTAAAACGGTCGTAGGATTGTTCCAAATCTTCACACATCTGGAGACTCCTTCCACACGATAGATATAAGTGTTCTGCATGGGATTTACAGTGGGATTCTCGAGTAGTGCTGATGAAGGTTGATATGCGGTTGCTGCTGTGTTGTGCTTGGAGTTGACGATAGCTTGGAAGTTGTTGTGGTTGATTTTATTTGGCTGCTATTATGTTGAAGGTAAAATTTGGCTGAACATAGTGGAATCAGGTTCAATTATGTTTGACCTCGAAGATAACATTGGTTATAAGCTCTCGATGACAGCAAAATGCCAATTAAGAACCAAAGTTATGCAGTACACAACGATCAGTAATCGGAGCTGCTATTGAATAAACCAGCATTATTGATTCCTCGAACACCCGAGTGCAACAGAAATCCTTTATGTGTAGTTCCCTTGTGAAAATGGAAGGGTTAACAAGTTTGCGAAAAAGTAAGGTTAATTTTACCATTAATGGGATTTGCCATGAATTTGCGATGGGAATTGACTGTGTGAATCAGAGAGTTCCTTATTATTATAAACAACGGGGTAAAATGCCGAGCGTCTCCTAAGCCTATTTTAGTTGGAACTCCTGCTGAAATATGGCATGCTACTCAGTTGGGGCCCAAGTGTGGCTGATGGTATTACCAATTCGGCTGTCATTTTTGGCGAGTGCTTAAGAGCTGATGATATGTTGAGCTCATAGAAGAGGCTCATTAAAGTTTCGTTGACATTTGTCACTCAGTTGTTACTCTTATGAGTTAAATCTGGACATGGCATAGGTGTATCGGCTGTTTTCAAGAGAGTGGCTTCCTCAACTCACTAGAAGAGTGGTGAAGTCTGATGTTGCATGAGGTTTATCTTTCGGGAATTTTTTTTTTTTTAGCTTTTCCTATCATGCAGCTACGAACGGAATTGCTAGCTAAGGTCATTCACTTCATAGAGATTTTCTCCGATTCTATGGCTTTGGAAACATGGTTGCTTGCTTCAGCTATGCTTCAATTGCTCTTAATTCTCTCTGCCTCCCACCACTAAAGTTCGAGTTCAACTAATGCAAATCCCGAGAAAGTGGTGTAAAAGCAGCTAATATAAAAACTTTATATAGAAGAGTTGGAAAGGATGTTATTAAAGGAGAGGGAGGAATTTGAGGAGTTGTATCAAAAAGTTGTATCGAGAGGTGCAAAAGATGTTATGTAGATATGTGGCAGCGATGCTGTTAGAGAGCACTCGAAGAGCGCCATGTTGGTGCCACACATCATGCATGAGCACTCCAAGGTCTACCAGGTGTTTCACGTCTCTATCCACGCACACCGGTCCCCCACAATCCTGAGTTGATTTCGTTCTTAGTTCTCAAAATCGAAGATTATGGTTTTTGGTTGCTGGAACAACTTGATTATTTAATTGTTGCTACTCAGATTTGAGCTGCTGCTATTGTTGCTTGGAGCTGATTGTCAGTAACATGAGGGTCTGGTATGGTTGTTGTCAAGGAGGTACTCTAACTTCCGCCTCTGATATCAAGGAAGCCCACTGATGCGCTGTTATTGTCCTTAAGTGTAGATCAGGAAGTCAAAGTGCAGGAGTAGTATATTCAAGGTTAATTTTGACCTTGATTCATTCCAAATTGGACAAAACCCAAAACAAAAAAATTGTAGGTTTAACTCTCATGTTTCAGGATTTTGAATCACATCAAAAGGAGTTTAGATAAGAGAAATATCCATAATAGACCAAACTCTGTTAAGTTTGCAAAAATTAGGCGCCGCGACTATCATGCAGCAACTCCACGATAAAAAAAGTCCTTTATACACTTAGAATATCTCAAAACTCAAAACATAAAAGCTTAATAATTTTCTCATAAGTTTTCATAGAATTTTGAATAAGCTCAATAGAAGCTCGGATGAGAGAAATATCTAAAATTTACTAAGGTCTATTGAATCTGCAAGAATCAAGTATCACCACTAACACACAACAACTTCATGATAAAAATTGATTTTGTACATTTATAATCCTTAGAACTCAAAATACCAAAATTGCAAATATTTCTCTTAGCTTTTCTTAGAATTTTGAATCATATCAAAAGAAGCTCGTATGAGAGAAGTATCCTTAATTTGTCAATATTTGTCAAATCTGCAAAAATTAAGGATTCTTACTGTTATGTAGCAACTTCATGATGAATTCTGTATTGATACACTTTGAATTCACCAAAACTCAAAACATGAAAGTTGTATATCTCTCTCCATCTTTCCATAGAATTTTGAATCACCCCAAATGAAGATAATATGAGAGAGATGTACATAATTTACGAAACTGTACCAGATTTAAATATATCAAAACATAACTTTGTAGATGCAACAACTTCACAACCAATTTTGTATTAAGAAACTCCGAATTCATTAAAACTCAAAACATGAAAATTTTAAATTTGTTTCTTATCTCTCTAAAGACTTTTGAATAGTCTCAATCCGAGTTCATATGAGAGAAATGTGCACAATTTACAAAATGCGCGTAAGCAGTCCTATTCCCTTCTCAAGTGTGCTGTTGATTGAAGTTGCTACTGCTATCTTGGATATCCCGACCTATGTTGTAATCAATATATATATATGCTCAAATAATGCATATGGATCTATCAAACTCACTAATAACTTAATTTTGCTCATATGAGGAAGTAAAATGAATTTTGGGCTTGATCTCTATTGCATGTTGTGCTTAGCTGTTGTGCCTCCTTTAAATTGTGTAGTATTGGCTTGCCTATACTTCGATATGTGAAACGATCATGGCTAGTATGCTATCATGTAATGGTTTCCATTGTATTGAATCTGGCTTGTGCATACCAAAATAACATGAAAGATAAAATTTTTAGGCATTAGGAAATTGCATATGTGCTTCATGCCTTTCTATCCATTTAATGTCTTATTTTGTATAACCATCATAAATGGGCTTAGTAATTGTCAAAGCATTTGTATACTTTCTTTTTATATATGTCTTTATGACAATGAAATTCTGCATGAGCAAAACCTCCCTTGTTTGTGAAACTAACTCATCTCATTTTCTTGCAATGTAGGGCTTTAGATTGAAGTGTTGAATCTTCATCACGTATCCTCTTGACTTCATTTTTACAAATGTGTTTTTCTTACTTTAGCGACTGCCTATTTAAGGTCATATTAGCGTTGTCAACCATCAATGATTCTTGAACATTGCCCTAAGAACACTCAACTTCAAACATTCTTGATCATCATGCGTTCCATTCTTTCATCTAATGACTATGGTGCCTCATGATTTTTGAGACAAAATTCTCCTTCATCTGTGTTCCGACCGCATAAGTGGCAATCTTGAGACCACACATGTATGATGACGTTCTCAGCCGTCCGTGTCCCAAACCTCATGTGACAATCTTGGAATCGTATATTGCGTCTGTGTTCTATTCCTCACATGATAACCTTGGCACGACACTGCACCGCTGTGAGAGAGGCTCTTCTCAGCTGTTTGTGTCTCATTTGCCCATGCGACAATCTTAGAACCGCACTACTATAAAAGGGTGCTCTTTCTCATCTTATGCATCCAGTCATTTGGTGAATGAATGCGATACTTTGTTAGTTGATATTCTTGTCGTGTGTGTCAAATGCTGTTGATTTGAGTTCACAAGTAGCATCTCTTTTGATTTTGCATGTGCGTATGATTCCTTCACCATGTAGGTGTACATATAGCAAGTATCATGGGAATGATGAAGGAAAATAGAAAGGGTAGGTCTCGCAATGGCAACCATACAGATAAAAATAATGAAATATTGGCGAATTCAAGTCATGTGCCAAACGTTCCCTTGCCACGTAGTAAATGGCTTGATGCTACACTTTGAAAAGATTTTTTCTAGAGAGATGTTAAGAAAAAGGATTTGTGCGTGCATCCTCCTAAAGATAGTGAGTTGCATTTCATTCAACCGAAGCCCAAAGTAAATGATAAGAGGAATATAGATGAGAACTTCATATTACATTTCAGAAATGAAAGAAAGGAGCTTCCCCTTTTTGAGGCTGTATTCCATTGCCCAATATAGATATTGCAAGGGCGGCAATCATGGTTATATCACATCATAACACTACTAGAGAACTAGCCTTTAGAGACAGAAAATTTGCGATGGAAAATTTCTGTCTCTAAAAAAATGAATTAGAGACAGATTTACGACGGATTTATGATGACATGAATTATGAATAATCCTCTAATTTTTATATGCTTTTGCGACGAAATTTGCGACGGATTACACATTGATTTGCGACGAAAATTTTTCTGTTGCAAATTTGTCTCTGATTTTAGAGGGAAATAAATTATTTTAGCGCCAATTTCTATTTTTTTAAATTCTGTTGCAAATTTGTCTCTAAACTAAATTATTACATATATGTATATATAAATAATTATGTTTAAAATTTATTTTAAATTATACATATCTAATATAATATATGTGCATTATATAATAAGGACATTATTATATTTGTAAATTAATTTTATTATATAATAACTATAATATGTATAATCATTTGTTATTTACAACTAATTATATATATTTTATTTATAATATTTAACATTACATTACATATATATATATAATAAAGTATAAATTAAAAATAGTACTTAAACATAAATATTATATTTATATCTTATTATATATTCTTTTACATAATAACTTATATAAAAAACTCAAATTATACAACTTAATAAAATAGTGTATAATAATAATATATATGTTATATGCAAGTAATATCATAAAATACTAATTAAAAATAAAGTATATTTCAATAATAATATATGTAAAATAAAATAATTAATATAAAATGTAAACTTAGTATATTTAAACATATATAAATATATGAATAATATATTATATTTCAATAATATATTAATAAAAATATATATTCATATTATTTATAATTTTTTATTATATATTATATTATGACTGTTCATATATTTTTTAATATAAAAAAATTTATTATATATCTTACATAATTTATATTTACATACTATATTTTATTTAAAATATAATACATATTTGGGGAAAAAATAATATACTACGTAAAAATATAGTATATTTAAGTAATAAAATATGTAATATATAATATTAGTTAAATATATTTAAATTGGTATTATATATTATTTTATTAATATAATAATGAAAAAATATATTTTTATATTGTTTACATTATATTATAATTTATTAAGTGCAACAAAAATGAAATAAAAAAATAAGCACATTAATTAAAAATATACAATTTATTAATTTAATATAAATATTAAATAACTATTGTAAAAAGTATAATTATATTATATATCATTAAATATATATATAAATTTATATGTATAACATTATTTATTTACATAATATATAATATTTTTTAATAATAATATCATATTGGAAAAAAAATTATAATATACTACTGAAAATATTATATATTTATAATTAAATATATAATTTAAAATAATTATTATAAAATATAAACATTGTATATATTAATATTATATATTATTTTAATAAAATATTAATGAAAAATCCTTAATAAATATGTGAAGTGAAATTATAAATAAAAATAAACTATAAAAGATATAAAATGTTTTATAGTTATAATATTGTAAATTGTGGTATCTCTTAAATAAACAGTAGTGGAACTTTACTCAAGAAGATACGAATTGGTTTATCGGTTTAGTGCTTGTGAAAACTTCAATGTTAAGTGTGTTTAGTATGTAGCATTCTATGATGGGTGACCTCCTGGGAAGCATAAATAAGAGGCAAATGTGTATTTTTTTAATAATTTGTCTTAGAATCAGAGACAAATTTGCGACGGAATAATTTTATTTAATATTTACTAATTGGATATTTAAAAATAACTAATTATAAAACAGAGACAAATTTGCGACAGAAATTCCGTAGCAAATTTGCGACGGAAAATAAATCTGTCTCTAAAAGAATTAGCGACGATGATTTTTGAAACAGAAATTTGCGACGGAAATTCTGTCTCTGAAAGTCTTTAGAGACAGATTTTTCACTTTCAGAGACAGAAATTTTTTGTCTCTAAAGCCAAAATTTCTTATAGTGTAAACAATTCCCATTACAGGTCTCGTTTAGAAGATACAAGAATCAATTTTGCTATATGGATCTCCTCTAAAATGGTTGTCCATTCTCAAAGTATTGAAGCATAGCGAGCTATATTAGCATGTTGGAGTATGTGTACACATACATTTGTGACATATGGAGAGAGATTACTCCAACTTTAGAAGATGTATGCTACTACTGAGTTTTCCTTGTTCTGGGTCGATTGATATCGTCACGGCTGAGATCTCAGAGGAGGATGAGGAAATGTTAGAATCTGATAGACAAGAAGCGAAAGACAGTCATAGACAAGCATCATTTTGTGCATAGATTAAACATTTTTTTCATCGCGAAAGGACTCGATCTGAAGGCCCTCATTATGGATGCGAGTAAGTGTGCATTCCTTGCTTTGTTTATTTATGCTTGATTGTCACTATTTCAATATGACTTTACTTATAACTTGCAATTTATTTTAGGCATGAGTTAGAAGCTTTCATTGCTTGTTAGTTATCCACGAACATGTTTCTTGGTTTGGGCCCCAATTTTTTCACTTAGCAATTCATCTTATGCGTGGAGAATGATTTGCCTTAGCACCTTTTTATTTAAGATCTTTATATTAGAGCTTGCACGTTTACAATGAAACTTCAGTTCGATCAAAGGGGCAGTATATTATTGTACCAATTTCAGACTTGGGATTCTTGCACTTGTTTTTCATTGAACATTACAAAGTGTATCTAGGTGTGTCTGTTACGAAACTTGATCCTGTTAAATCTCTAGCTTGGGCTTGGGTTTATACAAAGCCTTTAGGCTCATTACTTGATATTATAGATGATGCTCATGAGGTTGACTTTCTCTTTTATACAAAGGAATTTGAGGGGTATGATTCGTGTACGACATATTGCCCTTCGGGTCCTAAGACTTTGGTGAATCTAATGGAATGTGGAGAGCAACGTTCTGATGCTGAAGTAGGATATGTTTTTTGGTGTACACCTCTAGGCTTGCCTGCGCTTCCTGATTGATGTGACTCTTCTATAGAGTTCCTGGAGCGTAGGGTGATGTTATACTCACCTCATCAAGCTGCACGATACTTTTGATTTGATCAAGGTGTACCTTCTATAGTAGCCCTTAACACAGATTTTAACAAATGTTGTGAGACAATTAGTCCTGGGAAGCACCATGAGCTTTACTTTGTTGTTAGATGAATGTTTTTTCCATCTATCAATCACTCTGGTGTTGCATCAAGCGGATGGTTGACATATTGGACCAGGTATCTCAAAGCATTTAAGAAATATACTTCTTCAGCTACAGATGACAGTTTGTTAGAGTTGATCATCTATAGGTATGAGTTCCACTTTCAACTTCCTAAAGATGACAAGAACAATATTCTAGTGAAAGCAACAATTGGGTGAACTATGCCTCCTACATCAGTCATCAGTCAAATCAAGCGTTCTTACCTTTGTGAGGTATTAGATTTTGTTATTTAAGTTGTCTCTTCTCATTATATATATATATATATATATACATATATATCTTGAAGTCAATTATAACGTTTGTTCACCATTGTTTATTTGTGGGATACAACTTTAAAAGGTACATCTTCGGCTCTAATGGAACAACCATCTAAGGGAAAACATAGTAGTAGCCATGATGTTGTTACTTATACTAGAGATGATTCTATAGTAGGGTCTACCCCTTCAATTACACGACCTTTTCCTAGTCGCTATGGTCAAGGAAAAGTATTACAAACCAAAGATCATGTAATGACTACTATCGATACAACTGAGGAGGAAGACGATAGTGAGGAGGTCGACTATGAGTTGTTCCTTGTTAATGATGTTAGCATTAAGGTAGTTCTTCAATAGATGATTTAGAGACTTGTAAAGGCCTTCTTGTAGATGAGGAAGACCTCCGTCTTGAAGTGAATGACATTGTTGATGATGATCTCGATAGAATGGTGGCTCATGACGATTAGAAGCCTAGAAACATGGAAGATGGTTATGTCCAGGCTCATGACATTTCATTGGTAAACCCTCCGTCTCACAACATTATAGTTGATGGTACTGCTTCCAATGCTACTTCAATTTCTAATGCACTACCTCCTTCAATTAGTGGTGAATCACAACAAAGAAGAGCAAACAAGTCTATTATAGTTGCAACTATGGCATGCTTAGATGATACAGCTTCATTTCATGGTTATATTGTGTCAACTCACCTAGTGAAGCCCTTATAGAGTCTTGCTAATATAGACAAGGAATTTTGGGTTGGCTCTTCTTTGCTAGGGATAGAATTGGCAAACACAATGATGAAGATGTTTGGTGAAGCTATGCTATTGATGGAGAGGTATTGGAACTCTTTGTCAAATACTAAATTAGAGCAACTTGTCTAATGTGTTGAGGGGGCCCGTTTGCTATAATTCAAGGTTGATAGCTTATGGTCTATTGCTGCCAAGGCCAAGAGGTGGCTAAATTATCATGAAGCCAAGACCCATCATGACAAATTAATGGTAAAGATGCAAGAACTTCACCAAGAGGCTAAGATAGCAAAGGCTGAGATGGAGGCCATGCTTGAAGATAAAGACTTAGAGTCCAGAGTTTGCTCAAACATCAGGCGTAGTTTAGATTAGCTAATATTTTCACTTCTAGTTCAGGAACAATCTCCTTTGGGGTAAAACATCGTTTACCTTGATTTTGCATAATTTTTTCTTGATATTGCTTTTATTTAATCATTTATTTATATTAGTGAGTAGCAAGGTATCACTTAGGTCATCAGTAATATGTGCATGTAGCTAAGTAACAATGCTTTCACTTAGTAGTAGTGAGTAATGGAATAATGAGTGCTATTATGACTATTATGTTGCGCATCAAAGCAATGCTCTCACTTTCTAGCAACGGTTTGATTTGATACTTTATCATGTTATAGCTTGTACACTTCGAATAGCATAGAATTCATAAAATACCACATCATGTTGTATAACTTTACATATTAAGATTATCATTCCTTTTGCGAGTAAAGACATTTCGATTTCACAAAGGTTGTTAAGGGGGTACTACCCACCACTTATCCATTCCATTAAATACAATAGTTGGTATAATATACTTAGACAAAAAAAATTTATGCATGCATCATGCCATGCGCTTAGTAAATTTTAGCAATTATAAACTACATGTTATAACATGAATGAATGTCCTGCATAGGAGACAAGTCTTCCACTAAGCAGTAGCAACATACAAATATAACATATGACTAAACTGATGGACGAAAGAATCATTTGAAAGCAAGCTCATGTTATTGAAGTGATCATCATCATTAATCATGCTATTACATATAAAACTTCTTTACATATTGAAAATTTATAGGAGTTATAATAATATCAGTCTTTAGATTGAGGAGCTTGCAATATCCACTATCATGGACTTCATGTACAACAAAAGGACCTTCCTATTTTGGCATAAACTTTGGTGCAGTATACCTCGGCATACGTGTTCAGTTGCACAAAGTACAACATCACCACTTAAAAGGACCTTTTTCGCACCAATTAGTCATAGACTATACCAAGCTTGTGTTGGAACTTGATGAAGTTGTTTTTGGCTTATCTCTTCTTTCATCTAAGGCTTCCAAGTCTATCATGCGTAAGGCATCTGGCTCAAGCTCAACATGGATCGCTAATCATGCTGAAGGGATCAGAACCTCTATGGGCACAATTGATGTCGCTTGTTTTGGTCATTGTTTCGAAGTCCTATAAGCCCAAAGTGCTAGAGGTAGCTTATCATGCCATTCTTTAAGGTTGTCATGTACCAAACGATTGAACCCTTTTCAAAAGAGTCTTGTTCGTAGCTTCCACTTAGCCATTGCCCTTAGAGTAATAAGGGGTCGCCTTCACATGATCGATACTATAGGATTCCAACAGCTATCGGACATGTGAGTTGAGGAAAGGAGTGCCATTATCTGAAAGGATGCATTTCGAAATCCCAAATCTACACATAATGTTCTCCTTAATGAAGTTTGCAACTGTTGGTCCCGTCACCTTCTTTAAAGGGACAACTTCTACCCACTCAGTAAAGCATTCAGTCCAAACTAAGATCTAAATACAACCTCTAGATGGTGGGTGAATGGGACAATTAGATCAAATGCCCAAGTATGAAGGCCATGGGGTTGTCAAACAATGAAGTGAGACCACATGAGCGTGAATCGCATCTCCATGTTCATGGAAAGCAACACAGCATTTAACAAAATTGGAACTGTCTGATTCCATGGTTGGCAAATAGTACCCCATGTCAAGTAGTTGATAATACAACTTCCTTGCACCTTAGTGCTCACCACATTATTGAGCATGTAGCTCAATTAATATATATTCTGTTTCAGGAGATGCAATGCATCTGAGAGGCTTTCCCATAAATCAAACTTTATACAGCTCATCTTCAGGCATTAAGTATTTTCCGCTTTCTTCTTTATCAACCTAACATTTGTACTATTAGTTGTAGGACATATTCTTCAAATAGTCAATGTATGGACGATGCCAATCTCCATCAATTGCCACAAAATTACATTCTTTTACATCTGGCAACTCAGAGCACTTGGGACAATGCATTTTCACATGAGATGCATCCTTAGCCATTGAAGGCTAGTAATACCTTACACGTTGAATGCAACGGTACAAAGGAGTTCCTTCTTCTCCACACCAGATTTTATGACACTTGTCCAATTTTAGTCGAGCCTGTTTTGCATAAATGCATCGCGATAGATACCCTCCGATCCTTTGAAGTACAGGGTACCATTGACGGGAATAAAATTCCTCAAAGTCACAGTAGAGGTCGCATTGGGCTGTACTAGTTGGGTGTTCATACGAATGCGTCAGTCATTTGCTGTTTCCTCATCTTCCTCCAACAATTGCAAGGCTATGCAAGGAATTGTTTTCTTAATAACTTTAACATCTACACTTTCATCTAAAGCACACATTGGAATCTTAGATGCCAATGTTGCCAACACATCTACATAACAGTTTGTAGCTCGCTTGGTATGTTCATACCTTACAACTTCAAACTTCCCAATTAAAGCTTGCACTACAGCTCTATGAGGCGCAAGTGCTAGCTCCTTGAGGGCATACTCACCATTGGTTTCCTTGATGATCAAATTTGAATGGCCATGAATACACAGACGGTTTGCTCCAGCTTCCAAAGAAAGGACGATCCTAGTAACAATGCTTCATACTCAGCTTCATTATTAGTGTAATGAAAGTCAAGTTTAAACGCTAAGGGTATTTCCTGGTCATTTAGTGATGTCAATACAACTCCTACTCCCCAACCTTAACTTTCCGATGAACCATCAAACTGAAGTGACTACTCTTCTTCAGTTTCAATCATGAATGAATCTTCATGAAATTCTGTTGATGGTATCTGTGATCACATCTTCACTTTTCATTTGGAAAATGAGCCAAGAGGTCAGCTAAGGCTTATGACTTAATAGCTTTAGGAGTCTGTATTGTAATGTCGAACTCTCTAAGAAGCAACAACCACTTTGAAACATGCCCAGATAACGCTGGTCGTGGCAATAAATACTTGCTAGGATCTGACCGAGTGACAAGATTGACCCATATGCTGGAAGTAGTGATGCAACTTTTGAGTAGCAAATACCAGCGTGAGATAATGCTTTTCCAAGCTGGGTACTTACCTCGCTTCCTTGAAGCGAACGACTCAAATAGTAGACTGGCTATTCATGACCATCTATTTCTTAAGCAAGTAAGGCTCCAATGTATCTATTAGTAGAAGTCAAATACAATATCATTATACTCCCTTCACAGGCATGGTCATGGTATAAGAAGAAGTGAGAATTCCCTTAATTCTTTGAATTGCATCCTCATGAACTTGCTTTGATTCAAATGTAATTGCTTTCTTCATAAGTTAATGTAAGGGATACGAAATCTCTATAAGTGCACGTATGAATCGCCTAACATAAGAAACATTTCCCATGAAAGTTTTCAACTCTTTCAAAGTAGCAGGCAAAGGCATAGATAATATAGCTTGTATCATCGTAGGATCAACATCAATTCCCTTCCTATGGACCAAAAATCCGAGAAATTTTCCTGAAGCAACTTCCAAGACACATTTTAGAGGATTCATGTGAAGCTTATACAATTGACATTGCTCAAAAACCTTCTGAAGATAGACCAAGTGGTCATATGCAAGCTTTGATTTCACAACTATTTCATCTATGTAGTCTTTAATGAAGTCATGCATCATATCATGAAATATGGTTGTCATTGCTCTTTGATAAGCAGCACCAGTATTCTTAAGCCCAAAGGGCATGACAGTATAATAAAATTTCCTAATAGGTGTTCGAAACCATCTATGAATGAAAATAGTTCATGTCCTGCGGTGATATCCCCTAAAGTGTCTATATTTAGCAAAGGAAAATCATCTTTAGGATAAGCCTTGTTCAAATCTTGAAAATCCACACATACCCTTATCTGACCATTCTTCTTTCTGACAGGTATGACATTTGCGAACCTAGTAGGGTGCTCAATTGGTTTGATAAAGCCTACATGAAGTGACTTCTCAATTTCATGCTTAATCTGAACTTCAACCTCAGGACGGAAAATTCGTTGTCTTTACTTAACAGGAGTCGTGCCTGGAGCGATATTTAGTCTATGCACTACAAGACTAGAGTCTAAACCTGACATCTCATCATATGCCCAAGCAAACATATCTCTATATTCTCTTAATAAATCAATGAGAGGACTCTTAACATCTTGTAACGAGCATTTGCTGATAAAAATTGGCCGCAGCGATGCTCCTAATCGTGCTAGATCCAATTCTTCAATTTCTTCATTCTGTGGCTTTTATTTGATCCTACATTTGTTAAGGGACGAGTTGAATTTCTTGCATTGGTATAGGGTCTGAAGAAGAACAAACCTCCTTAGATGCCGAAAACCATCATAAGAGATATACTCTCTGTTTGTTCTCTCTAACATAACTTTCAACAACATGAGTCTGCTTATTCTTCTTCTTACCGCCAAGACAACCACGCATCTTTCTCTTCATTTGTTAACCCTCTTGAACTTCTTCCCATGTGGGTAATAGTACACCTGAAGCTCTAGTAATAACCATCTTGCCTTCATCAACATATTCATTGAAGAAGGTAGATTCAATGAAATATGACTCGTCATGCTCAAAATGATTCTTCGTAGTAGGGATGAATATATCATATCCATTCCAATGTCCTTTGATGTATTGATGCATCATTGAAGGTATTAAATTATGATCGTATAGCCACTTTCTACCTATCAAAAGATGATAGGATACGGGCACGTCAATCGCATGAAAAGTAATAGTACCACGAATAAGCCTAGTCTTAAGATCAACATTAACTCCCCTAATCGTTTTTGTTGTAGTATGATTAAAGCCATTAACTGAAATGGGTTGCTTCACCAAACGACGATGATCAATACCAACAGCCTCAAATGTAGTCTCAGGCATGATGTTGAGAGAAGAACCAACATCAATAAATGTCCTTTTAACTGGATAGCCATTGAGTGTGCTCTCCACATACAATGGTCAATTGTGATTTGAATTGTCCACACACATATCCGCATCAGTGAACAAGATTTCATTTTCATGTGCTCGAGCCATCCTTTTGACGGGCTACACTACACTATACTCGGCATATTGACCCTCGAAAATTTGCACAAGCGCAGTTGTTGTGTCATGCCTCACCTTCTCATCAAAACCAAGCAGCTAAAAAAAGTTTCTAAAACCCTAAAACTCTTATCCCACTAGCCCTATATAAATAGTCTTACTCATGTCTACCTTTTCCTTTTTAGAGATCCGCCCAAAACCCTTAGGTAAGGTCCTTTAAAACTCTAGCCCCTTTTTAGTGCTAAATATGTGGGATTAACAAAAATGTAGTGGTTGATGTGTTGTTGCTCACCAAATTTAAATTTATAATCTTATTAAGTTCAAATCCACATCAGGCAGTGCACCTATCAAATAGTATGAAAATTAACTCAGATGTCATCCTAAGGATCTATGGGCAAGTACTAGTAACACCGTTTTACCACTATCTAGTCTAAATTATCAAGAGATTATATTTACCCTAACGACTAATTATACTAAAAATTAACAAACCCTAATTATAGAATATGAGTGCAACGATGCCCCTAGTTTTGATCCACCCTAACCCTAAATGCAT
The DNA here is from genome assembly GCA_024138025.1 of Combretum micranthum. Lineage (NCBI taxonomy): Eukaryota > Viridiplantae > Streptophyta > Magnoliopsida > Myrtales > Combretaceae > Combretum > Combretum micranthum. Next base: position 725,353 of record JAMXBD010000607.1, read on the forward strand.
ATGATAAAATTAACTGATGATAAATTAAGTCTTGAACTGCAGGGTTACTAATTAAACTAATTATTTTCTTCAAGTCAATTAATTCTTAATTTTACATGAGAAAGTAGGAATCTCTTCCTTCACTAATGCCTATGAAAAATTGCATGAGATTTATAAACCCTAATTAAAGATTTGATTTTTATTACAAAAATTCAAAGTCTCCCTATGTCTAGGTGAAATATGCGAATTCATCATTCATGCAAGATTTATCCCATTAGTTGAAATTTCTTTCTAACTAACAAGAATCAAACATGTAACAAATCTAGCCACAATTCATTACAAGAACAAATAAATCACATGAATGAATTCAAGACAAAAACTTTTCATTAATTAACACAATTTCAGAACATGGGTTAGGGTTTCACAAAACCTAGGGCATACAAATCTACTCTTTCATAGAATAAACAATGAAAACAATGAAAACAACAAATCTAGAAGAGTTTAAGGAAAACATGATTGATAAAACCTTGAAATTGAATCGTTGTGAATCTTCAATGTTGACTGGCCGACTTCCCTGGAAAAGCTCTCTAGAATACGGACTTTAGGGTTTTTCAATGGAGCAAAACTCTCTATCTTCTTTATTCCACGAAGGAAGGCCATATTTATAGGAAATTATTTGTACACAGGTGCCTACACAACCTGTGTACATCGAGGAGTGTATAGCATAAATTTAGCGAATTTTTCTTTTCTAGCATATATACACTACTCAAGATATACGACTCGTGCTACTTTCTTGAAACTCATTAAAAACTCTAGATTTTCTTCAAAAATCTCCTCCAAATCTATACTAGCAATATAGAATTACTAGTATATAATTAGCATCTTCAACAAGGCTCCATAATTCTTCAATAACTTGGCTTCTTCCATGGCAAATTTTTTGAAAAACTCCATTGTTCCATAATCATTCCTGACACAAGAAATTAACCCAATAAATGTTCTTTACTTCAATAAATCACTCAAACAGCATATGAAATATGCTCAATATTGCACAAATAATAAGTGTCTTAAAGTACTTATCATGTAGCGTTAATTAGCTCATATGGTGTCTTTACGTGAGGAAAATGAAGAGGATGAAGTAGTTTTAGAAGAGGAAGGAGACCAATCATCACAAAAAAATTCGTATCAAGGTAAGCATGAGATTTTAAAGTATTGTAATAGAAGTATTATAGCATTTTAGGCATGAAAATTAACTTGGGTGAATTAATATGTTTGGGGTATGAAGAAATCAAGTTTTTGAGTAATTTTAGAGCCTAGCCGTCTTGTGGTGGTGCAAACACAAATGATTATTGAGCAAGGTAAGGCTTTGAAACTAACTCCTTGTATATGGAATTAAACATGTTTTAGGGCTTAAATTTTATTGTAGGAGATGTTAGAGTTGTTAAATAAAGAATTTGTGCATAGATGTTTTGAAAATTTAAGAGAAAATATGATAAGTTTGTGGCTACTATCAAAACTAGGTGTTTTAAGCTTCCAATATCCATAAATCATGTTTTAACAAATGAATGATAAAAATAGATAAGACTAGGCTTGATTATGGTCGTATAATACCGTCAATATCACCAAAATTTATCTCAAAACATGTTTTTGACAAAAAAAATCAAGTTTGAATGTGAAACACCCCAAACCCAGAAAAGCATATTCGGTACATGAAGACGTGTACATGCAGCGCTTCTCTTTGTTCCACAAAGTGCAAAGAAAACATAAAACTCAGAAAATCATGATAAGAATACGACATCGTGCTCCCTTCCATGCTTCTCTCTATTCTAAAAATGCTTGAAACCCAAAATAACATTAGGAGAAATATGCAGCGATGTTTCCTCCGTGCTTCTCTTTAATCCCTAAACATAAAAGAAACACGACTAGAACACAAGGTGTTCTATCTCATCATGTTCCTCTTTGGTCTCAAAACTCCTTCCAACCTTAAAAGAACATAGGGGGATGCATGCCCTCACGTACCCCTTATGCTCTTTACCAGTCCCTTTATTACTTTGCCTTTTCTCGCCTAAATTGTACGGAACTTGACTCAGTTCTTCTTTTAACCTTAAGTAACCTTCTAAGACCTTCAAAACACATATTTATCAAGTACTAATACTCTATTCATGTTGTACATCATCCATACACTTAAAGTCCAAAAGCTTCACATAAATGAAAGTAATTTATACTTAATAATTGGAGTAGAACACTAAGAACTAAATGAGATTAGTGGACTATGGGAACGTATTCTGGAAAGGTCAAGAATCAAGACCCGCGAAGTATAGCCCATTAAGGGGTGGTTAACCTAAGCCCCAAAACCGACCCTAACCTGCATAATTAACTAGACAACTTGGCTAGATGAAACAAATGACCCTTTAAACATTATCTTTGAGTAGATATGGTTAGACTAAATGACCTAGATGTAACAAAGAACTCAAATGAAATAAAGGTAGTAAATGTTGAACTGATTCTCACCTTCAATTATGAGCAGTTTTAGAGATCGAGCTTAGAAAGCGGTGGCAAGCTTAAATAGACTGACAAATACACAATAATTCTGTGTTGCTTGGTAAGATAGTATTGATAACCAAACTAAAAATTTATACTCGGCTTAATTGAGTGTTGGTTGCTGCTTGACTGCTTACTCTAGGAGTGGTATCCCTTAGATTGGATTGCGAATCTGATTGCAACTTTGGGAAAATGTGGTGATTTAATTGCTTAGACCCCCATAGTGCATGGTTTGGCCCAATAAGTAGTCAATAGGGAAATTTTCGAGAGCAGATAACTAACTAGAATCAGGTACAAAGTAGTGACGAGTTATACGGTGTAATGTGACCCTATATAAAGCGTCACAATGGAATGTGCTCATCGATGACAGCTTACGAGGAGATGAACCAAACGGAACTATTTTCTTCTTTTCTTTCCTATAAGTATGAGGACCTTATTAAACCCTCCTCTTCGATGCGTAATATGCTAAGGGAACCCTTCTCCTTTTTATCTGATGGAGTCATGAGTACTCTTGTGAGTGTTGATATTTATAGGAGATTGGGGATATCTTGTTTGTGGATTTTAAATTAAATATCACAAACTATGATTGCTGCATCAGATTAAGAGCGTGTGACATGCGGTGTGTGCTTGTGTTACTATTTATTGGTCTTCATAGCTCATTCTTTAATATTCCAAGTTTCATTGGTGGTACGATGTGGATGAATTCTACGCAGGATGACTTGGTTAAATGGTGATATACAAGACATGGGTAAAGTTTTATTATAATCATATTTTATTATTTGAATAATTGTAATTAAATAACTATTGAGGACTTTTGTTCACCTTGATACAGACCATTAGTCCAAAATTTTTGTAATTAAGTTGGATTTATTTGATGGGCCTTATGGACAATATTTATAAATGACTATTTATGATACTTATTTTCTAAAAAGGTCGAATTTATAGGTTTTAATAAACCCAAACCATGGATAAACAAACGTCACTTTGCCAAAATTTTTATAAAAATTAATAATGATTTCTCAAATTAAAACTTAATTAGAAACCCACTCAATAACGAAATGCCTTATACATATCGCTTGGAGGTGATATGTGTGACGTAACTATCACACCCTATGCACTTAGGCGGGTCGTTACAATAATCATAATAAAGAAAACATAATGAACTAAACTTACCTAAGATAGAGATCACATGCACAAAATAAGGAGGATCTGTGGCAAGAAAATCCATTGGGTCAAACTTGGGCCGTATCACCAGTGAAGCCAGGTTCTAATGGTTTGACAGTGGCAAAGCTATCGGTAGTTGGTTGGATGAAGCAAGCTGAAGGCAGTGGTTACTCCGGTTGGACCAATTTGGCTCGAAGACATTGATAGGTTGTGGTTTCAAGGCTTTCCAACAGTGTAAACAACGGTGGCTACAGTTGTCAAAATCGCGAGTCAAATATACATTTCTATAATTTATAATTTTTTATATTTCTTCTTAATTAAAATGGATGAAAAAATTATTAGGTGTGGACTTTAGATTGAATTATGAATTTATGTATACGATTCTATAAGTTTACGATTTTACCAATTTTACACAATTTCTACCGATTCTATTCCTCCAAATAAATAGTAAAATTATGATTTTGGCAACCATAAGGCCAGTAGCCACTGGGGGTGTTTTTGGTGACTTGAGTGCTAATAAATCGGTGGGTTTTGAAAATTTTTACCTTCTGAACACTCCAATGGTACTTGATTTCACCAATTATCCCTAGAAAAACAAGTATTGGGAGTAAAACACTTGAAACCCTAATGAAGAACAAATTCATAAATTAAGAGGAATTAAGAGAGAACAGACCTGATTCATGGGTTGCAGTGTAGCGTGTGAGTCCTATTTATAATGCTAGGACTGAGGATTACAGCCCAAGACTTGCTAATTTAACTAAAATCGTCTATAGGGTTTCTAAGGCAAGTTCTTGCATGAAATTGGCAAATTGGGGGTAATCAAGATACAAATTTCTAATTCAACAAGATTAGATGTATATATACTCATTTGAAGCTATATGTATCTTTGAATTTTTCCAAAATATGCAAATTTGACACGGATCGCCACAAATTTGGAAAGTTGAATCTTATTTTTCCCAAAGTTTGAGCTTGCATTTGATATAGCAAATGATTATGAAAATTTGCATGTTTGGTATCAACTGAAAGCTTTCCATGCTTATTTATCAATTTTTCCATTAATTTGGCTAAATTGAAATTGAAACTAGGTCAATTTTGAGTGCAAAGTAAAGGGGGTAAGCTGTTTTTCCATGTCTAAAGGTAGAAGAAGGCTGGAGTTAGTCTGACGTCAATGCTAATTTTTTTTTTTCGAATTACCTACTTTTTATTTTTTTTTTTCTTTTTCATTCATTCATTCATTATTATTATTTCCTTTTTCTTTTCCTAATGTTAATAATAACTTATATTTAATTTATACTAACCCCTAGTCATATTATATGATATGATTAATTAAATTTTATCACTAGGCTTCATATTATTACATCCACAACCTAAGGTCTAGCAAAAATGGGGTGTCTGCACTAAGGTGCCACATGCCTTTCCATGCAATCAAAGGCGAATCAAAGGTTGGATGATGGAAGCCCCCTAGTGCCAGTCTCGAAAAAGTTTAATTTTTTTTAAATCTTTTAGAAAATAAAATATATATTATATGATATTATAAAGAACATATAATAACATAAAAGGAGAAGTAGCTTAGTGATTATATGTTTTGCTTTCCATTCATAAGGTCATGGGTTCAAATCCCACAAGTATACTTTTTTCTTTTTTTTTTTAACATGCATTTATAACATTCTCTTTTCTCTGTCTCCCTTTTTTAACTTTTTTTTATTTCAAATAACCAATAGAATTAATTTTATTTATCATAAAATTATAATTAACTAAATAAGTTCAGGTAAATGAATTTTTTTATTATAATACACCACAAAATAATAATAATTATATTATTCATATTATAAATGTTTTGATTTTATTGCATAAAGCATTTTCAAATAACACAAATTATGTCATGTGTTAACTCTATTTTTTACTGATAATTAATTTTCAAATAATATATATATTTATACAGTATCTTATTAAATGTACTAAATATCCCAGGTTATTTCTTGAATAATTTTTTTCATACTAATCAATTTAGAAAATATGACAATAAAATCATTAATGAAACTATTATATATTATATATAAAGATGTAATAAATAATTATAATAATAAAAAGATACATATAAATAATTCTAATATTAACTTAATTAATATTTAGCCTCTAGACATTTCATTATGTGTCCGCCCTTCGTGCAATGTCGTTTTTCAAAACAGTTCCCTTTATTATTATTATTTTCCACTAAGTCCAAGTGGAACATACAATATTTCTTGATTAATGTTTCTATTATACATATGGTAGATAAGCGTGCAGGTCTTCGGCAAAAATAAAAAATAAAAAAGGGATAAGCTTATAGGTCTAGCCGTCTAGGCAAACGTCAGGTGAAATCCTTTCTATTAAAATAGCCCTAAAGAAATAAACGAAATTTGGTATTTGGCATATTTTGTTTAAACAAACTTAATCAAATTGGGTTTCAACCGGTTTAAAGGATTGGCACGCGTTAAATCTAGTTTGAAGTGAAAAAATTATTAAAAAAATAAGAAAAAATTAATGCCAACTTAGTCACATCATGTGAGTATTCTATGCTCACATGAAGCTTTGAAAGAGATGGATAATGCATTTAACCTAGTCACATTATGGGAGTATTTCATGTTCACATAAAGCTTTGGAAGAGATGTATCATGCATTTAACTTAGTCACATCATGTGAGTATTTCATGCTCACATGAAGCTTTGGAAGTGATGGATCATGCATTTAACTTAGTCATATCATGTGACTATTCCATGCTCACATGAAGCATTGGAAAAGATGGATCATGCATTTAGTTTTGCTCAAAAGGAAAAAAAGAAACGAGAGAAATAGATAGAGCATCGCTGCCTCCACACTTGTACGCATGGTCAATAGTCTTAAGCTTTCCTTGTATTTAGTAAATAAAAAATAATTTTGTAACCTGAAAATAGGTAAACATGTAATTCACTTTATAAAAAAAACCTACTCGACGGTTTTGCGAAAATTCATAGATAATTATTGATTTTTTCAACATTAAGATTCATAGTTAGAGCTACAAATAAGTCGAATCAAAACAGTATAATGTTGAGCTCGATTTTGAGTTCGACTGAGCTTGATATTTTAAGCTCGAATTAAGCTTGAAATAAAACTATATAATCTTGAGTTTGATTTGATTAAACTCGTTTAGGTTCGATTTATCAAATATATTTTAAATTCAATTAAAATAATGTTAATACCTAAACTTGATTCGAATTCTATTAATATTTATGCTCAGCTCAAACTCGACAGAACTTAATTAGGCTTACAAACTAATCAAACTAAATATATAAAGTTCAAGTTCGGCTCGATAATTCGAATAGCTCAAGTTTAAATCCGATTCAACTATTTTTGAATAATCCGCATGTAACTTACGTATATTGTAACAAAGGTAAAGTATTACGTTCCTCTCTAACGATTATAATTTTAAAATCAATTAATGTAAACATCAAATTTTTTGCTTGGTTTACGTTTCAAGTGTATGTGCGTGTCCGTCTACTTACACATATATAGTGAATTACTTATATATCATAGCTATGCGTAATTTTGAAAAATAAAAATATATGTATATTATGCATTTATGTATACGTAATTATGTATATGCAATTATATATAATAATCGTATGTATAATATATATGTGTGCATAGATAATGTAATTATTTCAACATTTTCCCCCCCAAAAAAAAAGAGGAAAAAAAATTCATCATAACTGGACCCATATCCAAAGGCTCCAACATTTCTGTGAAATCGAAAGTCGGCCTTGGTTCCACGATTTTTGTTTAGGTCTGGTTGGAATTGAACCAGACTAAAGTGATGAGTAGGGATACCTAAATTGAAGGAATAGGACACTTTCTAGAAACAAATTAGTGGGAAATCATGCTTTTCAGTAGAAAATGTGAGATTTGAGCTTTTTTTTTCTTTTCTTTTATGAGTTAGATTCAGCGAGTGATATTATTCGTATCTCACGTTACGAAATAAAGGCTCCAAAAAAATTCATCCTCCATACGTGGCGTGTAAACATAATTCTAATTTCACAAATGTTACATGAAGCCTAACAAAATATACAATTATATATCTAAACTTTAAAATTAATTAATTTAATACCTGAATATTAAAATTGATCAATGTACTGCTTGAAAAAAATTTTCATGCATATCAATAGTATCTTTGTTAAGTTCTTTTAGGTTTTAAATTGATTAATTTTAAAGTTCATGTACTAAATTAATTAATTTTAAAGTTCGATACTTACTTACATATTTTATCAAAGTTTAAATAACATTCATAATATTATCTCTTAAACATATGCATGTGAGGTTTTTTTTTTTTTTTTATCTTAAAAGAGAAAATTCATAGATAAACATTGTCATATACATCATGATTTAAACCATCCAGAGACATACTAGCCTAAGCATCTAAAACGATCAACTTTTGGGGTTGGGAAAGAGAGGTTACACCATCAATCCATAAGACACATCCCTCTTCTAGTTGTAAAAGCTATCTAATCAGCAACCATATTTGCTTTCCTAGAAACATGAGGCCCAATGAAGCTTATATTTATTTCCAAGGAAAGCCTGCACCAAAGAAAGGCAATATGATTCAAAATCAACATTGACCCCGCCCATGTCAATAGCCAATTCAAACCCCACGAGGACACCTTTGCATTCAATTTCCTTTGCTATCAGACCGTGGCATATAATTGAACGACCCAAAATCATAGACCTAAAGGAATCTCGTACCACTACACTTATGGTTGCCCAATTGCTTATGCTTAACCAAGACCCATCCATGTTGATCTTCAACCTATCCATTGAGGGTGTCTTCCACAAACAATCTCCCATATCCTGTGCATCGACTTTCCTTTCATTTAGACTCCCCTCTCTATAGACTTCATTCATTAAAGCTCGGGCATAAACCAAGACCTCCAAAGGATTCGCCCTGCCACCCTCAAAGAAAATCCTACATCGTCTTCCAAATACATCAGGACACCACACTAATCTGCACATCGATGTCATCATAATCCCTACCATAGAAGGAGATCAATTGGCCAAACCAATCCATGAAAGTTCTGATCTTGTGTTTTTTGATGCAGATCCCAAGACTCCCGAACCAAACAAGCTGGATCCAGTCACAAATGAGGAGCGCATGTTATTGTTTCCATCTCCCCACAAAGAGGATACAAAGGATCAAGGAGAGTTTTTCGCTTCCAAATTTTGTTTTGTAGCAGGGAGACAATTAGATCCAATGCTCCATAAGAAATTTAGATCTTAGGTAAAGTCTTTAATTTCTAGATTTTTTGCCATTGTGATTTAGTCGTATCACTAGAGGAAGATGGAAGACTCAACCAAGCTAATGTTTGTTTTAATTTTAGGTGATGATACACAAATTTCATTATATAAACGCCATCACAAGCATGAGGCCAAATGATAGTGCCAACATGTTGAAGACGGCCCAAAGGTATTCTTTTAATACTCTCCACCTCTTTATCTAGCATATACTGTTTGAGTTTAGGGATGTTCTAGGACATAGTGTCTGCGTTAATAAAGTCTTTAACAGTTAGGTTATCATTTATGCCATTAGTCTTACAATTAGGAATAACATCAGATAACATAGGAGTCCAGCGATCTTTGAAAGCTTTGATGTTTTCCCCTGAAACCACCTGCCAAAGACCTTCCTTAAACAGCTAATCTTTAGCCTTCATAATACTGCTCCAAGGCCAGGATGGCCGACCTCCATGAGAGGCAAATCTGAATTCTCTATCTGGGAAATAAAGGCCCTTGAGTATTTTAACCCAAAGATTGGCAGCTCCAGTTTCAATTCTCTATGTTAATTTAGTTTACAATGCTAGGTTGAACAAATGAAGATCTTTAAAGCCCAAACATCCATATTCTTTAGCCAAAGAAAGTTTATCCTAACTCTTCCAATGAATTATATGCTCTTCATGTTTCGTCCCAAAAAGAATTTGACTATAAGCGCATTTACTTCATTACACCACTTCATTGGATAGCAAAAACAAGACATTGAGTACATAAGGATAGCTGCTACTACCGATTTAATTAAGGTTTCTCTTCCAACTTCGGTTAAAAGATTTCTCTTCCAGCCTCTAAGTTTCCTAACAATTTTTTCCTTAACAAAGCCTAAAGCTTCATATTTAGATTGACCCCAAAGTATATGTAGCCCCAAATACATACCAGGGCTGTTAGTGACAAGAATGTCCAACATGCTTCCAATATTCTATTTCACGTGATCTTCCGTACTGCTACTGAAAAAGACACTTGATGTCTCAACTCTTGACAATACCTATCCAAAATAATCGCCAACTTTCCTACCTTCTCCATTTTAGCTTCCATGAAAAATAGAGAATCATCTGCAAAAAAAAAAAAAAAAAACATATGAGAATGTTGTGAGAAAATAGTGGTTGAGTGAATCTGTAAAACAAAGCCAAATTTACTACCATCAAACCACCTAACTTAAGAATCAATTAAAAAATCAGAATGTTGTAAAATATTTAAATCCAGACTATAATTCCACCACAAAGCTAAGCCTCCAACTAAACCACAACGCTTTGCATAAAAGCTTCCATCATAATGTAACCAACACCTCAAACTTTCTAAGATACTTTCTTTATTCTTGGTTTCTATCAAAAAACCCACACTAGGATTATATTTATATATAAGGTCTTTAAGGTTACAAACTACCTCAGGAGGACCTATCCCTTGATAGTTCCAACATAAAAAAATCATGGCCCTCGCGTGGCTATTGACGGCGAGCCAGCCAGCCCGCCCATAAGGTCATCACACTTAATCGAGACATCAATCCATTCATTCACCTCAGTAATAGCAGTAATTTTTATTTCCTTCCAAAGTTTCCTCCCTGAAACACTCTTCTCTTAACTTGCCTCACAACATTTCTTTTTTCATTGTTAATAACCTTTTCATGTTTTTGTGCCTTCTTAAATATGTCTACACATTTTTTCCAGCTAAAACTTCTTTCTTCATGCAAAGAGAATCCACTATTGCCTCACCTACATTTTCCTTCTCGAACTTTTTAAGACTACAAACATCCTCCACTGCAACTCCACCCCGCTTCAAGGATAACTTATCCAAGGCCTTAGTGATCTCATCACGAACTGCTAAAGACAAGCATGACTATTGCAAAGCCCCATTTGGTAAAGCAAAGCATTCAACACACAGTTTGTAGAGATATTGACTTCCAAATCAAAAAGCCATAGCAGAAGACCCCTCTAAATTTGAGGTCTTTGGTATGGTTTGATTAAGATTAGAAACAGAAAAAGGAGAGATGATCAAAGATGGTAGGTTTGAGTGTTTGGGTTTAGTATTTAGGTGGTCAAGAGATATAGGAAGATTAGGAGTATTATGAGGGCTGGTCTCAAAATCTAGTAAGGAATATGTCGGTGGTTCTAAGAGGTTAAGGTGTACTAGGTTTAGAAGAAGTAGGAGGGAGTTTAGAAGGAGGATGTAAGGGGATTACAAAAGGTTTGAAATTACTGAGATTAAGATTAGGAGATTAATCTAGGTTCCTCGAGAAATTAGGATTAAGATTCTCTTTGCCATTTGCTTTACCTCTAGCATCCATAGAAACATTCCTCCACTTCTTAGCATTGTTTTCCCTCAATTCAGACCCTATCCCAGCCTCTTCATTTTTTTTTCAAATTCACAATTCTTACTTAGATGTCCCAATCTTCCACAACTATAACACCAATCATTAAGCCTTTCATAATTCAAGAAAACTCTATGCTTTACTCCTTTTCCATTACTAACCCAAATACTAGCCTTTAAAGTTTTATCAATAGGAATCTTCACCCTAACTCTTAGAAAAGCTATGTGTTCCCTTATGCTTGAGGTCAAAGGTTAAATATCCACGACTTCACCTATTTCCAAACCAATCACCATAGCACCCATTATAGACATGTGATTTAAGCACAACCCATGTATTTGAACCTAGCACACCAAGGAAGTTAAGGGAATATCCCCTAATTTTAGATTCTTGATCCATTCCGTACAACTAAACAATCTCCCAAGACAGACTAAGGGCTTTCATCTAAAATACGAATCAGATGGTTATGAGAGCTAAGATTTATTAGATACAAATTAGTCTTAATATGAGAGATTGCATTAACTCTAAAACACAACATTCCTTTTGAGCACTTTATTAACAATTACTTTAGCGATTGCTAAAACCTCCTTTCCTGATTTGTGTTCAAATTGATTTTCTGTTATTAGATTATCAAGAAAAACTTCATCATCAAACGAACTATCATTAGAAAGATGACTAGAAGAAGCAACCATCGATCTGTAGAAGGAGATAAACTAACCAGAATCAGGCACAAGAGACGCTTAAAGAGAAAGACAAACGACAGGATGAGAACAAGAAGCTAAGGAAAAACCAGCAAAAATGTAGAAAAGCGAAATGCAACCAAAGTAGGCCAGAAAGAATAAAAGGAAGAGCGGGAAAAGAAAAATGACAAAGAAAGAAAAATAAACAAGCTATTAAAAATTTCTATATAAAAAGTTCTATATTTTTTTAAAATTAAAAGATTTAAAACTTAAAAGAACACCAGAGGAGCAGAAAGCGTGGGAACAAGAAAGAGAGCAGAGCCAGAGAATAGGCAAACAGAGAAAAAGAGGACAAAACACAAGAGCATAAAAAGCAAGAAAAGAAAGCAACTTGAACAACACCTACGTGGTGTAAGAACTCTCCTAATGAGAGGAAAATCTCTCTCTAAAACATAGAGAGAGAGAAGAGAGCAAAAATTAGTTATGATGCATGTGAGGTTATTAAAACTTTCAAGTCACTTGGAATCACAGCTACAAAATTTCAAAAGCTCTAAAATAATTCAATCTCCAATTGTCTTTAAGAAAATCCTCAAAAATAAAATTTTAACCAAACTACACTGAAATTCTAAGAAAATAATATAAATCCAAAATCTTCAACACGATTCAAATCCTTATCCTAAATTGTCAATTGGATCATCTTCTCTCATATAACTATTATAAATCTCGTCGCTGACAAATCTATAAAATCTCATGTACACATATAATGCTCCACATCATCAACAACAACACTTAAAAAATAAGGAATGAGTGGGAAATACTTAGTACAGATGACGACTGAGTACAAACACATGATGTCACACCACATACAATTCACAGATATTTAATGCAATGAATCAACTATCAAGATCAAATTTGCAATTTAACTTCAATTTATACGACAAGCTAAATATTCAATGTAAGCCAGATGGCAAAACCACAACACAAAAACAATAATAGCACGTTTGGTATATAAGAATTGACCGTAATGGAATTGCGTTTCTAGCTTACATTCCTTTTCCTAATATTTGAAAGTGTTTTTAGAAGCCGAATTCGCAATTCCCTCGAATTGACAAATCCGGCTTTGAACAGGAATTCAATTCTGTCTTTGAGAATATGGAATCACAATTTCATGCCACCATTATTAATTATATGTAGTGTAATTACTTTTTTATCCTACCATGTATTTATATTTTGCATTTATTGCTAAGGATATTCTCGACAATTACATTTTTTAGCCATTTCATTCCATGTGATTTTCCAAACTTATTCCATTCCAATCCAATTTAATCTATTCCATTCCAAATCATTCCTGCATACTAAATGTGACATAACAAGCTTGAAACTTTAATAGAAATATTAATAAATACAAATTTGAAGTCTTAAAATGAATACAAGTGCCCCGCCTCAAAACAAATATGTCCATTATTGAACAATTGTCCATTACCAACTACAGTTAATACCAAAATTAAAATTACCAAAACCAAAAACAACTCTACTCTCATATACCCCAAAATTTTGGAAACATGAATCATTAGGCACCTAATAAATATATATAAGTTGGAGTTCGTATCGTGATGAAGTCCTATTTAAAACAATTTTGAAAATGAAGTGTGGAGATTTCATAAAATTTTATGTAGTAATTTATAAAAACAATTTTCAATACAACCATAACATTCCAATAGTTCTCATGATTAACATTTCATAACTTGATAAAAAAATTACCACAACAATAATCAACAACTCAAATAAACATATTCCATCATTAAATAATAATATTATAATGTCAACATAAAATTTAATTATTTAGAGTCTACACCTAACAACTTTAAGTAAAAAGCAGAATTAGCCATGTGCATGGTTTCCACAAAAGCTTAAAATTTTAATTCTTAATATAAGATAAACAAAACTTGTCTCAATAACTCATTCTTGAGAAATTATATCGCATAAAGTTCTTTCTTTCTCCCAAAAATGTTGGTTCAAACTTAAATTTTTCAACTTTACAATCCAATCCAAAAATACTTATAGGTTGGGATAGTCCCAATTAAATTGCAATCGATCTGGACCAATCAGCCAGCGGTGACCAATCAGGGTGGCAAACTAGCCAATTGACTAGCATAGCTCAACCGTCTTCTCTAATCACAAGCTGTTGTTCAAATTGTCTTCAGTCTTTCTCAATAATGATCTAACTATATTTTTTGGATTTTTTGTGTGCATATTTTCATGTAAAAATCCAATTTTTTAACTTGTCTATTGTCAAATTCAACATCCAATTAGAACATAATCAATTACATGGATAATTAGTGGTTATTTTCTCCAATTCTTATTGAGATATGTTCTTTATATCGAATCCTAACTACTTTCTGGATTCTCTTTATATTAGTTTCTCGTTCCTCTAATTTTTTATTCCAATCCATCATAGATTCTTATCTTTACTTCTTAATCTAATCATAATGCATAACAAGAACAGGTTAAAGTTTCTAACATCTACTCCTAGATTGATTCAATTTCACAATCTCCTATTGAAAACAATTTCACAACTTAAGATGGTGAACATGTACAACATCACAACCACATTTTCATGAGTAATCCATTCCTAACATAATCAAATCAATACTACAAACGCTTACTTTCAATGCTTTGTGATTTTCTCTTTCAATGTCCTTAATTTTCTATCAAAAAGCGTTGTTTCATTAATATTGATCCACTATAGGGAACATACAAAAGAGGGGTTTTCTTGAATTTTCTTACCATTCACAATATCTAGTTTGTTCTAATTGTTGTCCACAATTTCCCATTAGGCAACATTATATCAATTACTATCTATTCCTAAAGTCACTAGATTAATGCATAGATGGTTATAGAAGCATCTTGATAAAATACTCTAAATTAGGGAACATTTACAACCCATCATGTGTTCATGCAAGATTAGGACATGTAAAGGCCGAGAATCCTTCTATAAACCACAATTGAGCAATTATAAACCAATTTCACATTCTCAAGAATGCTTCAGAATTAATAAGTTTACTCATGATATTCTCCTTATCAAAAAAGCAACACCAATATTACATACAAACTTAACACATACTAGGCGACTCATAAAGCTCACAAAGCTCGCTAATAATTAATATTGCGGTCTTCATCCTTAATTGAAATTCTATAAACATGTAGTAATACACATATCATTTATTAGAAATCTCTATCTCTAATGCCATTTGAACTTCACACATCAGTAGAGTAATCTTCAATATTATTACCCTTCCCAAAGTCCATGATGATACTCTGACCTGATAAGCTAAATCTACAGGGTAACATTTGTACCTGAAAGAGAAAAGAGTGAACCGAAACCTAATATGGTATACCACAAATACACACACATGATTTGATAAGCACACATTCACATATAAAACTAATACTAATGCAACAATCAACATTTTATTATCTTTGATTTAAGTCATGCAATCAACATAGGTATAACTTAGTATCCTACCACACGTCAATATAATAATATACATATATTCGTTGTTGGGTACTCCTCAACATCCAAGAGTCTAAAACTAAATATTGGGTACTCTCTAATATTTCCAAAACTGAAACATATAAATCTACCTAGATCATTTTCATGTATAACTCCACCCGGGATACCATCATACATTGATCATCAAGATGTCACGATAGTAGCGTAGGTACTCCCTACCAATTACCAGCAGCCATGCATAAGTAACAAATACATCATTAAAGTTGGATAGTTAAATTAGTTCATTTAAGTTTATATCCTAAACAAACACAATTAATAAGTAAGGTATTCATGCACTTGGATGCCATCCTATTCCAAACCAGTATCTATTACCTGAATTACATATAATTATATTATTCAAAAACTTCTATATGTCTAGCTTAAACTCTTATTACATTCCTATCACTTTCAGCTTTACTCCTTTACTACCTAGATTCTCAAAATCTTAAAATATATTTTAAATCCTAAAGGAAGAGTTTAACGAATCTCGGTCAATTTTAGGCAAGAAAAAGATCAATTTTTAAGGTGTTATAAAGTGCGTAAATGAGTGCACATGTGGGTATATGGTTGGATATCACTTACTGAAGAAAATATAGCAAAAATAAGTCTACAAGGAATGATAAGGGCAAAACATGGGGTACACGCGGAAGAACAGAGGCTATGTTTCTCCTTGTATTCTTTTATAAGCAAAGCTTTAAAACATGGAGAGTATTATGGGTAAGAGCAAGGACCATGTATATGTCATGTTCATAGCCAATTCCCTTTTCTTAAAAATATAGAGAGAAACACGACTAAATACATGAGACTGTGTATTGGTTGTGTATTTCTAGAAAACACTAACTTAACACACAAAAAGGCAAAAACAACCAAGAGTACATGGTTTTGTATTGGTCGTGTACTAGGAGAAAATGTTATTTTTTGCTAATTTTCTTTCGTTGTCATTCCAAAACTTGATTTAAATCCTTTTATATGTGTTTTATTACTCCTAAAGCAATTTTACAACCAATTGTACTCACATTAACATCCTCCTACCAAAGTGCACCATCAACTACACAAATCTAAAGGAAAAAAACATTTAAAATATTAAGAACATGTCAAGATTATATTATCTTTTCACAATTCCTTAATCCTTTTACTAAACACACCATCTCCTTCCTTTACCTTCAAAAAATTCTCTACAAACTATACTTGAATTCTCTGCTTCTCTCTTAGTATGAACTATCATTGTTGACACACCCAAACATCATCACTTACACATTTCTTTCATAAGAAAAGGAATGCAAGATTGTACTTATTGTAGAATTTGTTAGGATTTGTCCAAAGTTTAAGAAGAGGCCCCACACACACACGCACAAACGACTTATCCTAGAATTTATTAGTCCAAAGTTTCATAAGAGCCCACACACACACACAGAGATTATTCTATTTGATTAAGGAAAAAGAAGGAAACAAAAGATGGTTAGGAAATAGAAGATGGTTATTTATATGCCATTCTTATACATTGGTGAATCAATATATTTGTTGAAATTTAATAGTAATGGACTATCTTACCTTTATTTTACTGTTCAAAAATTACCTAATTACTTCTTCTTATGATTTTACGAATTTGGGGTATTTCACTTGTCTTTAGTAAATGAGAATTATGATCCTAGGATCATCTAGACATTTTACCATAAAATAAATATAGTAATTAATATATCAAATACTTTGGTAGTGTGATCTTGGTTTGATGTAAATATGAGGTGGTCTCGTTGAACAAATTGACAAAGACCTCCTTGAGAATTCTTTAATGTGTTGGGCTCATAGAAAATTTATTTTTTACGAAAATTTTACAAATGAGAAGGTTTACTTTTTGGAAGGTTTATATAATGAGAAGGAATAGTATCCGAGTTGTTGGAGATATATAAGGAAGAAATTTATCTGAGTTTATCTACTATGATGTTCCTCATCATGAAATTTTTTCTTGGACGTTTCAAATAGTATAGTAAAATTACTTAGGATTGAAACTTCTATTTTAGATTAAAAAAAAACGAACAAACAAACAAGGGTATGATTTAACTTTAGCCCTTTAACTCCTAAATTAGCTATAATGATTTAAAAAAAAAAAACAAAAAACAAAAAACAAAAAAGCCCTCACTGGGTGAGCACCATTCAATCTATAGTAGATAGACTCTACAAGGAACCAACAGATCTTGTTCAATTTTATATGTTTAGAACAATATTGGGCTATTAAAATTAAGAAGCTGGTACGACCAGAATTGCATCTAATCCATGCTTCTTGAAAGCTACCCTAAAGCAATTGCGGGGACCCGAATCAAAGTAGATTCAAAAGTCCCTATTTCACCACCTCATGGTAAACATGCAACGAATTTACATGACTCCTTGCAAGATAACTCACACCAACATTATGACTCGAAAGGGTAATTTTTTACCAATCTCTAGCGTTTTTGGGCACAAACTTGATGAAGAGCATGGCAAGAAAAACTTAAATTGAGATTACTACTATCCATCACATAATACATATGGTGAAATCTTAAAATGAAAATTGTTATGAAAAGCAAATGCAGAAGCAATGGTAGGATGAATTATACCAATCCAATCTAACTTAGCCACTTATTGATATTTGATTAAGGGTTAATATTATGAATGGTATTTAAAATTTGACAAAATATGTAATTTGGTACTTAGTACCTAAACTTTAAAATTGATCAATCTAGTATCTGAACTTTGAAATTGATCAATTTATTACCTGAGAAACATTGAAATTGATCAATTTAGTACGTGAAAGAAATTGATGGAGGTACCATTAGCATTTGAAAAAAGTTCTTTTAAGTATTAAATTGATCAATTTCAAAGTCTAGATAGTAACAGATTTGGCTATGGTCAAACCTAGATAGAAGATGTGCCATTCTTTAAAACCATACAGTCGATCATCTCATTGTTCAAATAAATATATTAAGTGATATATTAAGTATTTTAGTAATATAATCATAGTTGGGTATACATCTAAGCTGTTAAGTAACCGACAAGATTGGTTTCATAAAATATATATACATTATGGGACCATAAATTTTTCCTTTTCCTTTTTTAGATTAGGACACAAAAAAAACTCCTGTCTTCTTCAGTTTGGATTTTCATGTTGATACTTGTAAAGCTGCTTATTTTATTGTTGTTAAAGAACTTCCTAAAATATTTGCTATGTGCTTCAAATATATGAAATTTCTTTCGGAGGAGGGGCAAATAAAAATCCTAAAAAGTGATTTAGTAATTGATTTTGTAACTATTGTTTTAATAGGGATCATCATCTTTGTTAGAATTCCGGGCTACCCGATAGTATCTTTCACCAAAATTCATATAAGCATAATCATATATGATAAGCACAGTCATGATAAATAAGTGGATCGTTTGAGAGTTTCCAAAACTATTTCTATAATAGATTGAAATTGGATAGCCATTGTTTTTATTTCCTTAATTTTCAGTTTCTATCGATTATTTATAAGAGACGTGTGCATATTAATTACTGAAATTTCCATAAAACTCGGGGTCCTGGAGTCATGCTAAGATTTTTCCCTATGGGGGGGAGGGGGGTTTGAGGTTGACCTTCAATTATATCCGCTTAGGAAGCCATTACCCTTGCAATAGCATGTGCTGCAACAGGATATGAAGGGAGTATGGATCCTTCTCTCTCTGTAGAGGTTAGAAGATGGTTAACATCACAATAGCCATCATCAATTGTTCATGAATCCATTGTAGATTCGTCAAATCATCATCCAATAATGTTTCAACTTAATTTAATAATTTATTTTATAGGAAAAATGATTGTCCTACTTTGATTGGAGACTAAGATTAGATGTTATTGATTTGGGAGAATTATCTCACCGGGCACGTATGTTGAATATAATTCCGAAAATAAACTTTACATAAGCAATTTTATTATTCTTTATATTAAAGGAGGCTTTTTCATGAAATTTTGATATATTTTTTGTATAATATTTATACATAACCCTTTATCATTGTTAAAATCCTCATAATATTAAGGGTTCTAAAAAAGTTTGCAAACTACTTCGACTTCGGCTCGCTTTAGGCACAATTCTTTCAAGATCAATTAGTAAACAATCCAAACTCAAACTTAAAGTAAAGCTCGTTTATCGAAAACGAGCCAAACTCAAACTTTATTTTAGGCCAGTTAACAAAATCGTTAGTAGATTTATGAGTTTTATAATTATGATATATTATATATAAATATATAATATTAAATAATAAAAAATATAATTTTTATTTAATATTTATATACATATATTTATAGCAACTCTTATATTATTTTTAGATTTTTTTTTTTTAAAAAAGTGACTATCTTGATTGGACGAGCTTGAAATTAAATTTCAAACTCGATAAAAACTTGAAATGCTTGATAAAAAGCTTAACTCGACTGAACTTAATTTATAAATGAGCTGAGTTCGCTCAGCATGTATTAGAGTTCATTGAGTTAAACGAGTCAAGTTTGAGTTTAAATTTCAAATTCGATAAAATGCTTAGCTTGAGATTAAACTCGACAAATTTTAAACAGACTGAGTTTCAACCTTCAAAAACTCTACTCGGCTCATTCATTTGTAACGTAGTTTTAAAAATGTTTTGGAGGTTGTTCTTATATTTTTAAGGTACAAGGAAATGAATTTACATTTTAAAGGTATAGCCAGCAGATCTTTATTCAGAGCTGACCCCGAGTCTATTTTCAATCATTCAATAATCTTTGTTTCTCCAAACACATGAGAACTAAAATCTAAAAATCTTTATGCACAAAAAAATAAAATAAAATAAGCGGTGGACATATATAACGATATAAAAAGAGAACAGAAATGTATAGACATGGATATTATGGATGGTAAGGAAGAGATATTTGAGAGAAAAAAGGGAATAGTCGACTGTTAACCCATCTGTCCGTTTCACTTTTTTTTTTTCAATTGATTAATACTTTTTTTGTTTTGGTCATCTTATTGATTAATATATTGTTTAATGAAATTTGTAGCCGAATAACACCAAAACTTTACTCTAAAATTCCATTAATATAAACTGACATTTATGTATAGACCTTCTCCATTTATTTCTTAGCTCTAGATGGCCTCTGTCTCAGCCATCTGCCTCCAACTACTATTAGTGAAAGAATAGAAATAAATTATATATTATATATATATCCGTATGTATGGGTTGTGATGCGACTTATGTGTAAATATATGGGTTTGTATGGTATAATTAAATAAATTTCTTGTTCTATTGACTAAAAAGGGATAAAAAGCTCAATCTCCTATAATCTTTAATTTTTAAAAATATGTAAACAGCCCCAAAATATAGAAAGATGGTGTCACATATTAGGAGTTTAATAATAGTTAATCTGCGTTTGATCTATTTCTCAGTTTATGGGGTGGATTTATAAATTACTCTGTATATATAATTATAAGTACATATGTTATGCATACAAAGGAAAAATAACTAGCTTAGACACAAACGAAACCTGACAGTATGGATGGTTTTAAGACTACACAACAGTAGGAAAACAGGTGTAATACCTACGTACTTACAAACATTAAGCCTAAATACATAATCAAAGGGTCAATAGCAAGAAGGTGGGGGAGCACAGGCAATGCAAGCAAGCAAAAGAATAGCAGAAGAAGCTCCATCTTCTTCAAGACTTGAGCTGCTTCTCTTGAACTTTGAGGCCTTTCCTTTATTTATGCACTGTATCTGTATTTGTTTCTGCTGATACTGTTGTTGCTGAAGCTGATCTTTCTTCTTCATTGCTTCATCTATTTTTGACACCATATTTGCTAGTTCTCTCTCTTGATCACCTATATGATGGGATGGGCAATCTTTCTTTCTCTCTCTACCTAGTTCTATGCTTTTTTTGTTTTGTTTTTTTTTTTTTTTGTGCAAGAAATGTTGTAGTTTGAACCTTCTGTCCCATGTCTTATATAGGCATTTAGTCAAAACAGTACATGCATGCACCAAACGGATGTTATCTTTTAAAGTATCTTAGCTGTCAAAAAGTTGCCCTTGCTTGTCTACAATTATTAGTAAGTTTTGGCCTATACATGTAGGGTATTTAATAATTTGTAGCATCGCCATTCTTATCAACAAATCCGGTCATTGCTATTCTATTCTTTTCTTTTCCTTTTTATTAAATTTGATTCCGTATTTGCTGAATGATAATGCGAAAGCTTCAAAGTAGGGTCATCTTTTTTTCTTACAACTTAACCCTTAGATATTAGTGTGTAAAATGGGATAAATTGATGGAAATTAGGAAAGAATATAAATGAAGAGAACCCAAAAACATTGTGTTGCAGGTAAGAAGAACATATTTATTTTAGAAAGATGCTATTTTTTTTTTTTTGACAAAAAAATATTTTTATTACATCATAATTATCTGTCTTTACTTTTACAAGGCTTGTCTATTTATAAGATTAAAATAAAATCTAATTAACAAACTTGACATACATAAAAAAAGATATACTTATCCTATTAAAAGATATTATTACTATTAAAATAATACTAATTAAATCTTTCCAAAGAAAACATAGTCTTCATAAAATAATAATATTTTTTCCTTACTATGCATCATCCTACCCATAGCGGACAGAATTCGTCCTCGAATTTTTATTATTGGCTTGCCTTCTTGATATCATAATATCCCAAAACAAATGTTAGCTCTGATACCAACTGACGCTGTGAAAGAAAAGAAAGATAAATATCACAATCCGTTGATTCTGCGAATACTCGAAAAGTGACAAGTGATTATATCGAAACCTATTGAATCATGCATGATTATTGGAAAACGATCTTTTATATGTTTGTTGATCCTAAAAATACCTAGACAAATAAGCATCAAAATTCGAAAACTCAATAAGAGTGCGAATTTTGAAAAAAGGATAAACATTGTAATCTATTATTCGCGCACGAATCCTAAAAAGTAATCTTTCATCAACCTGTCGATTCCATAAAATATCAGAAGATAGACAAAATATGTTTTATTCCATCATAATTCTCTCTCTCAACTTTTACAAGGTTAGTCAATTTATAGGAAAAAAATAAAATCTATTTAAAAGACTTGACATATATAAAAAGATATACTAATCAATCTAATTAAAAGACTTGACAATTGACATATATAAAATATATACTAATTTATTAAAAGACACTATCCCTATAAATACTAATTAAATCTATCCAAAAAAGAAAATAAAAATCGTTCTAAAATAATAATATATTCTTCTTGTCCCACATCACATTGTTAAGTAGTAATGTTTATGGAATAAAAGTAGATTCTTCATGCATATAAAACCCTATCATAATCTATTCATAGATCCTGAAGCTTAGGCAAAATACATCCATAATATGCAATATAGAAAATAAACTAGGATTATCTTGGAGGGCCTTGTAGACAGTTTTTTCTTTATTTCTTTTTTCTTTTTTTTTTTTGTCATAAAAGATATTGCATTAACTAACAAAGAAACTTTGTAATCCCTCTTACATGTGACAAAATAAAAATAAAAATAAACCAGAAGAACTAGCATTCTGAGGGATGAAGCGGTAGCATAATAAATATGTCTTGAAAGCTTCCAAAAGGTAAAGTATCTGATATCAAAATTTACCTAAAGCTTTCTGGTGGTTCCTCAAAAAGTGCTTCATCTTCATCCATTGAGTTTCCTAGAGCTGCTAAAACATCAGCTATCTTCTTGGTCTCCCTATATCCTTTGACCAATTTGTAGTGCTAAAGTTCAGAGATCTTTTCCCTGTGCAAATTCAAAACATTATGAGACTTGAATTGAATATTAATGTTTTTCTTCATAATCAAATCTGCAATTTTTTTAAATTCAAATTGGAAATTCTAGATCATCATTATAAGACAGATTTTAATTTGGTGTCTAATAAGATGCTATATCACAATACAATGACTCCTACTTATTGTATGTTCTTTCTTTGTATAGGTTTCCACATCTAGGACAGTTAGATAACTGTGTAATTCCTCCGTGGATTAGATTTGCCCCAGTTGGAAGTGAATTAGTTAAAACTCTCCATAGAAAGACTTTTACTTTTGGAGGAAAACAAGAATTCCAAGCCCATTTGCAGTTGGGGTGTGTCTTTATGCCGTAAAATCATGTTATATATACTTTTTAATGATGGCATAATTTTGCTATCTCTTCCTATTTCAAATTGATCTTCTTTATTTTCTTGTAAACCTAATAGACCAATTTTTGTTTTTCAAATTAGATATATATCTCAAGCCCAAAACTTTCACTGCTAATGTCTGTGATTCATGATTAAGCGGTCCCTCAATGGGTTTCCTAGTTAGACCACCACTAATCAAACCAAAGCCATGCTCTTGAACCATCTCAAAGACAACATAAATCTCTTTCATTAACTCAGTCTTTGATTATCGAAGTTCCTTACATAAAATGGAACTATTAGTGGGAACTCTATTGTTTCTCTTCTTCTCAAGCATCTATATTTCGCCCCACATAATTTAGCCCATCTAACTTTTCAGCCTTCCATTCATACCATCTCTTTAATTGACATGCTTTATTCTCTGTACTGAAGTCAAATAGTCCTAAACCTCCAATTTCTTTGGGAACTTGTTATTTTATCTTAAGACAACCAAAGAATCTTCACCTTGTAGTTAATTAATAATCTACTATCTCACAATGGTCGACTCACACCAGGCCTTGGTCAAATGTTCCATGCTCCAATATCACCTAAAATATCGAATTTTGATTTTATTTTAATTTCTTTTTTACCTTTTCCCCCAAATACTATCTAAACAATTATGGAAAAAAGGGAACACCGAATCCGAATCAATTTCATTAGGAGATTGGTGTTTGTAACATTTCGGAGTTTTATAGTGATTTTGACTTAGATTCTAGATATTAGAAGTGTTGTTCCACTTTATTCCATTACATGTTTTTTGGATTTTTTACATGGAGCCAATACTTTAAAAGTATTAATTTCCGTTTGTAAATTTAAATAAATATTCAAATTTAGGACCTCTACTCCTAAAGTTTTAAGGACCATAAAGAATTTTAGATACACCCCAGAAGGGGAAAAAAAAGAAAAAAAAAAAAAGATGGAACTTCTGGAGTTATTTTCTC
This sequence comes from Combretum micranthum, assembly GCA_024138025.1. Lineage (NCBI taxonomy): Eukaryota > Viridiplantae > Streptophyta > Magnoliopsida > Myrtales > Combretaceae > Combretum > Combretum micranthum. The sequence goes on from JAMXBD010000607.1 coordinate 750,037, forward strand.
GGGCATTGGGTTTTAATTATGGTTCATCGTATTCTAATTGTTTTGACTTCTTATTTTTCTGTTTTCAAACCAACTATTCATCGAGAAACATATACGAATAAAAAAATAAATATTTTACACATAAACATATCAAATATACTAGATACAAATTAAATATAAATAAAATATAAGTATAGATCAAACATAAATAAGATACATATAAAAATTAAATAACCCAAACTCCTATATCACGATGTTAATGCAAGTATACAAAAAGAAAAGGACGGTGCCTTTATCTTGAGGAAAATTAGGACCGGGCCTTTAGTGTCTCTGTACCTCTCTATTTTCTGTTTTTGTCAAAGCTTGTCAAGAGTTGTTAGTTTCTTGCCCTCATAAGAAGACAGAACAGAAACGACCAATATTATCGGCTACGTAAAAAGGGTGCGGCCTTTACACCCGTATGGCATTATTGGCAAGTTAAGTAGCATCCCCATTTTCTATACATCTCCCTTGCAAAATTTTTTGTTTTTATTATCATGCCTGTGCAGGCTGTGCATGTGATTCCACTATTCCACCGATTGGTAAAAAAATAAAAGAAAATAAAATAAGAAGAAAGTAAAGACCCCACTAGTTTTGAAACCTATTATTGGATAAATATTACAGGATTATATTTTATAATTAGTTAATTAGTATTAGAAATATTAAAAGAAAAAAATAAAAAAAAAATAGAAAAAACATTGAATGTGCTGGCACATGCTAGAAACTTCTATAATTTTTTAGTATTTTTGGGCATTGGGGAGGATGACATGTTTTTGTATATATATACTCCATCATCAATGGAAAAAAAAAGAAAAAAATATTATCTCCAATTTTAGTATTGTTGGTTTCTGCATTCAGATTCTGATGAAGTGGATAATGGTAAGTCGGTACCTAGAAAAATGGGACAAAAACTAGTCTATTACTGTTGGGTGATCTAAAGATCCTATCTAGAAGGAAGCAAACTAACTTGAAAAAATCGCAACCATCGATGGTGAGCTAGATCGATTTTTAGCCAAATTTCCTCGTTTATGATATCAAACAGCCATTTTTAGTATTTTTGGCAAGTTTTATTTTACTTATAACTTTTTATAGGAGTGTTAGTTATGCACGCCATCTGTGGCTTTTTTTTTTTTTTTTTGGGTATTTTCATGTACATCATTTTAAGACCTTTTAATTTTTTGACAGTTTTGTTCAATTTTTGGTAGCTTTTAAACAAGTCTATATATTGTATGCCCGAAGGCAAATTGACAGACACTAATCATTTTTTTCAGTAAAATTTCAAAGTTGTCATTGCTCTTTTTTCAACTTTCAAATTCATTATAGAATTTCAATTTTTGATGCCATTAGCGTAGGTATTGCCAGAATCAATAGGCTTATGAAGATCTCAGGTAGGCATTCGTGCACGGATCAACGATTTGGGATAAACCCTAATTTACCTGCTGCATCAAATTCCAATTTCTACTTGTATTCGAGTAGATTGGTCTTGCATTCGAGCCAACCCAACTTACATTCAAGTTGAATCCACCCACCACAATTCAATTGGTATCAAAGCCACAATCCACCCCATGGCTAATACAAATCTGGATTTTGAGGAGATGATCCAAGTAATTCAACGGGTCTTCAAGGAGCATTATAAAGAATAAGAGAGGAAGATAAAATCAATCATGAAGCCACTATTGGAAACGATAAAGAAGCGGCAAGAAAAAATAAGCGAAATATTGCAACCTTCAGAGGTAAGCACACTTGAACAAACGAAACTAGAAAAAGAAAAATTACAAACCTATTTTGATCCACAAAATACTAGTAACCCATGATGAAATAAGGTTGGTTACAATCTTGTTTTGATGAGAAATGTATTGCACAAATACTCTACAACTTAGTTAAGTTACATTTAATAAGTAAAAACTTGTTTGTGATATGTTTGTGTTTTTGTTTTATGCTTATTGTTGTATGTGGTTTTAAACACAATTTAGGCCTAATGCGTTTGGAATCTGTCAAATCTTAAAACATAAAATTTATAGAGCTCTCTCTAAGCTTTTTGTAACATCTTGAATTGCCTCAATCGGAGTACGGAGGAGAAAGTTATAACCAAAATACGAAACAGTATCGAAACTGGCCAGAGGCAATCAAGTGGTAAATCAATCCCTTGCTTTCGGCTCGACTAGACTAGCTCGCAGGTATACTTAGTCAAGGCCAAAAAAATAGTGTTACAGACTTTCTGATTCGACCATTGGAGACTATTTTGAGGGGTAACGGCAAGATTACTTTGAGAGATTATAAATAGACAATTTAGAGTGTTTTTATGAAAGAGAGTTGAGCTTATTTTGTAAAGATTATGTCAAAACACTCTCTTGTTTTGTATTTGTCTTTGATGAGTGAATAGTGCTATGGTGTTTTTATGAGTACCTTAGTGAAGCCCTCTCTTGTTTGAGGCATAGGTGAAATTCCCATGTGTTGAGGCACTTGTGTGAAGTCTTACATATGTGTAGGCATTGGTGAAGTCCTCTTGATGATGCATTTGTGAAATCCTCTTTCTAAGGCATTATTTGTTTGATGAAATTTGTGAAGTCCTCCTTAAGTGAGGCAATTGTGAACCGTAGAGACTAGTGGCAGGCCGAACTCCATGTTATATCGCGATGTAATATTCTCCTTCCTTATCTCTTCATTACTATTATTATTTCATTATCATTATAATTGTATGAATGGAGCAAAATTGGTAAAAGATATAATGGTTGACTAAGTGAGTTTAAAATCAGTTTAGAAACCCATCTTGTAGCTTTTACTTCCACATGCATGTAAACAAGCCTAGTAGTGCATGGATTTTTAATAACTAGTCTTTATTCTTTATTCTAGTAATTGGTATCAGAGTGGGTCTCTAAGGTTAATGCTTAATCACATCTTAGAGAAAAGTTTTTATGGTTTTTTTGAAAATGCTAGGTTTGTGTGTTTTTAGGTGCTTAAAAATGAGTTGTTTATTAAATGTAATTTAAGTCCTTTCGCTGAACATTAGATATTTACAAATGAGTTTTTGCCCAAAATGCTTAACTGTAGGAGGTAAGTTTCATTTAATAAGTTTTTTATTACATATAGCTTGAGAACCTTTAATTGAGTATTACATCTTTTACAAGTAAGTTTTTACCTGAATGCTTAATTGAGGGGGAGTGCTAGGTTGAGGGAGAGCAATATTGTGCAATAATTGTTATCATCAAAAAGAGGGAGTTTGATGAACCAAGATTGGTTACAATATTATTTTGATAAGAAAAAACTATTGCACAAATGCTCTACAACTTAGTTAAGTTATATTTAATAAATAAAAAACTTGTTTGTAATATGTTTGTATTTGTGTTTTGGTTTTATGCTTATTGTTGCAGGTGGATTCAAATACAATTTAAGCCCTAATGCGTTTGGAATCTGTCAAAGCTCAAAACAAAAAAATTGTAAAGCTCTCTCTAATCTCTCGATGGCATCTTGAATTGTCTCAATCGGAGTTAAGATGAGAAAGTTACGACTAAAGTACGAAAGAATATCGAAATTGGCTAGAGACAATTGAGGGGTAAATCAAGCCCTCAACTTTAGGCTCAATTGGACCTAGTCGCCGATGGAAAATGGACTAGCTTGCAGGTATACTTTATCAAGGCCAAAAAAATTGTCGTTACAGACTTTTTGATTTGACCATTGGACACTGTTTTAAGGGGCAACTGCAAGATTACTTTGAGAACTTATAAATATGTATTTTGGGGTGTTTTTATGAAAGAAAGTTAAGCTTATTTTATAGAGATTATGTCAAAATACTCTTGTTTTTATTTATCTTTGATGAGTGATAGTGTCATGATGAGTTTAGTTGACAAATATTGTAAGGCACTATTCACATGTTTTATGAGTGTTTTAGTGAAGTCATCTCTTGTTTAAGGCATAAGTGAAATCCTCATGTGTTGAGGTACTTGTGTGAAGTCCTACATGTATGTGGGCATTGGTGAAGTTCTCTTGATGAGGCATTTGTGAAGTCCTTTTTGTGAGGCATTGTTTGTTTAATCAAATTTGTGGAGTCCTCCTTGAGTGAGGCAATTGTGGACCATGGAGACTAAGAAGCAGGCCATACTCTACGTTATACCGAGGTGTAATATTCTTCTTCCTTATCTCTTCATTATTATTATTATAATTGCATGAATAGAGCAAAATTAGCAAAAGAGATAATGGTTGGTTAAGTGAGCTTAACTTTGGTTTAGGAACCTGCCTTGCAGCTTCCGCTTCCACATGTGTGTAAACAAGCCTAGTAGTGCATGGATTTTTAGCAATGGGTCTTTATTCTTTATTCTAACAACTCATTCGTTCAAAACCATGAACAATCAAAATTAGTAATAAAAACAGTACAAACCCATTTATATTCACAGAAACCCAACATCGATTTAATAGAACACCTACCTAAGTTGATGTCATTATCCTAAAACACCACAACCAATGCTACATCATAGCCATCCACCACTTCCCCTAATGTCTACAATACCCTCTTGAGGGTAGCCATTGTCAAACCTGATACTCCGAATAGGAAGGACTTGTTCAGGCTTGATCTTGGAACATCTCAAAATATTTTTTAGTATAAGCGAGAAAGTTGTGGTGGAATCGCCAATCGTCGAACCTTCCTACTCTTATGCCGAGGAGTTTTGAAACTGCATCGAATTGGAATTGAAATTGTCGGTTTCAGGTCTAGAAATTTGAGGAACCAAAATCATCAGTTCTCGTTCTGATTTTAGAACCGTGAAACTGTCTTTGCCAAATAAAAATAAATAAATGAATGAATTTTAGTTTTTAATAAAATAAATTTTAAACTCAAAATAATTATAGTATCTAAAAGTGTTAAATTATTTAACCATTTTTTTATAATTTGTCTAGAATGCACATTTGTTTATATACAAACACATCCAATATTAATTGTAATCAATAATATGAGATTGTAAAATATTATAAAGGATAAAAAAAATTATAATATAAAAAATAATCTCACATTATTAAGGAAATAAATTTTTTTTTGGAGAAGTTTATTTAAACTGATTACATATGATTTTAAGCTATGTTTATTTGTGTTGTTGATAATAACTATTAAATATTATGAATAAATAATAAATTTTACTATTTATATTAAATAATTTAATATTAATAATTTATATTTAACTTTATTTTTTATTTTTTTCAATAGAACTGACGGTTCCACTGGTTCAAATCAAAGAACCGTTTAGAAACTGTGAAACCAACAGTTCTATAGCCAACGGTTCCGAATCGGAACGAAGATGCCTATGTCGACTATGTGTAACCACAAGCTAAGGTTTGTGGAAGATGCTATTATCAATTCTTTATATTAGACAAGTAGTACAACACTTTCCAAAGAAGCAAAAGAGGAGGATGATTGGATTAAAGAAGGATGGAAGAAGAAACCTAAAGGCTTATGGAAAATGGCTATGAAGATATTTTAGAACTGGGCAGAAAGGGCCAAGGCTCTTCCATGGCTACTATTAAGTCCAAGCATTCTGTCACTTCAACAATTATGTTGGAGGGATCTTCCAAGGGACACCATAGTTTGCTAGTTCAGGCCACTATCTCTACACTATTTAAGAAAGTGGAGAAGAAATAAATATTTAAATTAAGTGGAGGGTCAATAGAGGAAAGAATAAAAAATGGTTTATTGCATGCGTCAGTAGCAATGACCCAAAAAAAACAATGGGAAAGAGTTATTAAAGATATCTCATGCAAAATCTATTTTTTATCTGTATTTATATTTGTATCGAAATGATATATATAGATATATTTAATTTATATGTATATTTTATTTATATTTGATCTTTTTGATAAGAACTGTCAAATTTTTTTTATCCATATCTATTTTTAAAACATTTATTAAAAAAAATTGAAAAAAATATATATACCTACCCAGAATAGTTAAAACAAACATACCCAAAAAGCTGGATCAATAGTCAGTTTGACGGTACAATATTCATTACTTATTTCAAAATGGCTAGAGTTGAACAGTAGCTGTTGATTAAACGTGTCATTTAGAAAGAACTCTCTAAATTGGAAAGGGTGATGGGTTTGGCACGAAAAGGGAAAATGTCAATAGGGCTTCGAAATTGATGAGATTGTACACCAGGACATTGGGATGAACCTTGATGACATTGGTCTAGTTGGATTATCAAATTTATTTAGCCCATTAATTTCCTTGTTAAAGTTTTGGATATTGGGGTTATTACTTCCATCCTTGAGGATAAGGTTTTGAAGGGATGGGAAATATTGTAAGGTAAATTATAGGATTTATATTTTGTAATTAGTTAATTAGTGTTTAGAAATATTATAAGAAAAAATTAAAAAATAGAAAAGATAAATGTGCTAGCATATGTTAGAAACTTTTAGAATTTTTAGTATTTTTTGGCTTTGGAGAGGCTAACATATATATATATATACACACACATACTCTATCATCAATGAAAAAAGAAACAAAAAATATTATCTCCAATTTTAGTATTGTTGGTTTCTACATTCATATTCCAATTTTTACTTATATTTAGTAGATTCAGTTTGTATTCGAGCCACCACAATTTGCATTCAAGTTGAATCCACCCACCTCACTTCAGAATCTCATTGTTTTTTTTTTTCTTTTTTTTTTTTGTCTTTTTCTTCTCTCTCTCCCTATCTCTATTTCTCTAAATATTTTAGACCAAATGGTTCTATAAAGATTTCCATTTAGTAAGCAGTTTAGATACAAGCAAACACACTAACTTAACTTAAAATTAGGTGTTTCATTATCAACAAATTCATGTCTGAGAAGAGTGAACTACCCTTATTATATACTAAACTGAGTGCCTCACTTATTGGGGATGTTCTATGGGAAAAGAAAACAGAATGTTTTGTTTTATTAGTTTGTCCGCATGTGTATTCTGTAGTGTAGATTTATTGGACATATGTGTAGGGAGCAATTCACCTATCCTTATGTATGCTTTATAGGTTGTCAAGCCAATCGACTGCGAGGACCTCTGTCCCTTTCTCCTCCAACGTGGTACCCCATATAATTTAATGTTGAAGAAGTTATAGAAAATAACCATTTTTAATTATGAACCACTTAAGCATAAAAAAGAGAAAATAAATAATTATATATATATATTTTAATTACGTTCTTTTAGATTTTTGAAAAGTTAATAAAATGGCTAAATGCATAAATATGGCATATTTTCATTAATAAATTAACTCACACACTATGATTTTGTTTTAGAAAAAGAAAAAGAAATGTGGCGGCATATTTGATTAGTAGATACCCATATATCTTTAGAGTAACCTTAAAATATATATAAAAAAAATCCCCTTCTTTTTTTCTATTCCTCCCAAGGACATGTTCATTTAACGAAGTAAAATTTTATATTCCCCCTGGTACTAGTCCTATATGTTTTTATGAAAAATAATATTGCACCAAATAAAATTTATTCATACCCTTTTAAGGTTGGATAGGGTTTGCGATAACAGACCAGTTATATAAGTCATCATTTAATTTAGGTGAAAAGTAGAGGAAAATAAGTTGAAATTTAGGAAAAGAAAAATAAATGAAACCCATTCGAAAACTGTCAGCCATTGATTCACAAGTCCATTCTAGTGTGTGTTGGGTGGTTATGAACCACACCCTTGACTAATATTGGCTATATCTTATGATGATTTATACTTAAAAACATCTAAAAATAAGTACAAAATGGGTGAAAATGGAATTTTAATTCTCAAGTCAAAGAAGACAATATGTCCATAACTGAATTAATTTATTTACTCAGGTAATTTACGGTTCTAATATTTCAAAGAAAATGCATCTGGGGCTACCTAGTGACCTAGTGACATTGTTTATTAGCATTGTACGATGTTGTTATTGAGGTTAATTACATATTATGGCCTCTTGTTAATTAGCTAATAATCCTATATTCTAAATGTTATGCGCATGATAACTCATTCCAGCTGGAGATTTTATTTGCTGGGGAGTTCGGCGCATTGGATTCGCTCTGAACTAATCAAGAATTTCTGCTGCGTTTTAATATAATATTGAAATACGTGTTTATGCCCGCATAGGTTCTAAGAAGTTTTCAAGTTTAGGGCACAGGTTCCAATAATGTTTCTAACTTATATTCCATGCTTAAACATTATCTCTACAGCTAGGCATAATTGTGTTTAAATGGCCATTTACATTAAGCATTAGGAATAATTATTAGAGGCAACACGGCCCATACAAGTGCTTAATAAGTTTTTTTTTTTTTTAGTGCTTAATAAGTTACTAGTGAATTATTTGCAATCCGTGTGCTGAATATTGAAAAAGAAAATGAAAACTTTTTTTTTTTATTTTTTGCAATTAAATTGTAAAATTTTCAATTCCATCTTTAATTTTTTATCATATAAATACTTTAATTTTTGTGGTTAATCCTAAATTATTTCAAAATCATATATTCAAAGGTATATTATAACAAAAGGTATTAATATTCGGGTGTAAATTTATATAAGCTATCAATATTTTGAGTAATTAAAAAAAGGAACTAATGTAAAGTGAATCAAAACCAAGTATCAAGTTTTCACAGAATTCATCTAAAGTTGGATTAGTTTCAACTAACTTTTCTTAGTATTCCTCAAAGGTCACTTATGCGTAAAAGATTGATTCCTTCAATAAAGTTACTCTCAAACGTTAATATATTTTGATGTGATTTACTATATATTCAAATCATACAAATTTTATAATAGCTTAAATACTAATATAAATTCATTATTCTTGGCAATTTTATATACATGGAATATTATATTAGAAGTGCTATGAATCAACATCAGTATTCTTATTAGTCATATGTAAATTTAATTCATTATATTTGAAAAGTTGATGAACTAATAAACATTCACAAAAATAAATGTGTTGTGTTTTTACATTTTTTTTACAAGATTTCTAACTTCAGTTAAAGTGGGTAAGTAAAATAAATTTTATTTCATTTAAATTCCTTCTTTGTTATAATTTGTGAGAACGTGAAGGACAGTATTATTAATGCGATTTAAATTGTATTATTAATGGTAAATGCAGTGATACCATAAATTAATAATTCCTAAAAGTTTTCATGACAAAAAATGTTAATTTGTTATATAATCCACCCTCATGTATTTGCCTCAATTGTATAGTGGTTGTATTCAACCTAAGAACTTAGCTGAACTGAAGGAGAACTGGAGAATTCAAGAAAATAATTAAGACAACAAAATCTCGCATAAGATAGAGAAAATGATATTGACATGTAGGGAACGAAGTGAAAAAGGATTGGCATAATAATTTAAAATAAAAAATAGTAATTATTATCATAATTAGTAATAAAAATAACGTGTAAATAGGACAAAAGTAATAGATCTAAAAATACTATACATTTTCAACATAAAAGGATAAATTATTTCATCATGTTTATAGCCTTACTATTACAATACAAAACATATTGTCTTAATATTACAATAAATGTATCACATGAGATACTAATATATTATAATAGGGCGTTTTGAAAAACGGAAAAAAAAAAAAGGCACCAAAAACCCCATCATTTGCACTTAAATAATAGATACAATAATCTATAAAAAAGTTAAATGTTTTTGGTAAATAATAGTGGCCACCTTTATAACATTTAGAATTAATAACAAGTCCATTTTTCGAAAGGAAAATTCTATAATCTCGTGACAGGATCGGTCCCATTGATTATACAACGGTTCACAATAGTTAATATTTCGATAACTATATTTATTTTAACATTAGATATTGACTAGATGGTTCCATTAATAAGACCATAAAAGCTCCCTTTTCGAAAAGGCAAATACCATATTTGTTATCAAAATTTTGTTTATTCGAGCAATCGACTATCTAAAGTTTAAAAGTGTTAATTTACTATCTATAAATTAATTTCAAAATCATTAATAATAATATCCAAATAAGGTAGTTAACTATAAAAAAGAACAAATTTTAGATAGTTTGAAAATTTGATAAAGTTTAAGTAGTTGATTGCAAAAATGATACAAGTATTGGATTGGTACTTTTTAAATTTCAAGCAACTAAAAAAAAATTAGCAAATTTCAAGTACGAAATGTGTAATTATCTTTTTTTCAAATGGAACATATTCCCTCCTCTCCCACGCATTGCTTCTATGACTCCTTGTACAACAAAAGGTACGTACAGTATTTGCTATTTAAATCTTAGCTATTTTTATAATTAACTATTTAAATTTAAAAGTATTAAGTTATTACTGTAAATATTCTAAAAAAGAATTTAGTTCAATTTCATAATACAATAATTTACAATAAAATTCAACCACTATAAAAATTCTACGCTTTAAAAACAAAAGTTTTTTTTCTAAATGTAAATTTCTATTGCAAAACCATTATGATTGATTTTATTTGTATAAATATAATTTATTTTACTTACTTTTCATCACAAAATTTTTAGGAAAAGAATTTTTTTGTTTTTCCTGTTTGTAGTGAGCAGCTCCGCTATGATTTATATTAATAACACGCAAGCCATTTTGGTCCTGAGGGGGAACAAATGAAACCAATGACTATGATGATTAGTTAGTAAGCAAAACGAGGTTTTCTTTTAAATATATATATTTACGAGGAGATATGTCTTTCACGTGTAGTAGGCTACTGTATATGATTATTTCTATGACAGGAAAGGAAATGGGACCTTTTTCTGTAGATTCCTCCTAAATTTATATTATGAGACGAGGTCCTATACAATAAGGATTGCTGTAACAGGTCTTTGGTCGTCATCATGGTTTTTGAATAGGAAACCTATCTCATGTGCTAGGGCATGTGCCCAGTGTAATGGTCTTGGTCTTGTCGTTTTCTGTTCAGCCGCTTCTGTAGGGCCTAATTGTTTTCTTCTCACTTTCCGAATCATTTTCATATTCCATCATCTAACATGAAGAAAAAGCTATGAACTATGTCCACATCTTTACCTCCCGATTAATCCTACACTGCCATGAAAACTGCAGGCGTATTTGGTTTTGATAGCTGCAGGGCTTTTCTTCTGAAAGTAAATATAGAGAGAAAGGATTTAAGGATTTTTCTTTTCCCAAAATACTTGAAAGTAAATATGAGTAATATTAAATGAACAAATGAACACAATTTTTTTTCCTAGGATTTTTCTTTTCCCAAAATACTTCATTTCGCTGCATATAATAAGGAGAAAATGAATTATAATTAAATAAGAATATAATAAAGTTTACAATGTTTAGTCGATCGGTATAAAAAATAAAATAAGTAATTAATATAATAAAAATAAAATACCTATCATGTCATATTGTCTATACTATAGAAATATGATATTTATATATGTGATATTTTTAAGACATGGGTATTTATGAAAAAAAAAAGAGCACGAATTGCATGATATTTATTATATTGTGTAATAGCAATTTTTGCAACATAAAACCATAATGAAAACTTTATATAGAATAATGAGAAAATAAATAGTTATTCCAATTAAGTGAATAAGTTGTATATGTTGCTTCCAAGTAGTCTTAATGGGTCCCTACTTTTTTTTCCTCGGTAAGATAAAGATTAATCGTTTATTTACTAAATCTACGGTGTTTGCATGTTTTTTAAGACTTTTTTTTTTCAAACAGAAGAATAATGTTGTTATGATGAAGTTAGGTTATGTAATCGAATAAATAATAACGATGCTTGGGTACGCTAATTGGAAAACGGGGAATGGTTAAATTATGTATTCAAAATTAAAACAACATTTGTATTTAAAGTGGGAAAACATGGAAATTTACATTACGTAATTAAACGGGTAAGCAAAATGAAAATTTCAAGGCGTATAGACGTGCATAGTCTTTATTTCATTAAAACAATGATGAATCGATGCCATGGCAAGATAGGGAAAAACATGAATATGTATAGAATGTTAGGGTTTGCTTAGATTGTCTGATTTTTATCTGTATCATATATATATTAAATTTGCATATATAACTTATCTGTATCATATTTATTTGGTCTATTTATGATTAAAATTGTGATTTTTTTATTGATATTTATTACCTGACAAACATCTGTTTAAAAATGACAAATATAATATAAAATGATCAAAATATAATCAAACAAATAGATCTTCACATGAACAGAAATGAAAATGAGAAATGTGAAATCCAAGAGAATGTTTTGGATATAATTTATTCAACAGGATTGAAATGATCCACTTACCATGAATCTTACGAGTACATTGCCATATGCTCTGATGATTAAATAATTTAGCTCCTGAGGGGAACTATGTCAACATTTTGTAGGAGAACAATGGAAAAGTACTAAAATGCCCGATAAATCATGAGCTTAAATATAATACTAAATAAAGGTTCTATGTTGTTTTATAACCTTTATAGTGTCTAGAATTGGATCCAAACACATCTGATGCAATGCAGCTCCAAAAAGGTATAAACAAGTTAAGTTGAGAAAGTACTATCATTAGTTCAAGTTTGATTTAAAGTGCCACTGGCGTTTGAGCTCATATCATGTCGTGTGTGTGTGTATAAAGATATATGTTGTGGGATTTTGGCATCCAACCAATATTGAATCCATTGTAAATAATAAATAAGGAAGGAAAAAAAAAAAAAAAAAAAAAAAGCCTAAACCCTGCCGTCAACATTGAAAGATGGTAAGTAAACTAGGCGTGCGGCAACGGAGACGAGCTAAAAAGGTTTAAAGCGAAAGCATTTGGCAGGCAGAAAAGCAATTAAGATAGAAAGTGGAAAAGGTCCAAGTTGAAATTGTAAACCTTGGTTTTCACCAAGAAGTCGGCAGCTAGAAGAAATGAGGAAGCTCGTGCGTCATTCATATCTTTTTATAATTACAAAGTGATCTTTACTTTATTACCAGATTTGGTCAAAGTACTTTATATTTGGTAATTTATTTGTTGTAGATAACAAATTTATTATCCATTACCAATTTGAATTAATTTGATTTAAAAGTTTTCTTTATTTGGTGAGATTGTTTACTTGGGGTAAACTATTAAAATTCTCTTTTGTCATCAACTTTTTGTCTAATTTGGTAAAATGATTGTGTGGGGTGAAATTGCTATAGCTGGTCAATCACATGCTATGCTAATCGATATAGAAGAAGCCTTGAAATGATAGCACGCGCACAACTATTATTAAAAAAAGACATGAGATCAGGAACAAATAAACTCGATCTCTCAAGCACATATGTTTGACAGGAAATCAAATCCCATAGATTCAACTGTCCTTGATTTTTTCTTCACTAAATAGGTGTTTCAATATTTCATGGAGGTATTTTATTAGAGTTTTCACATTGCTCTTAATCTAACAATTTGCAAAATGAATTAAATGAGAAGATAAGCCTCGTATTTATTTGATCTAAATTGTGAGATTGCTTTAAATATATGTATAAGATCAAGCACTAAGAAATGGCAATTGGATCACTCTTGAGGATCAAATGGCTGAGGTTGAAGGCTTCTTCTTCGTCAAATATGGAATGGGTTTGGAAGTGAGTATAAAGGAATCCAAAAGCTTTTCAAAAATAAAAATGGTCAACACCTATTCAACAAAGAATGAATCAAGTATTAGAGATGGCAATTGGGTCACTCTTAAGGATCAAATGGTGAATATTAAAGCATTCTTCTCCTTTAGAAATGGAATGGGTTTGGAAGTGAGTACAGAAGAATCCATAAGTTTTTGAGAAATAAAAATAGTCAACACCTATTCAACGAAGAACAAATCAAACATTGGAGATGGCAATGAGACCATTGTTGGGGATCAAATGGCTAATATTGAAGCATTCTTCTCCTTTAGAAATGGAATGGGCTTCGAAGTGAGTATAGAGGAATACAAAAGCTTTTGAGAAATAAAAGGAATCCACCTTGTATATAAAGTTTAAGGCTCATTTAGACCCTCTTGAGGCTAAACGAAGCCTAAAATGAGTTGAGAAAGGTATTTTTTATTTTTATTTATTTATTTATTTTATGAGAAACTGAGTAAAGGTAAATTGGAAAAATCCAATCAAATGATCTCTATTTAAATCTACTAAGCTAAATCTCCTCATAACATTCCTAATAAAAACCATTTTCCTAAACCCTATCACTAGACCAAAAGACTAATTAATGCCATTAAATTGGACCATTATGGAAACAACCCTTTATAGATTATGTATCTTCTAATCTAATTGTATATTTAATTAACCTATGTAATCTGACAAAAGTATTCTTTTCATGTTTTTTTAAAGGCGAGTAACAATGAATTTCATTTAGTAAGAGAATGACACATCAATTAAATTGGTCAATATAAAAAGTTTCCCAAATGACGGATTAAGGGTATGAAAACCTTGGATAGATCGACACATCTCTTTAAAAATCAAACTATCCCATATAGGGGATAACATATATCACCTATATGAACAAAATTCACCTAATTGGCAGGTACAATAAATCTCATAAAAGGGATGATATAATCTCATATAAGGAGAAAACAATAAAAAGAAAGGAATAATAAACACACAAAAATAAAAATCACTTATTCAAAATTATATTTACAAATCAATATTCTGATTGCTATGATCTCTTTGAATTTGCTAGATCTATACAAGTAAACTTATGTTAATGGATAGCGTTATATTGTTGATGGTGGAAATGATAAATTTAGATTAAAAATTTCTATTGAAAGAAAAAAAAAAGGGTATGTGAAGATTTTGAAATCGATATAGATAGGTGGATTTGTGGTTTTAAAGTAGTAAAGGAAAAGAAGTTTGAGAAAAGGTACAGTTTTGTAGACACTTCTAATAATTAGGGTTTTGGAAGGAGGTTTCCTCCGTAAAAGAGAAATTTAGTAAAAGTATTCTATATCTAATAAGATCATATGATTGTGGTAAAATGACAAATTCATCATCTATTACAAATTTTTATTTGGTTGTTAAAGTAGCTATACATATAAAAAACTAAATTTATTTTAGTGAATGCCAAATTTATTATCTATTACTATATTATCATTTAATCCAATGGCAGTGTTAAATATTTGTTAAACTTGGTTGATTGTGGTGAATGTCAAGTTAGTCAATTACCAACTTATTATCTTTTATGGTTAAAGCACTCTATACCTTGGAATTCTTTTGACCAAAAATCTTGCAAAAGTATTCGATTATGGTCAATTGTTAAATTTATTATTTATTACCAACTTTACATTTTACTTGGTAAAATAGTTTTATTTTGTTTAGGATTCAATGACTGTGGTGGTTGTCAATGCATCCAGTAAACTAGATTGTCTGAAATGTTAAATGGAATATCTACCACTAACTTTTGGTCTAATTTGATAGAATGGTTATATTTACTAAACTTCTTCATTTGTGGTAAATATCAAATTTTTGTTCTTTTAACAACTTTTCATCTAACTTGGTGGAAGTATATTACATCTGGTAATATGGTTAGGTTGTGTTAAACTGTCAAATTTATTACCTCTTATTGACACTTTGTCTTGGTATGGTAAGCTGGCCATATATCAAGTAAACTTGTTCAGTTACAATAAATGTCAAGTTTATTAAGTCACGAATTTTTATCTAACTTGTTTGATGATCGGATGGTTTGTTGCTATAAGTCGCACATGGGGAACTTATCCCAATGCCAACCCCCATAAGCCGATATCCGCACATTACGTGATGTATATGCATATGATTGCGGGTTCCGGCAGTCACATAGACAAACAGGCTGGTTCACCATGTCCTTAAGTTAGAAAGACAACGTTACATATGCTAAATTTTATGTCCCGTGGATTATAAAAAGCATGCGGTAACCATGGGAGAAGAGGAGGCGAGAGGAAGCAAGCAGAGCATTGATTGGTGTTGGATGGAATAAGAATAAGATAAGAGCAGTGAACATGATCACAAGGGCTAGATTCAGAGGTGGTGTTTGTTGTCATCAGAAAGGACAAAAAAAGAAATGGTGGGTGATGTAAATGAACCCATAATTCTAAACATGGAGGGGCCGTTGCCTTAGCAATGGGATGTTGGTCATTTCGAGGACAGCCCTTTTTTTTTCCCTTGTTCTCTCTCTCTCCCAACATTTACTAGGACCCGTTTGTTTCACGGAAAACTATTCTTTATTAGAAAAGATTTTTCCATAAAATTAATTTCCTAAAAAATAGTATATTTCATGTGTTTGGTTATTTTCACGAAATTCACTGAAAAATATTTTACGATGTTTGTTAATTACATTAATATAAAAAAAAAAGAAATTATAATATACTTTATATATTTCTCATTGAACCTTTATTGGATCATGAAAAGTGTATTTAATTTTTTTAAATTATAATATAGTTTATACATACTTGCATTTTCAATTTTTGACTAGAAGTAATGATCAATGAATATTGTTATTTTTTGCAAATAAAAATGACATATATACAATTTGCAATTAAAGAATGTCAACAATTATTCTTAAGAAATATAAAAATATGTGCTAACAATGCCTATGAAAATATAAACCATAAATAAATAGAATGGCTATAGTATCAACACAACTAGTCTTATTACATCGTTGCTCCAAAACCTAAAATACAAGAGAAATAAATAAATAGAAAATGAAAAAAAAAACACATAAACATAAAAGTAAAAAAATTTGAAAACATTATGAAATCAAACCTCCCAATGACAATAGGTTAATTTTGAAATTTCGCAAGACATCATTGTATTATAATAGACAAAAAAATTAAGGAAGTCCAATCCAATTGGTATACTATTAATAATTATTTAATTGGATGTTTGTGTTCTTAGTTACTAAAATACAAACAAAAAATTTCCATGTTTAGTCAATGCCATCCATATTAATAAGAAAACATAAAGAAAAAGCAAAACATATGGCCTAAGTTAACATTCAAATATGAAAAATCTTTTGGAAGCATGCATTTCATGAATTTAAAATGTTGGAAAACATGAAAGATGAAAAGAAAAAAACAACCGAAGCTTTTTTCTTTTCTGTAAAATATTTTGTAATTTTTTTAATCAAATCGGAGTTTACTTATGAAGAGTACAAATGGAAAAACATAAAAGCTAATGAAGTTCTGTTATACATACCAAAGCAATTAATGCACCTAGAAGGATGAGGATAAAAAGTCGGATTCAATTACAATAAAGAGTGTAGAGAAGAATTCAATGAACCATTGAAAAAAAAAAAGAGTAGATAGAGAATGAAATATTGGAAATTGTGAAGTAATGATTCAGATTTATAACGCGAGTCCAATACATGTATAAGATTCTTATATAAAATAATTATTAATATACCGTTTGGATGAAACTAATTACCAATTTTCAGTTGCAGAATCGCATTTAAGAAATCGAATATGAAATTTTATATAAAAATCACGTGAAAGAATCGTAATTTAATGTTTAGCTACAGTCACAATATCGTGATTAATAAACGCATATTGCTCCGTACGTTAAATATATATCGTATTTATAGTTGCGACATGCACGTATATATCACGTTTTAAAGACACGATATACGTGTATTTACTATTCACTCGTATATCCTGTGATAAAAATGCGATTTTTGTATGATAAATTAGTAATTATTTTTATTTTGACCTTATTTAAGGAATTAATTTCAATTAGTATCCTAAACAAGAAATTAATTCTTTATAAAGCTGCAAAAAAGATATCTATCTTTTCCTTGTCTATTTTTTTATAGACTTGTATCTGACATTTATCTTATCCCAATATAATCTGTTAGACTTGTATCTTTGCTGAGATTTTTAAGTTGGGAGTAATATTGGAAAATGACTTATTGCTAAAGCGTATGTTGTTTTTCCAGACCCAGACATGATATTTCCCTTTAAAAGGAATGAGTTTTCGGGAATTCATTTTCTACTTAAAAATATGCTTTCCTAACAACGAACACACAAAAATTATGGAAAAGGATTTTGTATAAAGCATTTACATGAAACAAATGGGGCCTACTTCCACCATCTTGATTTTTTTTTTTTTATGTTTTATTATGTAGAAGGTCATTTCGGTAATTAGGTTTTTGGCCCAATTTAATACCACGAGCCAATCTTCTAGGTTGGTGATAAGGCTTAAAAGACTAAGTCTAATAAGGATTATCAAAGGAAAATTTAGTTTGGTAGGCTTAGAATAGGGATCATCAGACTAGTTCATTTTGCTTTTGGCTAATTCGATTTTCTCGTGCATATAAAGTAAACTCTAAAAATATCTTCTTGAGTTAATTTGGGCTTTGTTAGAATAAAATAGGCTTTTATGGACTAAAATAAGCCTTTTTTCTTTTTATATTGAAAATAAGCTACTTTTATATAATAAAAATTATCAATCCCATTTCCAGCCCAGCTCCTACTTAAGAAAAGGATGCTTCAATATCAGTCGTCATATCATTATAAAATGATATAATGGTCTCCAGCAACACTTGATCTCAATCGTTCGTTCAAGTGCTATCGCATAGCTGGCATCAATCCCTACTGTCTATAAATAAAAGGTTCCTCTCCTCATTTGAGGCAGAATTCTACATATTGTTAAGATCGAGAGTAATATGGAAACTCTGTTGAAATAACTCCATAAAGAATCAAAGCAACTACTTTATAAAGAACGAGTCAAAAACAATCGAATCTATCTAATTTAATCTTTTGTCATACTTACATACTTGAGAAACTGGGTTTATCTATTCCTTCTCCCATGCCTCTTTCTGCGACATCTGTACAAGTGTCATTAGTTCAAATTTCTCTCAGGTTAATACCACGATTATTTTATGTGATCAACTAACTACAGTAACCCTACCACACATATTATAATGAAGAAGGGGTTTGAATCTAACCCATCTCATTTAGAAAAAACTAAAGCTAATTGCCTAATATCATTAAACTATAAACCCATTAACAAAGTTGTACCTCTTATTGTTGGCCGTTCAATTTTTGTAACTCTAGCTTCATTATAACTAACAAGTTTTTGGAAATACCATTAACTTAAGAATGAGATTTCAATTAGAGTGGAGACTTACTTAAAAGTTTTATTTTTTACTATTCATTTATGAAAAAATCATTTAGACTGATAAAATTCTCAATACCTAAATTTATTCAATAGTAGGTAAATTTTCTTCTTTCTAGTTTTATAAACCATTTAATTGAAATTACCTAAATTCATGAAATACCATGTAACATCATTGTAGTAATATGTTTTCTTTTTTTTTTTTTTTTTTTATAATATCAACCATTAGATATATGTAAAAAAAAATTTTTTGCAATTTTTCTTTTCAAAATAAAAAGGCTATTAGTGGGTTAAGAAAAAGGGGAAAAGGGTTATTTAGTGGAAATTACAAGGATGTAAATGGGAGATTCATCTTTATAGTACAGACACACCATTATCATAAATAATATGAACGAAGATAGTCAAGTTTTATGAAATGGATAGGTGATTGAGAACACATACCATTAATTATTTGGTTGCTTGAAGGAAATGACTCGTATAATTAGGAATTGAACTATAATGCTAAAAATCAACACTATAGAAAAAAGTTAAAAAATTAAACGACTCTAACCCTTTGTAGGTAAACTTGAGCCCCAACATATAAACTACACTGCCACTTCACACTATGGTTGAATTGAAGCATCACCAAAAATCAAGTTAATATCACATGATATCAAACCAAAACCACCATAATATAATTCTATTGAACTAAGTAAAGTGGTTGGCGTGCACATCATCTTAGTATGGTTAGTAGATTAGTGCTTGCAAAATCTATGTTGGAATCAATCCCAACTTACTATATGCACATTGCACCTTTGCCCTCAAAAATATTTTTCAAGTTGGAGCAAATGATAGAAAACTTTCTTTGGAATGGCACAACTACAGCCCATAAGCCTCATTAGATCTCATGGCACTAAGTCACTATGCCTAAGGATAACGGTGGCTTTGGACTTTTGAATTTACATACACGTAATAAAGCTTACCATTTAAAGCATTGGTACACATACAAAAAACAACACCTTAAATGGACACTTCCAGTTAAGGCCAAATATCAACATCTAAATGGTTAAGGGACTTCTACAGCACCCTTTCATGTTTCTTGTTTAAGCAAAGAACTCTCTCTGATGCATAATTCGCACATCCGAAACGGCTTTAGCATTTTAGGCAATGGACATAATACATCTTTTTGGTTCGACTAAGGGGCAAGAGAAGGACCACCCAGTCATAATTTTCATGGTCTTCTTCCTCCTAATTCAGCCCGTCTTACATGATTGATTATTGGATTTCTAAACACAATGGAACTAGACCCTTATTAGCATTCCAATTTCAAAATCCTTACTCTCGTTTTGTGGCTCAATTTACCTACACCAAAATCAACATGATGAAAAAAGCTTTAATCTTCAATCGCGATGGGAACCATATGTTAAGAACATTTATGATCAAGTGCATCTACAGCAGCATAAATCTTACAATCATCAAACTAAATGGGTTTGGCATTTTGCTTTACCAAAAACTAAAGGTTTTCTTATGGAGAGTTTATCCTAATAGCCTTCCTATAGCAATAAATATTAGTCGTCACCATATTAAGCTAGATGCTACATGCCCAAGATGTGGATCAACTAAGGAGATTGCAATGCATGCTTTAGTCACATGCCCCTTTCTTCTTCCTTTTTTTCATAACAAGGTTATGTTGTTCCATCCAATTTGAGAATTGGAATTCTTTTATTGAGTGATATATCAGAATAGCCATATAACTTCTGCTAAAAGACGTAATATACAACTACCGAAAGGTTTCCAATTTGTAAAATTATCATGGCATATCTAGTATTTTTGTGATCATTTAATTTTTAGATAGATAAGTACCTAGAAAGGATCTAATAACTAGTGCATCAATTTCTACTCATGAACTTTAGTTTTTCATGAGATTTAGAAGACTATATCATGTGGATAGAACCATGTTGTATTGGACTCCGCTTGCATAAGGATGTTTCAAACTAAGGGTCTATTTGTTTTGTCTTTTTTGTCATTTTAGCATCTTATTTTTTTGTCATTTTTAAACAAATGTTTGCCAAGAAATAGATACAAATAAAAAAACAAAATTTAATAGATCAAACATATCAGTTATATATAAGATAAAGATAAGATATAAATATAAATCATATACGAATAAATACGGATAATCCAAACATACCCTAAATACAGAAAGACCATACTTACAAATCACATGACAATCAACTATTGGTGTAGTTGTTTGTAACCACAAGGGATATTGGATTTTCGATTATGCTTGCAAAATGGGACAAATGGTAAACCATAGGCACTAAACATATGTAATAAGAAAAGGGTAAATTACACCAAAAGGTTCTAACATTTGGAGGTAAGTTCATTTTAAGGTCATAATGTTTTAAGTGGTTAAAAAGAGATCCTAACGTTTAAGGATAAGTTCATTTAAGGTCGCAACGTTTGAAGAAATAGGTTAATTTGGGTCCCTAATGACACGTGTTAATAAGAGAAGAGTTTTTTGAGATTTAATTAAATTTTCTCTTCTATTGACACGTATCCTTGGAGACTTATATTGACCCATTTCTTTAAATATCGAAACCTTATATGAACTTAATCACAAACATTGGAACCTCTTTTTAACCACTTGAAACATTAAAACCTTAAATGAACTTACTCCTAAATGTTAGGATCTTCTGGTGTAATTCACCTAACAAGTAAATAAAGTTAGGGATAACAACATTCAATTTGGGAAATCTATATGGTAACCATTTAAGTTTTAATATGATAACCCTTGAACTCAAATAATTAGTTTTTTGAAAATTGGTTATACTTGTGAACTTGTAGCTGTGTTAAGATTCATCAAACCCATTGATCTTAACTTACTGCTTTTTTCCAATTTCAATTATGTGATGGCTCCAAAAATATCAAAAAATCTATTTCATTCAATTCTTAGTTGAGGGTTAATACTAATAATGTTTGTAGTTTATTGTGTATTGTATTAGAAGAAATTAAACCAAAATTCATGCTCAATAACAACAAACACAAATAAGAATGTAACTACTAAATCATGATCGAAAAATAATTTAAGTGATAAAAGGATTATTGAATTTTTTGAACCATAAATTATGTGAAGCGAATAAGTAAATAAGACATATAAAGCATCTCAAAACCAAAAGAATTGAATATGAGTCACAAATTTTACACACATAAACAAATAAGAAAAATTCTAATGTTTTATTTTTAACAAGACTGGTTCTATAAGTTATTTAACAATTAAGATTTATATCCAATCATAATTACACTATTACTTAATATAGTGATCATTATATTTATTTTAATAATGAGATGATTAACTCCATCATTCGTTGACGTGACAGTAGAAGTTTGTAAAAATTATCACACTTCTGGACAATTATTAAGTATTATTCAAGAACAGCTTAAGTTAAATATTTCGTTAGCTTTACTAATTTAGCTTGCTTTTATCTCAAAAGTATGGGATCGACCCAATGGTTATAGTACAAGTCAAGAAGATAATTCACAAACCACTTTGTAAATTCCATAAAGCTGCCATGTGGATATGGAATACAACATGCTTCGTGTTCTTTTCTTTAAAAGGCCCAGTCTTAATTAGACATTCCCAAAAAGTTTGAGCCCAACAACTAAGTTAGTCTAAGCCTAACTCGATAAGCATAGCCCAATCCATCTAATTGCAATGCGCTGCACCATCTTGGGAAGAAAATTTTTCCCAAAGAACTTATCTACATGTTACATAATTGACCGAAGGAGACATTGCCACTTGCCACTTGCCACTTGCCACTTGCCACTAACTTCATTCACAAAATAACCCATTTTACTTTTACCGTAGCACAAGACCATAATTGTCAAAAGCCATCTTCTACTTTCATGTTTGTGGTCACACCCACAGTAAAATAATAGAAAATTCTATCGTTTTATTATTAATTTTTTAATAAGATCATTATTGTTCATTATTTAAGGATTAAGATTCATAATTAATTATAATTGTAATATTAAAATATTGAATATATCATTTATTATATTTATTTTAATATATGATTATAAAGATGATCCATTAGAAGTTCCCAAAATAATGGGATACCGATCATCATTATTATTGGGGTGTTTAGATAGTATGTATTTTATCTATATTTGATTTACATTTAGTTTGTTTGATCTTTTATATATAAAATTATTTATTTTTTATCTTTATTCATTTCGAGACAAACAATCTATTTAAAAATATCTATTTATCATCTGCATGCAAACGAAACAAAAAACCCACTGTTTCGTGTCTGCCTTCCTTGCAGGCACATTATGACGTTACTAGGGATGCAACCGGGCTCGTTATAGGGTACCCGCCCCCCCCCGCTAAAAACCCTATAGGGTCAGACCCTATAGGGTTTAGGGTCGGGTTTTGGGTTGTACTCATAACCCTTGGAAAACCCGACCCGATTTAATTTAAAAAAATTAAAAATTTGTTTAAGGAATTTACTTATTCATTAGTTGAATGATGCTTTTCATATAATTATTTTGTTATTCATGTATTGAGTCACATGATAGGATATAAATTATATTTACAATTAATAATCATTGACCAATTATCCAGAGAAAATCGGTTTCCATGTGCAACCTTCCCCACTTTTTCAAAATTCATTTCTTTTCCATGCAACACAACAAAGTATAAAAATTAATTTTCTCAGAAAAATAATATTATATATATATATATAATGACAAATAAATCAAGAATATATAGATCGTCGTGTAGTGTCATTATTATTATTATTATTATTATTATTATTATTATGATTGGATGTATTTTATATATATATATATATATAGATATGTAAGTCTTCTAATAATTTTAGGCAATGACATGTCTTGAGTTATTGACTTTATCTTATATATTCAATTTTCATGTTTAATAATTTTTTACCTGTCTTTAACGATTTCTAATTTTTTTTAAATAAAAATTAGGATTTTTATCAACTTCATTGAAATTTTTGCCCTCCTCAACATCCCTCACTACAATAATAATTTAATGAAATAATAAAATGATGCATTTAATTATGTAATATATTAAAGGGTCGGGTTCGGGGCGGGCGGGTTCCTAAATAATCGGTCGGGTCGGGTTCTGGGACACCCAATTTGTAATCGGGTCGGGTTTGGGACAGGATGACCCGACCCGAACCCGACCCTTTACATCCTAGACGTTACGTCCTTTCAGGAGAGTTTGGTGCACAGGTGAATGTATTAAATTCTTGAATAAGTTTTCTTCCGTTTTTGGACCAGTAAGGTTTTTCAAGGGTTACAGTTAGGTGTCAACTTCATGTTATGGAGATCGTCCATTTAAAGCCAACGCCCCAAATCATCGTGAAGTTTCGGCATCTCACCCACTGCCATGATGAGAAGCTAGGTACCTTTTTACTCCCACCGTTTATTACTTGTCACGTATGATTTTGCAAAAACACGTGCATGATTTAGTGCTTTTCCTTTTTAATAATTTAATCAAAGCTTTAGGGTCTATTTTCTAGAGATGGTAGATAAATTTTGCTTTTAATTTAGTTTTTTTGCGATTCTATCTTTATAGTTAATCGAATAGTATTTTTTTTAACTTTGTTTATGAAGAAATTATACTAGTTACAATATATATATGTTATGAAATAAAAAGGAATTTTTATTTGATCTCTTTACCGAGAAAAAAATATTGTTATTTCAGATGAAATATTAAAATAATTAAAAATGCTACTTTTCACATAAAAAAGGAAGTATCGAATTATCTCTGCAAGGGGAAGATAAAAAAGAAGAAGAAATAAAAGATGTAAATAATAAATCAAAATCATTATAGCTTGTCGTTGGGAATTGAATCTACTGGCCTAGTACAAATTATTTCAAGCATATATATATATTTATCTATTTAACATATAACCAAAATGTGTAGTTGATTTGTTCATTTATGTACAAAACAAGAAAAAAACTCGACCGGCGAAAGCAGATTGGCTTAAGATGACCCTCTTCTTGCCAATTCTCTTAATGGAGGATTTAATAATATATTAGGATTTCTCCATTCATTGTGACCTGACCAATAATGTATGCAAAAGTTAGGTATACTGCATGGATCTCTCTTGAAAACTTTAAATATTACATAGATTTTCAAGTTTTTAAATGTTATTATTTACACCGCCTAATTAAAAACAAGTAAATTATACAAACCATTCCTAAAAACTTTAAAAATTGCATGGATCTTAGGTTTTTTTAAAAGTTAATACTTATACTCCTAAAAACTGAAGTATATGTAAATTTTATTTATTTGGTGCTAACATATCATTTTAAGAGATAAATAACTCAACCCGTGAAAGCAGATTAGCTTAAGATGACTCTTGTTGCTATACATCTCTCCGGGTTGGATCTGAACCGGGACCAGGAAGAACTGATCATGAAGGGTCCAATTCGGATCCATCTCGAGGACTCGATGGATCCAGGGTTCAAGAGGATTTGTTCGATTTTTGTTTTAAAAAAACAAAAAAAAATTAGCTTGTAGAATTTCTTTTTTAAATATACAAGTTGGACTAGTAAGATCCACTCCGTGCACCGGCGGGTCTACGGGTCCTACTCGCCCCGCCACCTCCAAAGGGCGATTTCGAGTCCATATTTTTTAATACCTAAACCGAAAAGATGTCTACTTGTTGCCTATTCCCTCAATGAAGAATTTCATAGTATATCAGGATTTCTCCATTCATTGTGACCTGACCTATAATGTATGCAAAAGTTAGGTATATCACTTGGATATGCATTGAGAACTTTAGAATTATATAGTCCTGCTTTTTAAATATCGCCACTTATATTTTCTAATTAAAAAAAAGTAAATTGTATCAACCTTTTCTAAAAGCTTAAAAAATTATATGGACCCTCAATTTTTGTAAAACTCAATACTTACATCCTTAAAACTGAAGTGATAATAATATGTAAATTTTATTTATTTGGTGCTAACATGTCATTACATATAATATGTTTAATTAATAAATATTTTAAATTTTTTTAAATATTTAAATATTAAAGAATGTAAATTTTGTATGTCTTTTTTGCCGTCTATGCCATGAGGTGCATTTTAACATTATATATATATTTGCTTCATACTAAAGTGTAATTCTTGAGAAGAAAAACTACAATTAACTTTTCTTTTTTTTTCCCTTCAAAAATGTCAATTTCGTAAAAATAATAATAATAAATTTTAAATATTTTTTAAAACATTCTTTAATTGAACATATTATATTGTAATGACATGTTAACACCAAGTAAGTAAAATTTGCATCTTATTCACGTGTTGACTTTTAAAAAAATGGGGCTCCAATTTTTAAAATTTTCAAAAGAAATCAATGCAATTTATCCTAAAAGTTATTAGAAATACCCATCTCACACTTCTGTATGAATTAAAAAAAGAACATACTTATGTTTTCATAATTTTTTTTTCAGTTTACTTATCTATATCTTATTTTAATAAATTTTTTCTCCTTACATATTAGTTAAACGTTAAAATATGGTAAGTCCATATGAAATGTTAATCACATTAAGCTATGAATTTTGCTGATCCTGGCCGGCTCCACCAGCATAATTAAAATTAAACTGGTTTACATTCACCGTAAATAAGTAAAAGACGAATGAAATGGAAGTGCAAATTAATGATAGATATTCGTTGTTTCACAGTGTCTAGACTAAATATGGTTTATAAATTAGTAAGTAAATAAACTTTTATAAATATATATTGATTCACTTACTCTTATATATATATATTTAATTATTATTAACATAGACACAATCGAACATATCACCTATCTGGTTTTAGTATAATGATGTAGTTCATTATCACCAAATTATAAACAAAAATATAGATAGCATCCTTAAGGATAGTATTTTATAAATTCAAAAATTGTAAGATTTCCTTTCAAATATATGAACATATGCTTTTAAGATCACGACTTATTAAAGTATTCAAAGCAAATTATCTTACACTGGAGGTGTTACTCATAATAGCCAAGAACGGTCTATAATAGGGTTCCTTATCATAATTGCAAAGTGCGACCTTATGAGAGTTTCCTTTTCGAAAGCCAAGCATTTGTCGTAATAGCACATTACGGTCTGTTTGTCTTTTTTTTTTTTTTTTTTCATTTTGACATTTTATTTTTATCATTTTTAAATAGATACGTAAAAAAATAAATATTTTTACTCAAAAAATATCAAAAAAATCATAGGAAAAAAAGCTTTTTTTGCACCTTAACTTTGACGAAATGAACAATTAAATACTTAAACTATTAAAAGGTATAATTACATACTTAATTGAGTTTTTCATTGCCCTAAACACTATCCCACTTATCGTTGCATGACATTATCCAATTACTTCAAAAAACAATAAAAGAGTAGGGTAATAAATAGGACTCGAAAAGTTTAACTATGATTGAAATTGATCTTTTTAAAAGTTCAGGTACATAAAAAGGGCACTAAAAGTTTAGTTACCTAATTGTCCACTTGACGAGGTTCACTTGACAAGGTTCAGGTACCAAAAGAGTTTTTTTTCCCTAAATAATAATCATATATACATAAGATACAATTGCAATAAAATACAAATAAAATATAAATGAATATTAGACAGTTCAACACCCAGTTCTATTGGACACCAAATTTAATAACTAAACACTTTTGCCAAATTTTTATTTAGAAATAATGTTATGAATAGGGGTGAAAACGAGCTGGATCGAGCCAGGCTTGACCACTCAGGCTCGACTTGTTTTATTTTTTTACGGGATTGAATTGAGTCGCGCTTTTAACAGCCTGGAATAAGTAGGCTCAGACCCAAGCTCGTTAAACTTTTTCAAGCCCGAGTGGTCTGTTTGCATTATAATTATTTTTTAATTATATTTATAATATTAATTAAATATAAATAATTTTATATAATATTATAATAATAATATAATATCAATATTATATATATATATATATATATATTAAACGAGCCCGTTCACAAGCTTGGCTCGTAAACAAGCCTGTTCATGAGCTTGTTCGCGAGCCTATAACGAGCCTGCTCGCGAGCCGACTCACGAGCTTGAGGACAAGCTCTGACTCAGCTCGTTAGCTAAACAGCATGAGTTGGAGCTCGACTTAGCTCGTTTTAGGTAAATGAACCGAGCCAAACCAGGCTTGAAATGAGCCAAGCTCGAGTAGCTCTGAATAGCGTCTCGTTTACAACCCTATTTACGAATGATATATGACTTTTAATGAAATGTGTAATTAGATACCTTAATTTTAAAATTAATTAATTAAGTATCTAAAAAAATTAAAATTGATCAATTTAGTACCTAAAATAACTTGATGAAGGTACCATTGGTATACATAAAAAGTTCTAATTGATCAATTTTAAATTCAGATATTAAATCGATCAATTTAAAGTTCAGGTACTAAATCGATCAATTTTAAAATTCATGTAATTTATTATATATTATATCAAAATTTAGATACTATTTGTGACATCAACCATTTATATCTAAACAAATTATTCAACAACATTATTTTATAACAAGCGTATTTTGTAACACATGATATGTTCATTCAATTTACGAAACCTATAGGCAAGAACAACATACAACAATAGCTGACATACTTGGATGTAGTGCTCAAACTTGCACAAGTTTCGAGTTAGATTTAAATCCTATAATCATATTTAAAATAAACAGTTAATATATTGATTCCATAAAAAGTATCTCATTTCTAATTCTAGAATTCCAAATAAGTGCAATTTAGTTAGGGAAAAAGCAAGAATAGGATGCCCGAAACCCTTTTAGGGAATTATTCTCCACATTCCATTGTGGTTAATATAAATTTAATTGACCTAGTTGATCATGATGTCTTGTTTTGTTCCCAATTTCATCTACTAATCTAAAAATCCATTCCAAGTCATCATAAAATAGATTTCTTGCTCCTAAAATGTAATGTGCACTTATTATTAGGTTAATATGCTCCAAAGTTGAATAAAAACTTTCTTAAATTTACAACTCTAATTCCATCGCAATTGCATAATTCAAATGCAATTTTGATATAAGATGTTATTTATCAACCATAGGTTATTGATAAGTGTTTGAAAAGTCTAGTTTAGTTGGATTAATTTGAGCATTATTATATGACTTTTATAAATATTTTGTATAAAATGGTATTTATTTGGTTTAAATCTTGATTTCAGGGTTTTAAGATGATATTTTAGCTTAAGTAAGGAATTTGGATGAGTTGGAGCAATTTTTTTGAAGATTTGTTGAAGATTGAGAAAGTGAATGGTACATAAGTTTCAACACAATGTATGCTAAAAGACTTTGTTAGAAATATAGTTAGATTTTTCCAAATAAACATGTTGATATGCAACTTGTGATGAAGGTTGTGTTGAAGAAAATTGTGCATTTTATGTTGAACACAACTTGTTTGAGGTCATGTTGAAGGATTTTTTAAGGAAAATCTTCACTGACTAAGTACACAGATAGAGTGCATAGCTATATAAAATCTTTATTGAACTTGGTTTTTCTATTTATTATAAATAGCTACCCCGGTGTGAAGATATTATCAAGATATTATTTTAGTTTAATATTAGATAGAGAGAGTGTGTGTGGGGCTCTTTCCAAAATAAAAAAGTAGGAAATCTACGACGATTTGTGAGATTTGAAAAAATTTGAATTGATTTCATTCCTGTCTTTTAAAGATGTTATAAATAAGTTATTCTACTCTATTAGACATAAGTTTAGAAAAATTTTATGCATTCTTAGAAAGAAAGAGACCACAAGAGTTAGGGGACTATTGGAGATTGCAAAACTTCACAAACCAAAGAGGGTATTATATGGATGATTAAAAAAAAAAAAAAGAGAAAGGGTATTATATGGTTTTCTTGTTCTTATTCTTTTTGAGCCGCTTAGCCATGTTTTCTAGAGAGAAGTAGGGTTTTATCTAGACACTTGTGAACCATAAGTTTATAGTATAATGAGAGTTGTTTATATTCATTTTATAGTGTTTTTTTTTTTAAATCAATTGTGACTTCTTTATTTTTATTTTTATTTTTATTTTTTTTTTAGAATTGATATTGTTAACATATTAATTCATGTCTAATTTTGTAGTAGTACATTCAGAAAATCACTATTATATGTAGATCTACGTTACTATAAGATTTATATGCATATTCAAGAGATAGAAAAGCAAATGTTCTATATTAGGCTAAACTTTAGTTTAGTTGATCTTAATAGTGAATTCTTTGAACATTTAGCAATTCTAGGTTGTTATTGATTAAGATTAGACGCCAATTCGTCAATAAGGTTATAGAGTAATCTTGAGAGAAATATTAATCTAAATTATGAATTTGTAGTTTAAGAAAACTAATAAAATCATTGAAAGAAGTAATTAGTTACATGAAAGATGTAATGGGGATTTGATGTGTAGGTAGTCTTACGATTAAATCAATTTAATTTAAAGCTAGAATCTTGAATTGTGATTATAGTCTTGATTGGTATTTTGGGAACATGATTAGTTTAGTAGTAGTTTTAGTATAACTTAATCGGTAGGTTAAACAATAACAATAAAGTGAATATTAGTACTTGACAGATCCTTATGAGAACATACCTATGTTTATTGCTACACTTTTGTTTCAACTGGTATACTTGTCTAAAATTGAATGTGGAATAGTATTAAGTATTAACAATAAGAATTTTAATTTGAGTGAAACGATATCAGTTTTCACTATAAACTTGTAAAAATTATTTAACATCGTTGATCATCATTTTGTCTCTAAAATGAAATTGAATGCCTAATGGGTTAAAATTGTAGAAAGTAAAACTTAGGGCACTGATTTTTCAAACAAGCATATAAACAAACCATTCATCCATACAAGTCAAGAGGGAGAATCACAACAATGCAACAAATTACCTACTAACTACCACTACTAATCCTTTAACATGTCAATTCGAAAAAGTTATTACCCTATAAAAAATTATTAATAATTAATAGAAATAAAATATTGGTTTTACCATTATCAACACTCCTTTCTCGTAAACTCGGATTCCCAGTAATCTAATCATAATGCATAAGAACACAAACGATATTGAGATGACAGTGCGATGATAAGGAGGGAGAGAGAGTGAGGAATTGGAGAGGTAGACAATAAGGAGAGAGGGGAACAACAAAGAGAGTGAAAGTTAAGGTTTTAGAAAGAGAAATTAGATTGGAAAGTTTTGTTGCTTAAAGAAAGAGAAAGCTAGGGAAGAAAAGATTCAATTGTCCATAACTTTACATAAGTTTAAGATAAAAACGATTCTTATTTTTTAGTTTTTTTTTTCTTTTTAGTTCCTATATCTTTTTTTTTTTAATTGAATTCCTCAACAATTACAAAATCTCATAAAGGATTAGACTATTCTTGGAGCCTTGGAATATGTCCAGTTGAGATCCTTGAGAAAATTCCATATGCTAAAACCTTCCTTTTTTTTTTAAAGGTTCTTCACAATTATCGTAAGGTCCTTTAACTTTTTCTGGTCCTCCATGAGAAACTTCAAAAAGTTGTTTCCTTTTCTAATTTTTTGACAAATTTCAAGGTAAAAGAATAGAACAATAAATAAATGGTACCTAGAGGCACAAATGAAAGACACGAATGAAGTGAAGAAGTTCTAAAGGAGGAGGGTTTCTTAAAAAGATGACCTAATACCTAGAGACATTGAATGAGGTATCTACTAGTGAACATGCTTTTAACATGCTTGGCTTTTTATCATGGTATGCCACATGATAACCTTCAATTGGCCAAATAATTATATAATTAAATAATATATACATTAAAATATATTAACTAAATAATCTAAAATAATAAAAAAAAATAAAAAAATGTTAAAAAATATAAATAAAATAGGAAAAATGGAAATCTTAACATCTTTTGACTTTAGGTTGCCAAAACAACCACATTTAGGTAAGTAGGTGGTGAATCGTGGCCTATGTTTCCAAGTAGGTTGCTCAACCTACGATAGCAATAGGCATCAACCCCCCCACTTGTTATTCCCTCTTTAAAAAAAAAAAATCATGGTGATGAATGGGTTGCACAACCCAATCATAACCCGATTAGATAATCCATAATTTTTCTTAAAAAAAGAATTGCAGTGGTGGATTGCTGCCCACTATCCCAATAGGTCTAAGTCAAACAACCCGCTTCAAGATATGATTTGTGGTTAACCTGCTGAAATGTGAACATTCCATTAACTTGAAAGTACATAAATCAAGTTGCAATCTCAATAAATTATTTTAGCTAAAGATGTTCTTGAAATCAATAATAATCAAACTCTTCAAATAAACGAATGGCGACACTCACCTTTGCGAAAGACATTAGTGAAAGAACCGGTTCTAAGCCCAATTTATTTGACACTATATCTCCTTTAAGGATGCAACCGAATGGACTGTTATAAATTTCCCTACTCGATTTGCTAAAAACTCTATAGAGTTTTAAGGTCAGGTTTAGATCTTATAAAATATCTTATAGACATCCAACTAAATACATTTCATAATTAAAATTTTAAAAAAATTAAGACATATCTAAAATTAACCACCCTAACCTCCCCTCTCTTTGCCACATATTTTATCAATTTCACTTACATCTTTTTATTTTTGCTCGGGTAGACAACATGTGTTCCAAGTGCTGACTTCTCTTGAATTTATTATTTAAATTTGAAAACAGTTTAGGAAAAAAAAAAAAACAATCTGGAGAACCAAGCTCTAAAGCAAATCCTATAGACCAGGTTTTTATGTAATATGAAAACCTTATAGGGTTATAGGGCTGAGTTTGCTTGGTTGGAGGAGGATGAGAGGTTCAATTACAAGTAAAGGATTAATGTTTAGGGCTAAATTTTTATAGAGATTAAACTTCTCAATAGTTAAAATAAAGATTGATGTTTTATGATATGATTAATGTAAATATTAAATTCTTAAGTGATTAAAATATAGATGTACTAAATGTTTTAAATAAAGATCCATCACTCTCTATAATGTTAAAAATAGAATTAAAAAAATGTAATTTGCAATTTTATTGTATTTAGCTATTTGCCGATGTTGAAAGCTTGCTTCATTGTGAAGCATTCCTTTAGTAGAGAAGTCTAAGATAGCTAGCTTCTTAGGAAAGACTTATGGGTTGTCAATAGTTTGTAATTTGGTTAGATGTGTTGTCTTGCTTGTTTTTTGTTTACTTCCATCACTAGAATTCCTACACCACTTGAGCTCATTTTTTAATTTTTGTTTAACCACCATTTGGTCCTATAAAAAGGACATGCAATATGTAATTTTGAGTCAACACCTATATGAGATCATCTATATTTTTTCCCTACTCCTCTCTCTAGTCTCCATTCCATTTTCATATGTGATTGATCTTTTGCATCAATTATACTTTGCACCCAACATATTTTTTGTATCAGAGCCAGATCCTTTTCTCCATACATATACTCAATCACTTAAATACTATATTCACAAACCTTAGCAATGACATCAACAAGCAATAATGCTGCATTTAATTTTCCCTAACAAGGTACTCCCTTGTTTATTAGTGAAAAATACGATATATGGGACATGATGATGAAAACATTATTTATCTCACAAGATTTGTTGGATATTGTTAAGGAAGGTTATGAAACCGTTGTTACTAGTCTAGAGGTAAAAACAACCCATATGGTACCTAATGAAAAAAGCATAAAGAAAATGTAATGAAAGATGTCAAAGCACTATATTTCATACAACAAGAGGTAAGTCTAACAATTTTACCCCGAATACTGGGTGCAACCACGTGACATGATGCTTAAGAAATATTAAGGAAGTAACATGAAGGACATAACAAAGTTATATAAATGAAACTCCAAAATCTCTGGTGATAGTCTAATAATTTATTTATAAAAGATAATGAGGAGGTGCAAGAGTTCTTCTCAAGAGTTATAATTATTTTTAATAAGATTAGAGGCTATGGTGATATAATTTCTCATAAAAGAATTGTTCAAAAAGTCTTAAGAAGTTTGCCAGTTAAATTTGAGCTTTTAGTTTCGATTATTAAAGAATACAAAAATTTATCATAATTGTGTTTGGATGAGCTTATGGGATTCTTAGAAGCCTATGAAAAGCATATGAGTAGATTTTCTACTATAAATCTAGGGCAAGCCTTCCATTCGAAGGTTAACATTAATGGGCAACTAAGTAGCTAGCAAGATAAAAATGAAAATAGTGCTGGTGGTTCCTCTAACTCTATTCGTAGATGTGATAGATATCAAGATTCTTGAGGTCGTGGTAGAGGAAGAGAATTCAACATGAGAAGCAATTTTCTTCAATGCCGGATATGTAAGAAATATGGACACAAATCTAAGGAAGATGTTGAAATTCTAATCATTTTGAAATGAATTGTTACTAGAAGGATTGAGATGATGATAAAAAAAAGCCAAAATTTTTTAAGAACGTGAAGCTAAATAGATATTTTATTCTTGTATGCAAGTTAAGTAATCATTTTAGAATATTTGGTATGTTGATAGTGGATATAGTAATCGCACGACTAGGAATAAGGAGCCGTTTATTGAGTTTGATGATGAGCTCAAACCTGAAGTAAAGCTTGGAGATGACAAAATACATGAAATTTCTAGAAAGGGAGCTATTGTAGTCAATAGAAAGAAAGGTAACTCCAAACTAATATATGATGTTCATTACGTTCCTAAATTGACTTAAAATTTATTGAGTGCTGGGTAATTACTACAAAACCATTATGTGGTGAATTTTGATAATGGTGAGTGCATTATTAGTAATAAGAAGAAGAATTACATTGTTGCAAAAGTGAGGATGGGTATGAATAAAGTTTTTCCTTTAACTATACCTCTTAATCATGAATTTGCCTTGCAAAGTGCGAAAAATGATGAATCACACTTAGGACATTTAAGATATGGCCATTTAAATATCAAGGGACTTCATTTGTTGAACAAGGAAAAAATGGTTATTGCGTTACCAAATATTTTATCTCTTAAGAAAGTATGTGAAGGATGCATATATGGAAAAATGCACCTTTTTTCCAAAAGACATTATATATAGCTAAAGTGTTGTTAGAATTGGTTCATTATAATATATTTGGACCAACAAGAATGTCATCCTTAAATGAAACAAGTACTTTATTTTATTTGTTGATGATTATATAAGAATGATGTGGATATATTTTCTAAAGCAAAAAGTCAGAAGCATTTCCTACTTTTATTAAATTTTAAGCAATGGCAAAAAGCCAAAGTGATACAAGTTGAAAATTCTTAGAATTGATCGTAGAGGTGAATATGCATCAAATGAATTCCAAAGTTATTGTAAAGATGCTGGAATTAAGAGGCAACTGACTGTTCGACATACACCATGATATCCATCAAACTAATGATACTATGTTTTAGTGTTTGTATTTTGAAATGGAATGAAAATAAAGGATGTGAATAGTGTTATTATAAGATATTATGCACCGATAGCAACCTGAGCTACACTCTCTCACACTTGATATGATGCACAAGCTATATTGAGTGGTTGTTAGCCACAATATTGAATAGATTGATAAAAACTAGTGTCTTGCTTCTCAAGAGAAAAACAATACAAGAAGGAGGTTAAAAATGTCTTCAATGATAGGGTTTACATTAAAGAAAATGTTATTTACATAATGCTTCAGTTGAGGTAAAAAAGGCAAATAATACAACGTAATAAAAGAAAGTTCATGCAAGAGCAAAGCAGATCACGACATGTAAGGGCGTGTCTATGCTTTTACAGGGCTCTAGTCTTCATTTTTCCAAAAGTCACGAGAGAAACTTAGCCCTTATAGTGCTTTAGTCTTCATTTTTTGACAAATCACGGGCATGATCAAGCCCCCAGTGACATTTCATCTTCACTCTTTGACAATTCACTAGCATGATCATGCCCTTAGTGGCCTCTAGTTCTCTTCTTTCATCAAATCATGGGCGTGATTCTCACCATCTTCACCCGTATTTCCTCCATGCAAAGTCACTAGCTGAATCACGACCATGATTAGCTTGTCTCCCTCCCTTCATGTTTTTCTTTTAATCTCCTACAAAGTGACCCATGTCCATTGAGATGATCCATTCTAAAGTCATGCAGGAAATAATACCCATCTCCATGAGTTTAGATCCCCATCTTGCTTAAACTTTTGGCATGAATTTGATAATTAATAAAGTAATCTTCCTTCTTAGTAGTGGACTTAATAGTGAGCTTTCAAATGAGTCCTTGACTTTCTTTGATGTGAACTTTGGCAGTAGATGTCGGGGACCGATTCCTATCATTACTCGGGGTATTGAAGATTCACCCTTGAATCTAATGGGTAGAAAATCTCCATGCCATAACCTGCATCTAAATCAACATAACAAACTCCAAGAAATGCGAATGTACCTGCAGAGAAAAGATAGTATGATAAAATGAGGTGTTTTCCTCACAAGTATATTTGAAGTCTCTCATCACTCTTGTAGTCCTTTCACTCTCGTGTTTGAAGTGTTTAGCTCTCAACACTACATTTTTCTCTCATAAGAACCGCATTCACTCTCTTTGCATCGAGAAACTCGGTATATAAAAGCAATACTACCTCATTCCTAATTTGTGGTTGGAAAATGCTTATCCACTCCTCTTTTCCTCTATCTCCTACGTTGATTCCAACTCATGGCATAATAAGAACTCTACAACAAGTGTTGTAGTTCACTTACACTCTATTGTAATCAACTTTCATGATCATAAACTCCCTTTCAATTCATAACAAAATCGATAACTTCTCTTACAGTACAATACGTAAATACAAAATATGACAAGTGAACGTTTCATCACCCCATTAACTAACCAACGATCATTAACCAGAGACTTTTCTAAAGATTCATTCACTGTCAATGGAAGATAAAGATCATACCTAAAGAACATTCTATGCAGTTTGCTTTCTCTTTTGAAAGAATCTTGGTTGCAGTAGTAATTAGAATATGCAAATCTTCTAGAAATCCAATGGAGTTCATCGTTAACAAACCAATTACTAGTTCTTGAAAATTTTCTTTTCCACCATAGCATCCTGTATCCTATCCATGAGCTTCTAGCAAAAGTGTATAGGAATCCTCTTCTCCAACACAACATAAAAGATATACCATATATGTAGTACTCCTCTATTATAACACAAATGCGATAATCATTCAAAAGAGAAGGATCAAACACATCGTTAGTGGGTGGATTCATCAATAAAAAACTTCCTATCACTCTAGAACATTGAATGTGAGACATGATACAATCCTTGAGTGATTGAACAAAATAGATGATATCATAGATCGGTTCAGTGGCCAGTATTCTACATATCATGACCCTATCTACAGCAAAATTATTTTCATAAAAAACACTCTTCCAATATATGTATACATCCATAACACCTAATGAATATCTATAAGTATCTCATTTGTTTTCACAAACCATTCATTATCATAATACCTGCTTATGCTCTGCAATAAAAACACTGGTTTGCCAGAATCAATAGCTTGAGTCAACTCACTTTTAGTCATCATTAAAGCCTCCATATTGGGTGGGTTGATTTCAAAATATGTGTTTCTAACTTCAGTTGAGTTCATGGGTCTTAAGAGTTCCTACTTGCCATCTTTCACAATGACATAGGTGTTATTACACCCATCATGAAGAAATCACTGATCGAGAAGCCAAGGCCATCCTAAAATGGATGTAAGCGGAACTCATGGGTAGAACATCACACAGTACTTGATCTTCATATCTTCTCAGAATTGAAATTGGTACGTTAACTTGCTGAGTAACCTAAATTGAACCTTTATCACATAGCCAATGTAGCTTATAAAGATGTGGATGCAGGATAGTAGGAAGTTTAAGTCACTTAACCATTGAGACAACGACAACATTCATATAACTTCCTCCATCAACGATGACTGCACAAATTGCATCTTTCACCTTACACTTGATGTGGAATATACTTTCTCTTCATTCATCATTAGTGGTCTGAGCTACATTTAAGGCTTGCCTCACTACTAAAGACATGTTAGTAGCGAGACCTAACACTCATGTACTATCATCTTCCTCCTCATCAACTTCTGCCAATAAGTTCTCCTCTTCCTCTTTCTCATCCCCACTTACAACTTCAAACTCAGTATGTTTTGGTACAACAACCATAACCCTTTGGTTTGGACACTGAGTAGCAATGTGCGTATACCCTAGAAACTTGAAGCACTTTATCTAGCTACTTCACTTGCCGGCCATTTACGCCTCAATATTGGCATTACTAGTATTAGCAACCACTTTGCCTTAGTTGTCATCTCTCATATCTATCTTACAGGTTTTTCTACTAACTTTTTTCTCTAGTATTTTCTCGGTAAATGATGATTTGAGCTAAAGCCCAGGTTAGAAGGCAATGAGGATCGGTATGGAATTCTCTTTTATTGCCTTTCGACCTTGTAGGCTAAGTTGATGGCTTCTTCTAATATGTGAAAACTTTGGAGTTTTACAACACTGACGATCTCAAACTTCAACCCAGTGATGAAGTGGGCTAGAGTATACTTAAGGCTCTTTCACATTGCACCACATTGTCAATATTTCAAACTCTTTAACATAATCCTCTACACCTATCCCACTTTATCGCAAGGATCGCAACCTCAAGTATAACTCTTATCGATAATAATTCGAAGCAAATCTCTTGTGCATTACCTATTTTATCATCCTTCATGTGGTAATCTTAGTTTCTCCATTCCTACTTCGACTACTCGACAAATTATGCCAGCATAATGTGGCATACCCAGAGAATTCTAATGCTGTTAGTTGAACTTTAGTGAGTTCATCATAATCACTACACTTAAAAACTTACTCCACATATTGATCCCAATCGAAATAGTCATCAGGTGATCCTCCCTCATTGAATGGTGGAATCTTGATCTTAACCCTTTTAGTTCCTGATGGGTATGAACTTCCTGAACAACAAAATTGTCACCCCCACCTTCCGCTTTGGGTTACCTCCGAAATGCCCTAGCATATGCTCCATAAAAGTAGTCAGCTGATCAAAGCATTGATCATTGGTCATTGCAGTAGTATCTTTAGGATTTGCTCGCTGATTACCCAAGTGTCCACCGTACATACTTTCGTTAGACATAACTAGCTCAAACACCAATGCAACACTTCATAGGAATTTTATTGAACACTTGGTGTGTGAGAATATCACCCTTACTTTAAAATGCATTTCCATTATCACAACAACCCGACAATGCCACAATACTCCACCAACACGATTATCAACATAATGCAACAATAATCACCACTCAAATGATTCAATACTAAAGAAGGACCTGGTTGAGACATTTCATCAAACGCTTGGTATGCACTCTTCCAGGCCCATAAGAACACAACGCAAACAAGATCACAACTTCTCAATACTTCAATGTAGTGATGGCAGCAACAATATTACAAGATTCTACAACTCAATCCACTACTACAGACACTAGATCTACAACTTTAACAAGAAGCACAATGTACCTAAGGTTTTCTACACAACACTTACC
The DNA here is from genome assembly GCA_024138025.1 of Combretum micranthum. Lineage (NCBI taxonomy): Eukaryota > Viridiplantae > Streptophyta > Magnoliopsida > Myrtales > Combretaceae > Combretum > Combretum micranthum. The sequence goes on from JAMXBD010000607.1 coordinate 789,648, forward strand.
CAAGTCATAACTTGAAGCTCTGATACTAAGTCGATACATGCTAAATTTGTAATATGATGTTTTAGTGTTTATATTTTGAAATGCAATGAAAATGAAGGATATGAACGGTGTTATCATTGAATATTACACATTGATAGAAACCCAAGCTATACTCTCTCATACCTAATGTGATGCACAAGCTAGATCAAGTGGTTGTTTGCCACAACATGGATAGATCGATAAGAACTAGTGTCTTGCTTCTCAGGAGAAAAACAATACAAAAGGGATGTTAAAAATGTCTTCAATGCTGGGGTTTACATTAAAGAAAAGGGTATTTACATAACCCTTAAGTTGAGGGAAAAAAAGGTAAATAATACAACTTAAATAAAAGAAAGTTCGTGTAAGAGCAAAGCACGTCACAATGCGTAGGGGCATGTCTATGCCCTTACAAGGCTTTAGTCTTCATTTTTCCAAAAGTCACGAGAGTGACTTAGCCCTTATAGGGCTTTGGTCTTCATTTTACAACAAATCATGGGCGTGATCAAGCCTTTAGTGACCTCTAGTCTTCACTCCTTGAAAATCAAGGGGATGATCATGCTCTTGTGGCCACTGGTTCTCTTCTTTCATCAAATTACAGGTGTGGTTCTCATCATCTTCTCACTTATCTCCTCCATGCGAAGTCACGGGCTGAATCACCGCCGTGATTAGCTTGTTTCCCTTACTTCCTTCATATTTTTCTTCTATTGTCTTATAAGGTGACTCATGTCCATTGAGATGATCCATTCCAAGGTCATATAGGAAGTAATACCCATCTTCATAAGTCTGAATCCCATCTTGCTTAAACTTTTGGTGTAAATCTAATAATCGATAAAGTAACCTTCCTTTTAGTGGTAGATTTGGTAATGAGCTTTCGAATGAGTCCTTGATTTCCTTTGATACGAGCTTTGACAGTAGATGTTAGGGATTGATTCCTATTTAAAAGGAAGAATCATATTATAGTAGAGATGGCTAGAAGCATGTTGACATAGAAGGTGTTGAACTTGAGAGTTCAATGTGAATTTTGATAAAATAATTTAATACACAACCAACTATTTATTAATTGTAAACTACATTTAATTAGTCATGAATATATATGTGTGTGTGTGTGTTTTGTGCATGTTTGTTGAGTTTTTTTTTTTTTTTTTGTAGATTTTTAGCAAAATAAGAGCATATTAAGGCAAAACATTGCATGTTAAGGGTCAAGTCGATAGTTAAATTTAGGCCTTGACATATCAAGTTTAGGGCTCAACACGCCCAAAATTAAGGCACATATCATAGTGACTGTCGAGGGTCAAATTTATGCCTCAACATATTAAGAGTTAAGGCTCGACATGTTCAAATTTGAGGCTCGAAAAGGCACGCATGTGAAAGGCTATCGTAGGTCAAGTTTGGGTACAACGAGCGAGGCGCGACAAAGTTAATATAGACAAAAAAGAGCTATTGGAGTGCATTTGATGCATGAGAGATTATAGACTTTATGTTTAGTAGACTTTTGAATTTCAAAGGCTATTTATATACAAAGCCCAGAAGACAAAAAAAAAAAAAAAAGAGAACGAAGTGCCAAATTATTTTACGAAGCTCATTAACTGCGATTAAATAAATTCTTTTTCTTTATTCTCGTGTACATACTATTTGCAAATATTAAGATAAAGAAAAATACTTTAGTGCTCAATTCATTTTATTGCTATTCACACAAAAGCACTTAGAGAGAGAAATGAAATATTTCTTATTTCCTGTGTGTGTAATATTGCTCATCTTGAGTTAACTCTTTGAAATTAATATAGTTGTGGTGAAGACCTTGAAAGAGGTAATTTGCTAAATCGTGGCGAGCAAAGAGCTAAACTCCAAGTTAAATATTTGTTTTGTTTCTTCTCTTTATATCTTTTGTATTTATTATATTTATCCACTGCAAAATTCTTTAAGTTTTTATTTTGCTACTTTAATTTTTTAAATTCAAGTTTTGGACAAAATACGCAATTCACACCCTCTCCCCTCTCCCCCCTCCCTTAAGTATTCCTAGTATATAGTTTTAAAAGGGCCTTCCAAAAAGCTATTGGGCTGAAACAGTCAATACAACTGTATATATATTATATATCTATATATATGTCAAACAAATTGCCTAGAAAAGTAGTTCTCAACATAAGTCCTTATCAAGCTTGGTATAGGAGGAAACCTCATGTTAATCATATGAAGATTTTCAAATGTATTGCATATTCTCTCATTCCATCACAAAAGAGAGAGAAAATTTGATGATAAATGAGAAAAGTATGTTTTACTAATTACAATGATGGATCTAAAGGTTATCATCTTTTCAATCTAAAGGAAAATGAGTTTATTATTTTAAGAGATGTCATATTTGATGAAGATGGATCATGGGATTGAAAGAGAAATTTCCTATTATTGGAAGAATCTTGCCTCTAAGATCTAATGTTATACAACCAAACCCTTATTCAAGTTCAGGACCAGGTTGTCTTGACACTTTCAGTACATCCGCTGGTTCTAGCACATTAGCACCAGTAGGTACACAAGAATTTTATTTAGAATAAAAGAGTCTAATTTACCAATCTCATGAGTTCACATTCTTCATTTGTGAACCATAAAAGAATGAAGAAGCAGTAAAAGAAAAATATATGGACAAAGCTCATAGATGAAGACATGATAACTATTGCTATGACGAAAAATTCAGTATATTGTGGAAGAGTAAAACACATCAAACTACGTTATCAACAAATAAGGAATTTAATGTAGGAGGTGAAATTCAGCTTGAATTCGTCAATACAAAGGAGTAGCTGAGAGACATATTTACTAAAGTTATGACTATGAAAAAATTTGAGCAGTTAAGGAGGATTTTTTTTAATTTCAAATTAAGAGAGTGTTAAAAATAAAACAAAAAAAATGTAATTTGCAATTTTATTTTATTGTATTTACCAGCGATGGAAACTTGCTTCATTATGAAGCATTCCTTTAGTAGCAAAGTCGAAGATAGTTAGCTTCTTAGGAAAGACTTATAAGTTATTAATAGTTGGTAATCTTGTTGGATGGGTTGTCCTACGAGTTTTTGGTTTACTTCCACCACTAAAATTCCTACACCGCCTAAGCTTATGTTATTTTTTTTTACTACTATTTGGTCCTATAGAAAGGACATCTATGCAATATGTAATATTGAGCCAACATATATATGAGATAATTTATATTTTGTCATTGCTCCTCTCTTTAGTCTCTATTCCATTTTCATATGTGATTGACCCATTCAACCATGGCTCTACCCCTTTTGACTCACTTTCGAGCCTCTTTAAAAATCAAACTCTCTCGACTCAAAGAGGTTGACTTGCTGAATGTTATAGTTAGGAAGGCTCCAAATTAAGAACACTTGGTGTGTTCCTCTAAACTGCTATTGGTTCCATTTAGGGCCATAATTAGACATGGATTAGTGGGTCTCGCCGCATGTCCTTGATAACCATTTACAAGTATCCACTACTCAAGGAGCCCACTATGTATATAATTGTTTGGAGTCTACCTGCTATAAATACCTCTACCGTACGCCATCACAAGGGAATGTAATTTTAATTCCTTCTCATAATTGAATTTATACATATTTATGATGCAATTTAATTGGTCACATCAAATAACCTTTGGTATACCACTAACCATGCTTTGTCTTGCAGGCTCAATTTATAAGCCTAAACCCAATGATCATCAAAATCTCTATTGGATTTGACCTAACGCCAATTTATACATGGAATTCATTTTTGGAACTATTTAATATAAGTTAGTTTCTCTAAATTAATCTCTTGGAACTTTGATTATTGGAAAAACGTTTGTGCACACATAGACATTTCTTGATATTATAGTGAATTCGCCTATTTTGTAAATGAAAATAAAATAATTTTTTTAAACTAGGACAAAATAAATGCGTTTCATTTTTGGCCATATGCGATTTTGCTTTGCACATATTTAAAAAAAAAAAAAAAAATCCCAGCTTGCTTCTTACACATAGAAATTTTAAATACAACATGGGATTTATATATTTGAAGAAAAAAGTGATTTAGGGTTTCATGTTGAATCTCAAACTAACTATATATATAAAAATTGTGAATACTTACATATGCTCGAGTAAATGTGTGAGTATACTTCACAATGCTTCAATTTGGATAAAAAAGTTTGGTTAAGTGGATTTTGTTAGTTTTTTTTTTTTCCTTGGTTGCATTTTAAAGAGCAACGGTTTGAAAAAAAAATTCATTAAATGCTGAAAATCACACATGAAAATATGATTAACAAATTGATGCATCTAGTTTATCATGTGATTTCTTAGTAAATTCAAAAGTTTAAATGAAATTGTATCTTATATGTTGGCATTGCAGTCTCTCTCTCTCTCTCTCTTTTTACACAATAAAAAAAAAAAATAGTTTTACCAAATTCTTTTTTTGTAAATTACTTTCTATAAAATATGCAAACTCACCCATTTCTCCGCAAATCAGCCCCAAACACCCGAACCCGAAGCCTCTACAAACCAAAAAATTTTTAAATCCTTCGTTACTTTCGACCACTCCGCCAATATTTTCCGTCATTCTTCGCTTCACAGTTTCCATATGCATTCAAACGTAGCATAACGGTTTTCCTTCCCCTGTTTCACTGCGACACTAGCAATGAAACGCTCTTAATTGAAAACCCTAACCTATCCATATTCAAACTCACTCACACACACCACACCTCCATGTACCCGCTTTCGCTACTCCTTTTCAACTTCATACCTCGCTCTCTCTCTTAATTGAGAATGGCCACGTCAGCATTCAGGTCGACCTCCCGTCGTACTTCGATCGGACCATCGTCAGCGACCACCACCAGCAGTGCTGCTGATTCTTCACCCTCCTCGAACGGCCGGAGTTCATCTCTCCGCCGTTCGAGAAGTCTCAGCCGTTTCGCCAGCCGGATTCCTGAACAAAATGAGAATCCTTTCCCCGACGAGACTCCGGCGCCACGTGGAAGGTTCGTTAACACTGTTCGCGGATCAGGTTTTCCGGAGATTAGCTTAGATGACCTGGCGGTGGATTTCTTTAGTTCTGGGGAACGAGGACGGTCAGCTGACGTCAGCCCCAGGAGTAGCGAGACCGTTGCGCAGAGGCGGGGGAGGTCCGTGTCGAGGCAGAGCTCGAAAACCATTGTTAAAGGTAGCGATAGCGGTGTAAGGAGGAGCGTTTCAAGGAGTTCGGTCGGTGGTAAGGGAAATTCTGAGAGTAATTCGCGTCGAAGGAGGTCGGTTTCGGTCGTTCGGTGTCCGATCAGTGATTCGGAGGTGAAATAAATTTTTTTTAACTTTTGCCGTTGCTCAATTATGAAATTAAGTTTCCATTAGTTTATGTACTGTGCTGTTTCTGGTTTTTATTTTTATTTTTTCCCGCTGTGATATAAGGAGCCTTTTTCAAATTATAAATTATAAAGAAAGACGATGGAAAAAAGGTTTAAAACATTTTCCAGGGAAAGTTTCGTACTTTTAAGATTCTGCCATTGTCCATTTAGTTAAAGTTTGTACTTTTCACTAACTTTTGTTTATTACTTAAAGTTCCTAGATTACCGAAACCTAGCCCCATTTTTTTTTATTAATTAATGAGATGCATTATAGTAAAATGCTTAGAGGCAGTGTTGAGTGAATTATAAGGCCTTTGGTGCTTAAAGTAGAATGGTGATTCTTTAGGCTTTCCATTTTAGGTGTTTTTCCCTTTAAATTTGGATAGAGAGGGTTTTAGTGTTTGTTCTATTTGAATGGCAGTGTATGCAGTTGTGGGAAAAAAAAAAAAAAAAAAACCAAGAGGCTTGGATAATGATGATTTCTACATATGGAAGTTTGATGAATTCGATTTGGATCTTACTTTTAGTTGATTCGATCACGATCAAGTTTCCAAAATTGCCACTAAATTGGGTTGTTTGTCCCCATTGAATGAGTTGCAATGTAGCAAAATGCTTGGAAGCAATCATAGATTGAGTTGGGTGCTTAAAGACTTGTTACACTAAGAAGCCAGAGTGGTTTTCTTACAAATTTGGATGGAGAAGATTATGGTGTTTCTTCAATTGTTGGGTATAGATAGGCTTGCTGTAAAAGCTAGAGACTTATAAAGGTGCTTTCCATTTAAGGAAGTTTGGTGAGTTCAGTTGGAATCTTTCAGTTCTATTATACATGATTGATGAAATGGCTCGAGCACCTCTGAGTTCCTCATGCTTTGCGACCACTCCTCCCTCTTTCATGTGCTGTATACGCAATGATTTAAATAATTGATGGTCTATGAGACCTCACTTTGAGGATTAATGATTTGTGCCCTTTGTTTGCTGAGTAACATATCATGTTTCATCTGTTTTATCAAGCTGATGAATAAGATTTTCTTTATAATCAGCAAAGTGAATAAGGAATTATTAACTCTTGTGAAATGATTTTGGTGATACATTACATCTGTCAAGTGACAAAGCAATTAGAGAATGGCATCCCTTTTTGCATCTATTCAGTCATCGTGAAACCATTGGAATTAATATACAATTAACCTCAGTGAAATAGGTTCCTTGTGCATGTATAATTATTGTATTTCTACACCTTAAA